>CM070826.1:42819353-42824353 GCA_036326025.1 Chrosomus eos | reverse complement strand
AGAACTTGAGCACTAGTCTTCATCACTCACTTTAAATGGAGGACAGTTTTCAAAATGCTGTTTATCATCTGAGCTTTATTAATTTTTTGGAACCAAGTCAGTTTGACGTTAGGCGTTTTGTTGAGGTTTTGTCAAATATAAACCAGATAAATAAATAAGCCACTGAACAAATCATTTTAAAAATTCAACTTTTCACAATTTTGGGCTAGTGTTTTTCTGCATGAAGGTCTGTGGATTATATGCCAAATTCTGTGTGGATTTCAGGAACAGGTTGACTTCATAATGATCTAGCTTTACTGAGGACAACACACACACACACACACACACACACACACACACACACACACACACACACACACACACACACACACACACACACACACACACACACACACGACTGTACTCAAAATGCTAAACCATTCGGATTACACATCATTAAATGTAACACAATTACTGGCTGCAAAATTAAAAAGTCATAAACTCCTTCATGACTAAAGGAAATCAAATAATGACTTGATTCAATGATTCAGGGGAACAATCCTCTTGTTTCTGGCCCTTCTGGTTATTAACATACAAATTCTTGACAGACACATAATCTTACACAAATATTGTACACTTACAGTAGGCCTAGACACTAACGGTTGTTTCCCAACCCTGTTCCTGGAGACACAACACAACACAACACAACACAACACAACACACAAAACACCAAACACAACTCAACACAACACAACACAACACAACACAACACAACACAACACACAAAACACCAAACACAACTCAACACAACACAACACAACACAACACACCAAACACAACACAACACACCAAACACAACACACCAAACACAACACAACACAACACAACACACCAAACACAACACACCAAACACAACTCAACACAACACACCAAACACAACACACCAAACACAACTCAACACAACACAACACACCAAACACAACTCAACACAACACAACACAACACAACGCAACACACCAAACACAACACAACTCAACTCAACTCAACTCAACACAACTCAACTCAACACAACACAACACAACACAACACAACACAACACAGCACAGCTCTTCATGAGGGCTCAGATTACTCCTTCTCTCAGTTACTGACGTACTCCTGGAATGAGTCTGATGAAAGCATGGATTAGCAGATATTAAAAAGCACTGAGAGGAGGATTGTGACCTTCTTCATGCAGTGAGCGTCTGCTGAAGGTCAACATGAAACGGGTTCTCACCAGTAAAGGATAATGAAACCATATGTAGTGTTTTTGTATGAAGACCCCAGCATGTTCTCATACGTGAGCTTGAGTGCTTCATGATCTCGATGTAAGATCAGCAGGTGAACATCTGGACATCCACACATCTGCACTTCTCACTGGAGACTCTGAGTATCTTTAAGCTCTTCTGGAGTCTCTGAGTATCTTTAAGCACTTCTGGAGACTCTGAGTATCTTTAAACTCTTCTGGAGACTCTGAGTATCTTTAAGCACTTCTGGAGACTCTGAGTATCTTTAAACTCTTCTGGAGACTCTGAGTATCTTTAAGCTCTTCTGGAGACTCTGAGTATCTTTAAGCTCTTCTGGAGACTCTGAGTATCTCTAAGCTCTTCTGGAGACTCTGAGTATCTTTAAGCTCTTCTGGAGACTCTGAGTATCTTTAAGCTCTTCTGGAGTCTCTGAGTATCTTTAAGCTCTTCTGGAGACTCTGAGTATCTCTAAGCTCTTCTGGAGAGACTCTGAGTATCTTTAAGCACTTCTGGAGACTCTGAGTATCGTTAAGCACTTCTGGAGACTCTGAGTATCTTTAAGCTCTTCTGGAGTCTCTGAGTATCTTTAAGCTCTTCTGGAGACTCTGAGTATCTCTAAGCTCTTCTGGAGAGACTCTGAGTATCTTTAAGCACTTCTGGAGACTCTGAGTATCTTTAAGCTCTTCTGGAGTCTCTGAGTATCTCTGAGCTCTTCTGGAGAGACTCTGAGTATCTTTAAGCACTTCTGGAGACTCTGAGTATCTTTAAGCTCTCCTGGAGACTCTGAGTATCTTTAAGCTCTCCTGGAGACTCTGAGTATCTTTAAGCTCTTCTGGAGACTCTGAGTATCTTTAAGCACTTCTGGAGACTCTGAGTATCTTTAAGCTCTTCTGGAGACTCTGAGTATCTTTAAGCACTTCTGGAGACTCTGAGTATCTTTAAGCTCTCCTGGAGACTCTGAGTATCTTTAAGCACTTCTGGAGACTCTGAGTATCTTTAAGCTCTTCTAGAGACTCTGAGTATCTTTAAGCACTTCTGGAGACTCTGAGTATCTTTAAGCTCTTCTGGAGACTCTGAGTATCTTTAAGCTCTCCTGGAGACTCTGAGTATCTTTAAGCTCTTCTAGAGACTCTGAGTATCTTTAAGCTCTTCTGGAGACTCCGAGTATCTTTAAGCTCTTCTGGAGACTCTGAGTATCTTTAAGCTCTCCTGGAGACTCTGAGTATCTTTAAGCACTTCTGGAGACTCTGAGTATCTTTAAGCTCTTCTAGAGACTCTGAGTATCTTTAAGCACTTCTGGAGACTCTGAGTATCTTTAAGCTCTTCTGGAGACTCTGAGTATCTTTAAGCTCTCCTGGAGACTCTGAGTATCGTTAAGCTCTTCTAGAGACTCTGAGTATCTTTAAGCTCTTCTGGAGACTCTGAGTATCTTTAAGCACTTCTGGAGACTCTGAGTATCTTTAAGCTCTCCTGGAGACTCTGAGTATCTTTAAGCACTTCTGGAGACTCTGAGTATCTTTAAGCTCTTCTGGAGACTCTGAGTATCTTTAAGCTCTTCTGGAGACTCTGAGTATCTTTAAGCACTTCTGGAGACCCTGAGTATCTTTAAGCTCTCCTGGAGACTCTGAGTATCTTTAAGCTCTTCTGGAGACTCTGAGTATCTTTAAGCTGTTCTGGAGACTCTGAGTATCTTTAAGCACTTCTGGAGACTCTGAGTATCTTTAAGCTCTTCTGGAGACTCTGAGTATCTTTAAGCTCTTCTGGAGACTCTGAGTATCTTTAAGCACTTCTGGAGACTCTGAGTATCTTTAAGCTCTTCTGGAGACTCTGAGTATCTTTAAGCTCTCCTGGAGACTCTGAGTATCTTTAAGCACTTCTGGAGACTCTAAAGAATCTTTAGGCTCTCCTAGAGACTCTGAGTATCTTTAAGCTCTCCTGGAGACTCTGAGTATCTTTAAGCTCTTCTAGAGACTCTGAGTATCTTTAAGCACTTCTGGAGACTCTGAGTATCTTTAAGCTCTTCTAGAGACTCTGAGTATCTTTAAGCTCTTATGGAGACTCTGAGTATCTTTAAGCACTTCTGGAGACTCTGAGTATCTTTAAGCTGTTCTGGAGACTCTGAGTATCTTTAAGCACTTCTGGAGACTCTGAGTATCTTTAAGCTCTTCTGGAGACTCTGAGTATCTTTAAGCTCTTCTGGAGACTCTGAGTATCTTTAAGCACTTCTGGAGACTCTAAAGAATCTTTAGGCTCTCCTAGAGACTCTGAGTATCTTTAAGCTCTCCTGGAGACTCTGAGTATCTTTAAGCTCTTCTAGAGACTCTGAGTATCTTTAAGCTCTTATGGAGACTCTGAGTATCTTTAAGCTCTTCTGGAGACTCTGAGTATCTTTAAGCTGTTCTGGAGACTCTGAGTATCTTTAAGCACTTCTGGAGACTCTGAGTATCTTTAAGCTCTTCTGGAGACTCTGAGTATCTTTAAGCTCTTCTGGAGACTCTGAGTATCTTTAAGCACTTCTGGAGACTCTGAGTATCTTTAAGCTCTTCTGGAGACTCTGAGTATCTTTAAGCTCTCCTGGAGACTCTGAGTATCTTTAAGCACTTCTGGAGACTCTAAAGAATCTTTAGGCTCTCCTAGAGACTCTGAGTATCTTTAAGCTCTCCTGGAGACTCTGAGTATCTTTAAGCTCTTCTAGAGACTCTGAGTATCTTTAAGCACTTCTGGAGACTCTGAGTATCTTTAAGCTCTTCTAGAGACTCTGAGTATCTTTAAGCTCTTATGGAGACTCTGAGTATCTTTAAGCTCTTCTGGAGACTCTGAGTATCTTTAAGCACTTCTGGAGACTCTGAGTATCTTTAAGCTCTCCTGGAGACTCTGAGTATCTTTAAGCACTTCTGGAGACTCTGAGTATCTTTAAGCTCTTCTAGAGACTCTGAGTATCTTTAAGCACTTCTGGAGACTCTGAGTATCTTTAAGCTCTTCTGGAGACTCTGAGTATCTTTAAGCTCTCCTGGAGACTCTGAGTATCTTTAAGCTCTTCTAGAGACTCTGAGTATCTTTAAGCTCTTCTGGAGACTCTGAGTATCTTTAAGCACTTCTGGAGACTCTGAGTATCTTTAAGCTCTCCTGGAGACTCTGAGTATCTTTAAGCACTTCTGGAGACTCTGAGTATCTTTAAGCTCTCCTGGAGACTCTGAGTATCTTTAAGCTCTTCTGGAGACTCTGAGTATCTTTAAGCTCTTCTGGAGACTCTGAGTATCTTTAAGCTCTTCTGGAGACTCTGAGTATCTTTAAGCTCTTCTGGAGACTCTGAGTATCTTTAAGCTCTTCTGGAGACTCGAGTATTTTTTAAGGGCACATCTGGAGACTTTTGAGTATCTTTAATCTTCCTGGAGACTCTGAGTATCTTTAAGCACTTCTGGAGACTCTGGTATCCTTAAAGGAGCATTTCCCCCAAATTTCAAAGGGAATCTTTATTGAAAGTGGTATATAAAGTAGTCGAAAAAGTAAAATAATTTTTGAAAATTTTTTGCCCTCTTGACCCCAGAAAAGACAGGGGAAAAAAACCGAAGGGGGCATTTGTATGAAAGACTACAAAAACCCAAAAATGCACCACATTGCACAGCTCCGCAAGCCACACCCACTAATCCGGGGAAATGCGCGCACATCAAAGAAAACATTCTTTCGTCAACAAAGGGTAAGTTAAACTGCCACCAGAGTTTGAAAATTTATTTCACG
>CM070826.1:42737276-42819253 GCA_036326025.1 Chrosomus eos | reverse complement strand
CACGCTAGCCTTTGGGAGGAGAACCGAGCGAAAAAAACTAAAAAAATGAAAACAGCCCCTTTCTTTTTGGTGGATAATATCAACGAGCACTGAGCCCTTTCCCAACAGATTCAAATGGAATTTAAAAAAAAATTGCAAATAAAACAGGGACAGAAATGTATTTCGCTAGTACTTGTTTGGAAAATAACAACACCACTAACACTCGGTGAGTTGCAGTTTTGAAAACGAACGTTAAGGGTTGTTTGAAGGTCAAAAAATTGGATAACAATAGCTTTAAAAGCATGTTACATATTTTTTTTGTGGCATAAAAGGCATACACTGTTTATGAAAATAGAAAACGGAGAGAAAACTTTCTTGCACATTTGCATTCTTCTACATTACACAATGTTAATAATGAATAATTAGCCTATATATTTTTCAAGAATTTACAATTACAACATTTCAATAAATCAAAAAAGTTAAAGGATAATTCCGGTATTTAACACTTTAAGTCTATTTTCTAGTGTGTTTTGGATGAACTAGAGCGGTGGACACAGAAATGTTGACGATGGGTCCTGTCTCGACTTTTTGACTCTTTTAGAATCGCCTCTGAGCGCTTCAGAGTGGCTGTCTATGGGCATGCACAAACATGTGCTTAAAACAACCCTTAACATTCGTTTTCAAAACTGTGACACTCACCGAGTGGTTAGTGGTGTTCGTTGATGATTAAAAACAAATATATCGGAGCAATGTATGATTTCAATCCGTGTTATTTACTATAGTGGAACTATATTTTCAGATAACTCACACCGCGTATAAACTTCCGCTGGATATTTGAGTCTGAAGCGTTAGCACACTCCCGACCACTTGATGACGACAACCACTTTGCCGCAGTTGCTCTGCTCACGCTAGCCTTCTGAGAGACGGAGAACCGAGCGAAAACACTACAACCAAATGTAAACAGACCCCTTTCCGTTTCCGGTAGCGCAGTAATATCAACGAGCACTGAGTCCTCCAACAGACATCAATGGAATTTAAAAAAAATTGCAAATAAAACACGACAGAAACTGTATTTCGCTACGCTACTTGTTTCGGATCATCAACAAACACCACTAACCACTCGGTGAGTTGCAGTTTTGAAAACGAACGTTAAGGGTTGTTTTAAGCACATGTTTGTGCATGCCCATAGACAGCCACTCTGAAGTGCTCAGAGGCGATTCTAAAAGAGTCAAAAAGTCGAGACTGGACCCATCCAGTCTTGACGGGGCGCATGCGCATGCGGCGACCAGCAGAAGGAAAAAAACTCGGCGTCCTATGTGTGTTATTTTATAAGAGTTTCCGTGCATGTTTTATGTTTAATTCGTTTGTGTTCTCATGACTAAGTGTGTTTAACACAAAACTATCCGTTGGGACAAATGGAGCTGATACTTTTAATCGCGTGTTGGATATTCTTGGACTTGAATCTCGTTTGTCATGGAACTATGGCTCCGGCTTCACGGATTCATTATACCAGAGATCAACTACTGGCTTGGAACATGCCGAGTCCACTTATTGGTCAGTACCCGCTTTTTCAACTTCCAGGCGGCATACTTCGGAGGGAAAATTGTAATTCTACATCGGGAGACAACGCAGGGAAAGTCAAGAAAAGGAAGCGAGGAAAAAGGGGAGGTGTTCGTCAACGACTACGGCGTAAACAGCTTTCCGTATTCCCCTGCCGTTAATGATTCTGGGTAACGTACAGTCATTACGAAACAAACTTGACGAGTTGCAGGGAAATGTTCGTTTTCTTCAGGATTATAGAAACAGCTGTGTTATGGCATTCACAGAATCCTGGCTAACTGAGCAGGATTCGGATAATGACTTGTGTATTGATGGTTTTGGCACTCCATTTCGCACAGATAGGAGTGCAGAAATCACAGGTAAATCCCGCGGTGGGGGTGTGTGCCTTTATGTCAACAAGCTTTACTGTACTGCGGTGACTATTCGGGAGAACATTTGTACACCCGACATTGAGTTATTATCGGTATCTCTTCGTCCATTTTACCTGCCACGGGAATTTCCACAAATTTTTATAACTGTTGTGTACATTCACCCAAAAGCAAACAACGTCATTGCATCGAACATTGTATCTGATGTTGTTCAAGAACTTCAAAATATTTCACCAGAGGCGCCGAATCTTATTTTGGGAGATTTTAATCATGTGTCACTTAAAAAGACTCTGCCAAATTTTTACCTATACATTACATGCCCAACAAGACAATATAAGACACTTGATCTCTGTTATGGTAACATAAAGGGGGCATATAAGTCTGTATCACTGTCAGCACTGGGATCTGCCGATCATAATTGTGTGCAGCTCCTTCTTCCTATTTATAGACCCTTATTTAAGATAGAAAAAACCTCAGATAAGAGAAGTCAAAATGTGGTCAGAAGACTCAACCGCCCGTTTGCAAGGGTGCTTTGACTGTACGGACTGGGAGGTCTTCAAAGACTCTTGTGAACATATTGATGAACTGACAGATGTTGTAAGCTCATACATAACTTTTTGTGAGGATATGATTGTGCCTACACGTAAATTTAAGGTTTTCCCAAATACTAGACCATGGATGTCAAAATCAGTCAAAACAAGTTTGCTGAATAAGAAGCTAGCCTATAAGCAGGGGGATAACCTAGAAAGGCTAACAGCGAGGAAGGAAGTCAGAACGGAGATTTTCAAAGCCAAACAAGCATATAAAGTTAAGTTAGAAAAAAAGTTGGCAGATAACAACTTAGGCTCAGCATGGTCTGGTATGAAGAAAATTGTGGAATACAGGATAATGTAAATAAGAGCACTGTGTGTATTGGTGGTTTTAGATCAAATGATGACCTTTCAAATGCTCTTAATATGTTTTATGCAAGATTTGAAAGTTTTGATTTTAAAGATGAAGTAGAAGAATTACGATGCCTGTGTAAGGATGATTCCCACATAGTCTTAGGCAGCAGTGGAGAAAATGTTTCTCTCCACTAGGGTGAATAAGAGTCCTGGTCCAGACTATATATGTGGGAGAATATTAAAACACTGTGCAAGGCAACTAACTTCTATATTTTGTGACATTTTTAATTGGTCATTATGTGAACAAAAAGTACCTAGGCTGTGGAAAAAGTCTTTTATTACTCCAGTTCCTAAATGCAATAAGCCTAAAGTGTTAAATGATCTGAGACCAGTTGCCCTCACCTCATTGGTAATGAAATCATTTGAGAAACTGGTGAAGTCTGAGTTATTAAGTAAGACTGGACAAGCCCTCGATCCTATGCAATTTGCATACAGAGCGAACAGAAGTGTTGAGGATGCTTCACTTATGTTGTTAAATTTACTGACTAAGCATCTAGAGGGGAAAAATACCCACGCAAGACTGTTGTTCATAGACTTCTCTTCCGCTTTTAACACTATACAACCCATATCCTAGCCAGAAGACTGTTAGAGTATAATAAGTTGAACCATAATTTAGTGGGCTGGCTATTGGATTTTTTAACAAATAGAATGCAGAGGGTAAAAGTGAATGGTAGCTTTTCTGATGTATTATTTTTATCCACAGGATCACCACAAGGCTGTGTTCTTTCGCCCTTACTATACATCTTGTATACTAATATGTGTCAAAGTGTATATGAAAATAGGATACTAATCAAGTTTGCTGATGATACAGTGATAGTTAGTCTGTTACAAGGGGACGAGTCTGGCCATGGTCCAGTTGTGGAGGATTTTGTGACCTGGTGCGATGATTCCTATCTAAAGTTAAACACTACCAAAACGAAAGACATGATAATTGATTTTAGAACGCGCACCGTTGATCACGCGACTACTATTATTAAAGGACAGACTGTGAAACAGGTGGAGAGTTACAAATATCTTGGTACAGTTATAGATTCAAAACTTTCATTTGAATCTAACTGTGATATGGTCTGTAAAAAGGGGCATCAACGTTTGAGATGCCTTAGGAAACTTGCTAAATTTCACATCGATAGACGTATGTTGACTTTGTTTTATCTTGCTTTTATTGAATCTTTTATGTCTTTTTCCATAGTGGTGTGGTATGGAAGTCTGTCAGTGAAGAACAGGAACTCCTTAAACCAAATTGTAAGAGGGGCGAGTAGGATAATAGGAGTAAATCAAAGGAACCTAGGAAACATATACACAAATCAGCTGTATCGGAGAGCAAGTGCTGTCTTGAGTGATCGGTCGCATCCCTTAAGAAATGATTTTAAGTTACTTCCGTCTAGTCGCCGGTTTGCGGCTTTGAGATGGAAAACAAGACGATATAAGAATACTTTTGTTCCAGCTGCAATTGAATTCCTAAATAAAAGGAGAGAAGTTTTAGCACTTGACAGTTAATATGGATAGAGGATACGTATGTGTTATGGCGCAGTCTGTCATGAAGTCTATTTGTCTATTTGTACGTGAAATACTTGTATATTCTTATGTTTTTTATGTGGATGACCGAATACTTTTTTATCTGTAATACAATTTTACCTGCGGATATGAAATAAAACTACCTACCTATCGTCAACATTTCTGTGTCCACCACTCTAGTTCATCCAAAACACACTAGAAAATAAACTCAAAGTGTTAAATACTGGAATTATCCTTTAAAATATATAAAAATTAGTGAGTATATATTTAAAATAAAGATCATGTATATACTAAAAGAAAACAAAGTTCCCCAGCCAAGTCCAAACTAAGTTGATGTATATGTTGAGCATTAAACTGTCCCGCCTATGCTTCATTCTGGCAAAACCGTCAATCACTTGACTCTGACTCAATTTTACTGAAATAAGATTATTTGTATTATTAACAAACTTTTGTTTCGTCATGTTTCCGTAGTCTACCTCAATAGCGTGCCAACACGGGCTTCGGTGTGCTCAGATGTGTATGCGCGGCAGTTGCAGGAAACACAGACGGATTTCTGTCGCGAGGGTCAGCTTAAACTGCGTTGCTTTTACGAGTGTTGATTGGTTTATTACTGCGTTGCAAATAGATGATTTATATTACCCTATAATATAATTTCTATTAAATACACTGACAAATAAAATAAATTGTTAAACTCAAACTTCAGATTTACTGGGGCACGTGCTGCAGTCAAAGGGGTCTAGCAACACCCCTGGGCGGGGCTTATGTAAATTTTAGGGTTTGTGATGTCACTAATGTTGTGTAGTCCCTATCAGCCGTTTGTTGTAGTCCTTAAAAAGTGATTTCTTTAACAGAAAAAAATCTCCCTTTGCTTTGAACTTTTGAGCATTGTAACTTTGCAGATGTTGTTTATGCTCAAACAGCAACATTACACACTAACATTACACACTGACATTACACACTGACATTACACACTAACATTACACACTGACATTACACACTAACATTACACACTGACATTACACACTAACATTACACACTAACATTACACACTGACATTACACACTGACATTACACACTATCATTACACACTAACATTACACACTAACATAACACACTGACATTACACACTGACATTACACACTATCATTACACACTAACATTACACACTAACATTACACACTGACATTACACACTAACATTACACACTGACATTACACACTAACATTACACACTACATTACACACTAACATTACACACTAACATTACACACTGACATTACACACTGACATTACACACTATTCATTACACACTAACATTACACTATAACTTACACACTTACTTACACACTGACATTACACACTAACATTACACACTGAAATTACACACTGACATTACACACTATCATTACACACTAACATTACACACTAACATTACACACTAACATTACACACTGACATTACACACTGACATTACACACTATCATTACACACTAACATTACACACTAACATTACACACTAACATTACACACTGACATTACACACTGACATTACACACTAACATTACACACTGACATTACACACTAACATTACACACTAACATTACACACTAACATAACACATTAACATTACACACTGACATTACACACTAACATTACACACTAACATTACACACTGACATTACACACTAACATTACACACTAACATTACACACTGACATTACACACTAACATTACACACTGACATTACACACTAACATTACACACTAACATTACACACTGACATTACACACTAACATTACACACTGACATTACACACTAACATTACACACTAACATTACACACTGACATTACACACTGACATTACACACTACATTACACAGCAACATTACACACTAACATTACACACTAACATTACACACTGACATTACACACTAACATTACACACTGACATTACACACTAACATTACACACTAACATTACACAGACATAACACTAAATTACACACTGACATTACACACTAACATTACACACTGACATTACACACTAACATTACACACTGACATTACACACTAACATTAAAAACATTACACACTAACATTACACACTGACATTACACACTAACATTACACACTAACATTACAACAACATTACTAATTACACACTGACATTACACACTACATTACACACTACATTACACACTAACATTACACACTGACATTACACACTGACATTACACACTAACATTACACACTAACATTACACCTACATACACTACATTACACACTAACATTACACACTGACATTACACAACTAAACTCATTACACACTAACATTACACACTGACATTACACACTGACATTACACATAACATTAACACTAACATTACACACTGACATTTACACACTAACATTACACACTAACATTACACACTAACATTACACACTGACATTACACACTAACTACAGTTAGAAAAGTGAAATCATGATCAACAGCCCTTTAAAACATATTGAGCTCTATGTTGCAAAAATTCTTGATTCTTGATAGGTGACGTGAAGAAGCATTATGTGTGTGTGTGTGTGTGTGTGTGTGTGTGTGTGTGTGTGTGTGTGTGTGTGTGTGTGTGTGTGTGTGTGTGTGTGTGTGTGTGTGTGTGTGTGTGTGTGTGTGTGTGTGTGTGGTGTGTGAAGAACGGTGGGGGTTTCCTAATCCGTCAGACCGGCTGGGCTTGGGATGAGAGAGAGAGAGAGAAGTGTGTGTGTGTGTGTGTGTTAGAGAGAGAGAAAGAGAGAGAGAGATGGTTGAGGTTTGGGGAGGAGGACAGACGGGAGGAAGTGTGTGTGTGTGTGTGTGTGTTAGAGAGAGAGAGAGAGAGAGAGAGAGAGAGAGGAGAGAGAGAGAGAGAGAGAGAGAGAGAGAGAGAGAGAGAGAGAGAGAGAGATGAGGTTTGCACTCTTCTCTCGGGCGGCTGACTTCAGCTCTCTCTCTCTCTCTCTCTCTCTCTCTCTCTCTCTCTCTCTCTCTCTCTAACACACACACACCCTCTCCCTCTCTCTTGTCTGGACTCACTGTGGTTTAGATGAGCTCAGCGTCACACACACTCACACACACACAGACTGAGCTTCAGAGAGCCGGACGGAGAGTTGCACAGCTGATCCAGCGGTGAGTGAGGGATGATGATATAAACTCGAACACACACTGGGAAAAACTGCAGTTTTTGCATCAAAGAGCGACAAAAAGTGTAAGATTTATTTTCACTCAGAAATTGGTTGTGATTTTCAGAAATACTGACAGAGAAAAGGCATGTTACACATTGTTTTGAAGGGAAAAAACTGAAATTGTGTATTTCTCTTTTTCCTGTGTATTTTAGCTTGACTTTAACATAAATGCTAGTTGTGTTGGTATGAATGGATTTAGTTTGATTCAGTGATGCTCATTTATATCATCATTTTTATAATTCCAGTGTTTTTCAATGTGTTTTCTCTCTTATGTTTGTGGATGAATTGCATCGTCAGAGGAAATATTATTGTTCATAACGATAACGTAAAGACGAGCACAGTTTACAACAACACACAGATTCAGTCTTTCTACTTACAAATCACATGTTCATTTCAATGTGTAACTGTGTAATTAATTGTGGAATTTCTGCTGTGAAAACTGTTCTGACAGTAGATTGTGACTGAGACTGGGTTGTGTGCTGGGTTATTGTGACTGAGACTGGGTTGTGTGCTGGGTTATTGTGACTGAGACTGGGTTGTGTGCTGGGTTATTGTGACTGAGACTGGGTTGTGTGCTGGGTTATGTTTCATTCAGGGATGTTTGAGTAACGGGTGTGTGTGAGTAAACCGTGATCAGTGTGTGTGTGTGTGTGTGTGATCAGTGCTCCTGTAGGCTGGCAGTGCCCGCGGGACAGTGTGTGTGTGTGTGTGAGTAAACCGTGATCAGTGTGTGTGTGTGTGTGTGTGTGTGTGTGTGTGTGTGATCAGTGCTCCTGTAGGCTGGCAGTGTCCGCGGGACAGTGTGTGTGTGTGTGTGTGTGTGTGTGTGATTGTGTGTGTGATATGTGTGTGTGTGTGTGTGTGTGTTTGTGTGATCAGTGCTCCTGTAGGCTGGCAGTGCCAGCGGGACAGTGTGTGTGTGTGTGTGTGTGATTGTGTGTGTGATATGTGTGTGTGTGTGTGTGTGTGTGTGTGTGTGTGTGTGTGTGTGTGTGTGTGTGTGTGTGTGTGTGTGTGTGTGTGTGATCAGTGCTCCTGTAGGCTGGCAGTGTCCGCGGGACAGTGTGTGTGTGTGTGTGTGTGTGTGTGTGTGTGTGTGTGTGTGTGTGTGTGTGTGTGTGTGTGTGTGTGTGTGTGTGTGTGTGTGTGTGTGTGTGTGTGTGTGATCAGTGCTCCTGTAGGCTGGCAGTGCCCGCGGGACAGTGTGTGTGTGTGATCAGTGCTCCTGTAGGCTGGCAGTGCCCGCGGGACACAGGTGTGGTGGGCACGCTTCATTATGCTCTGGAGAAGAGCCGTATTTGACAGACCTATTGTTCATCTCATGTTGTGGTGATTCTGGAGTGATACGGAGATTCAGTGTGTGTGTGTGTGTGTGTGTGTGTGTGTGTGTGTGTGTGTGTGTGTGTGTGTGTGTGTGTGTGTGTGTGTGTGTGTGTGTGTGTTGGTTCGGTTTATTATTTGTTATTGCAAAAGGTTTATTTACATTTTATTTAAAAGTAGCCTATTATCTAGTACCTCCCCTTAAAGAAATATTCTATTATAATGTTACTAAACAGACATCAACTTCAACTATAAAAATAAACAAAAGAATAAAATGTTGTAATTTGTTGACGGCAGGCTCGTTATGAATGCATTTCTTTATGTGACGATATTCTGTGGCATTGTCCACATGTCTCAGATGCTGTCAGTAGAGCTGGACGAGTTTAACCCAACACTCTTTAACATCGAGCTTTTGCTGCATTATTCCTTTACTGTACACTCTCAAAATGCTGGGTTGTCAAAAAATTTTCACTTTAAAAATGCTTGTAAATGTCACAATTAAGCTTTTCCCGGCCATTAACGAGATTTCCTCATTTGCGACCATAGACTGTAGATAAATATGGGCGTAGTGTGTGTGACGTCACCCGTAGTGTTTCTGAAGAGTGTATTTGAAGCCTAAAGTGGGCAGAGCCGGCCGTCGCCATCTTGGCCGCGCGTCACTCCCGGATAACCGGACATGTGCAGCGAGGCGTATTAGCTGAGGTGACGTGACGCTAACGCTAGCAGACAAACGGCTAGCAGTTACATCAGCGGCAATCCACCTGTCACTCAAGTGGCCACGCCCTTAATTATGCACAACTTCAAGGCTTAATATTATTTAAACGGATAAGTTGTAGCCTTAGCCATGTTAACACAGGTGTCTGGTATTATGCAATCAGAAGAGATGATCAACAAGGGCCTTTTTGTATGGCCACATTCATTCTGTTTGTATGCCTGAAGAAGGTCGCAAGACCGATAGCTATCAAATAAATTGATCTTTTGATCTTGCACAGTGTTTTGAGTGTGCGGCTGCTGTATTTTTACTATTAAACAGATAAGTTGTAAAAATATTCACCCCCTCACAGTCATCATGAAGGGCAAAATTAGCTTTATAGACCAAAACCACTTTTTGTACCAGGCAGTAAACATGTTTTTTTCTGCTGTAAAGTTTGGCTTATTAACATGGAGGTCTATGAGATTGAGGCTCTTCTGCAGCCGGTCTGTCTCTAGTGGCCAGTGGAGGAACTGCAGTTTACGTCACTTCAGTGTTGGACTCAGTTTACGTCGCTTCAGTGTTGGACTCAGTTACGTCGCTTCAGTGGGAACTCAGTTTACGTCCTTCAGTGTTGGACTCAGATTTACGTCGCTTCAGTGTTGGACTCAGATTACGTCCTTCAGTGTTGGACTCAGATTACGTCCTTCAGTGTTGGACTCAGTTTACGTCGCTTCAGTGTTGGACTCAGTTTACGTCGACTTCAGTGTTGGACTCAGTTT
This sequence comes from Chrosomus eos, assembly GCA_036326025.1. NCBI lineage: Eukaryota > Metazoa > Chordata > Actinopteri > Cypriniformes > Leuciscidae > Chrosomus > Chrosomus eos. Next base: position 42,808,880 of record CM070826.1, on the reverse strand, counting down.
ACGTCACTTCAGTGTTGGACTCAATTTACGTCACTTCAGTGTGGATAGAACTCACTTCAGTTTGGATCAGATTAGTCGCTTCAGTGTTGGACTCAGTTTACGTCGCTTCAGTGTTGGACTCAGTATTACGTCCTTCAGTGTGGACTGCAGTTTACGTCACTTCAGTGTTGGACTCAGTTTACGTCGCTTCAGTGTTGGACTCAGATTTACGTCCTTCAGTGTTGGACTCAGATTACGTCACTTCAGTGTTGGACTCAGTTACGTCGCTTCAGTGTTGGACTCAGTTTACGTCGCTTCAGTGTAGGACTCAGTTTACGTCGCTTCAGTGTTGGACTCAGTTTACGTCGCTTCAGTGTTGGACTCAGATTACGTCCTTCAGTGTTGGACTCAGTTACGTCGCTTCAGTGTTGGACTCAGATTACGTCACTTCAGTGTTTGGACTCAGTTTACGTCGCTTCAGTGTTGGACTCAGATTTACGTCGCTTCAGTGTTGGACTCAGTTTACGTCACTTCAGTGTTGGACTCAGATTACGTACGCTTCAGTGTGCTCGAGTCGCTTCAGTGTTGGACTCAGTTTACGTCGCTTCAGTGTTGGACTCAGATTACGTCGCTTCAGTGTTGGACTCAGATTACGTCGCTTCAGTGTTGGACTCAGTTTACGTCGCTTCAGTGTTGGACTCAGATTACGTCGACTTCAGTGTTGGACTCAGATTACGTCGCTTCAGTGTTGGACTCAGTTTACGTCGCTTCAGTGTTGGACTCAGATTACGTCGCTTCAGTGTTGGACTCAGATTACGTCGCTTCAGTGTTGGACTCAGTTTACGTCGCTTCAGTGTTGGACTCAGATTACGTCGCTTCAGTGTTGGACTCAGATTACGTCGCTTCAGTGTTGGACTCAGTTTACGTCGCTTCAGTGTTGGACTCAGATTACGTCGCTTCAGTGTTGGACTCAGATTACGTCGCTTCAGTGTTGGACTCAGATTACGTCGCTTCAGTGTTGGACTCAGATTTACGTCGCTTCAGTGTTGGACTCAGTTTACGTCGCTTCAGTGTTGGACTCAGTTTACGTCGCTTCAGTGTTGGACTCAGATTACGTCGCTTCAGTGTTGGACTCAGTTTACGTCGCTTCAGTGTTGGACTCAGATTACGTCCTTCAGTGTTGGACTCAGATTACGTCGCTTCAGTGTTGGACTCAGTTACGTCGCTTCAGTGTTGGACTCAGATTACGTCGCTTCAGTGTTGGACTCAGTTTACGTCGCTTCAGTGTTGGACTCAGTTACGTCGCTTCAGTGTTGGACTCAGATTACGTCGCTTCAGTGTTGGACTCAGTTTACGTCGCTTCAGTGTTGGACTCAGTTTACGTCGCTTCAGTGTTGGACTCAGATTTACGTCGCTTCAGTGTTGGACTCAGATTACGTCGCTTCAGTGTTGGACTCAGTTTACGTCGCTTCAGTGTTGTGTACTTCAGGTGTCAGTTATTACGTCGCTTCAGTGTGTTGGACTCAGATTACGTCGCTTCAGTGTTGGACTCAGTTTACGTCGCTTCAGTGTTGGACTCAGTTTACGTCGCTTCAGTGTTGGACTCAGTTTACGTCGCTTCAGTGTTGGACTCAGATTACGTCGCTTCAGTGTTGGACTCAGATTACGTCGCTTCAGTGTTGGACTCAGTTTACGTCACTTCAGTGTTGGACTCAGATTACGTCGCTTCAGTGTTGGACTCAGATTACGTCGCTTCAGTGTTGGACTCAGTTTACGTCGCTTCAGTGTTGGACTCAGATTACGTCGCTTCAGTGTTGGACTCAGTTTACGTCGCTTCAGTGTTGGACTCAGATTACGTCGCTTCAGTGTTGGACTCAGATTACGTCGCTTCAGTGTTGGACTCAGTTTACGTCACTTCAGTGTTGGACTCAGTTTACGTCACTTCAGTGTTGGACTCAGTTTACGTCGCTTCAGTGTTGGACTCAGTTTACGTCACTTCAGTGTTGGACTCAGTTTACGTCGCTTCAGTGTTGGACTCAGATTACGTCGCTTCAGTGTTGGACTCAGATTACGTCGCTTCAGTGTTGGACTCAGTTTACGTCGCTTCAGTGTTGGACTCAGTTTACGTCGCTTCAGTGTTGGACTCAGTTTACGTCGCTTCAGTGTTGGACTCAGTTTACGTCACTTCAGTGTTGGACTCAGTTTACGTCACTTCAGTGTTGGACTCAGTTTACGTCGCTTCAGTGTTGGACTCAGTTTACGTCGCTTCAGTGTTGGACTCAGTTTACGTCGCTTCAGTGTTGGACTCAGTTTACGTCGCTTCAGTGTTGGACTCAGTTTACGTCGCTTCAGTGTTGGACTCAGTTTACGTCACTTCAGTGTTGGACTCAGTTTACGTCGCTTCAGTGTTGGACTCAGATTACGTCGCTTCAGTGTTGGACTCAGTTTACGTCGCTTCAGTGTTGGACTCAGTTTACGTCGCTTCAGTGTTGGACTCAGATTACGTCGCTTCAGTGTTGGACTCAGTTTACGTCACTTCAGTGTTGGACTCAGTTTACGTCACTTCAGTGTTGGACTCAGTTTACTTCACTTCAGTGTTGGACTCAGATTACGTCACTTCAGTGTTGGACTCAGTTTACGTCACTTCAGTGTTGGACTCAGTTTACGTCGCTTCAGTGTTGGACTCAGATTACGTCGCTTCAGTGTTGGACTCAGATTACGTCGCTTCAGTGTTGGACTCAGTTTACGTCGCTTCAGTGTTGGACTCAGATTACGTTGCTTCAGTGTTGGACTCAGTTTACGTCGCTTCAGTGTTGGACTCAGATTACGTCACTTCAGTGTTGGACTCAGTTTACGTCGCTTCAGTGTTGGACTCAGTTTACGTCACTTCAGTGTTGGACTCAGTTTACGTCGCTTCAGTGTTGGACTCAGATTACGTCACTTCAGTGTTAGACTCAGTTTACGTCGCTTCAGTGTTGGACTCAGTTTACGTCGCTTCAGTGTTGGACTCAGATTACGTCACTTCAGTGTTGGACTCAGTTTACGTCGCTTCAGTGTTGGACTCAGATTACGTCACTTCAGTGTTGGACTCAGTTTACGTCGCTTCAGGGTTCACAAGAGAGACGGGAAGGTTTCCGGCACTGAAGCTTTGGGGTGTTGATGGACTGGATCTACTCATCTGTGTTTAGATCATCGTTCTGAATCACATCCAGATTATACCATTAGATTATATTTAAACAATAATTGTAGTGTCAATGAAATATTTTATCATGAAAAGGATAGTGTTGAATAGGCCGATGCTTCCACATGTGTTTAGCGGCTGCTGTTCTCTATCCACTGGGAATAGGCAGTTATTGTCCTCTGACATTAATCGTTCTGTTATCTGTCAGTTACTGTCACCTGACGGATGCGGATCAAACCACATGCAGGACTGATGGAGCGGCTCATGTAGATGAGTCTCGCACTGAGAGAGAAATCATTCCTGAGGACAGAGATCTGGGTCAGTCTATGACTGTAATACACACACACACACACACACACACACACACACACACACACACACACACACACACACACACACACACACACACACACACACACACACACACACACACACACACACACACACACACACACACCAGTCTCTGACTGTAACACACACACACCAGTATCTGACTGTAATACACACACACACGTCACACACGAACACATGATGGAGAGACGAGACTGAGACGAACAGTTGAAACAGTGAGTGATGGACAATAGACAGCAGTCACAGTGATGATGATGATGATGATGATGAGGTACTCTTGGGTTAAACAGTATAGGGGTGCTGGGTCATTTAGCCCTGTTTCTAGACTGGCAGTCTGTGCCCACAGGAACTCTGGGAAAGAAATGGACTCATTTAATGATGCATTATGCAGATTTCCCCACAGAATTAGCAATAGAAAAAAAAATTCATCTGGGCCTTTGATTAATTGGAAGTGCTGTAGTATACTTCAAATCTTAAAAGTATATTTTTAAAAAGCCATACTTGTAGATTATATAATATTAATGAAATGAAAGGCCACTTAAGTGCACTTTCATGACTGTTTCTTAACACACTTAAAGGTGCTCTGTGTTATTTTTAGCTGCCACTAGCGGTGATGTTTCAGATTGCAACAAGAGCGCTCGTGCTCGTGTGCGTGGTTGATCTCAAGAGCGAGCATTCACTACCGGCCACACGGAGACTTTCAACGCAACGGAGAAAGCATCACACAACATGCTGGAAACTCATGTAAACTCCCACTGCAACTTTACAATAATAGGCTACTTTTATCAGCTTGACGTTGAACTAATGCTCCATGCTCGTACCATGATAACGTTACATTGACTGCATTTAGCCGACATGTGATGTTATATAGCATAAGGCATTTCACTAACTATTCGTGTATCTTTTTTCACAATCAGCAATGTCAACATAGGTGAATGTATAATATGATAACGAAAACAGTGAACTAGACTGAACAATGTCAGTGTAACAGTAAGACAGTAGGAAGTAGCATTACTGTACTGAACGTGTCTGGAAATGTTTATTATATACAATATGATAGTAGTGGGATGAGTAACGGTAGACAGTAGATCTAGTACATAAAATAAGTTACATCCTAAAGCACCTACTTTTTGTTATCCTAGAACAGTCTTTTGTATTCATTTCATGTCTCATGTAGTTTACCTTGCTATTTCATTAGAGTTTACTAATATTTATTTTATCATATCTGAAAACTTGTAATTTATCAGAATATAAATAGACATTGCATTGGTTTCATTTCAGAATTCCGATTCAGACAATTATGAACCTCTACTAACTGAAACTGGTTATGTAATGTGGAAAGCCATAACGTTACAACTGTAGTATTTCACATCAGATAACGTTAGCACCTGGTTGGCGTTAGCCGGCGAACTAATGCTATCTTGAGCCAACTAAAGCACAAAATCACAATATATTTTACATGCTTTAAAGTAATGTTAGCTTACCTGTCCAAAAGGAGGAAAGCCAACTCAGGATCTGTTTTTGTACCTAAAACAAAGCGGAGGTCTCTCCACAATTCAAAAGCTCTGCCGATGTTGATCCGTGTTTTCGTCCTGAGTCGATCCGAATCAAGTTGGCCCGACGAGCTTTTTATAAAAAACTTTTTTTGTTTTTTATATTATTTTGGAGTTTGTTTTGGAGTCTGTGTTGTGCTGGAGGCAGGTCGTTTGTGGTTTTATCAGACTCCATGTAGTTAGCTGAAGTTCCGTCGGTCGCATAGACTGTATATAAGGAGAGAGGCTCGGGAGCGCGCATGCACATCACTTCCGGTGAATTTCGCGGTAAATCCGACCCGGAGACTTCGCATATAAATATGAATATTGGCCTTCAGAGGTAATATCAAAACCCGATAAGTGGATCATTGTACTGTGTGATTACAACCCCTTCACACACAGGCAATAAAAAAAGGATTCGTTTTAGAAGAAATGTTACACATAGCACCTTTAAGTATACTTTTAAAAAGTGCACAATAATACATTTCCATTTAACTGCAATTAACATGCAATGAAGTGTCTGAAAACATTACATTCAGTTCACACTTAAGTACATACTTCTATATCAGATGATCTACATGATACTGTTTTTATGCTAACCATGTACTTCTTTTGCACGAGTCATTGGCCGATACTAACACAATTGCAATTGGTCTTTTTACCTTATTTATACAAGCATTCTTTGATCATATGTCATGTGATTAATGTTTAATAATAATTTTTCACTGAATATCTTGTTTCACTCACTAACACATCGGGCCCTATCTTGCACCCAGCGCACGATCTGAAACGCAAGTGTCAAAGCACAAAGCGCAAGTAACTTTGTGGGCGGATCCCGGCGCTGTTGCTATTTTCCCGGCAGGATAAATGCCTCTTGCGCCTGGCGCAAATCTAAAAGAGGTTGGTCTGAAGTAGCTTCATTATTCATAGGTGTGGTTTGGGCGTAACGTGAAATAAACCAATCAGAGCGTCATCCAACATACCCTTTAAGAGCAGGTGCGCATGTTGCATGGCGGATTGTTATTATTATGAGCGGTTCACAGCCGAGGAGATCGATGTTCTCGTCAGGGCCGTAAAAGAAAGAGAAGTGACATTGGTGATGGGACAAACCCACCCAAATCAATAGAAAAAAATATGAGAAAGCTCAACTTAACTGGTAAGTTAAAGAGTAAGGTTTTTAATGTACTTACATTATGGTAAAGGTGATTTCGCAGGCTTCAGATTTTTTTTTCCTAGTTCTTGACGGACAAAATAATTTGTCAGATGTCCTTATATACATATGCGTCTTGCCACTATTGGGCAAACAGGTCTGATCCGTCATTACTACAATTTGCCTGAAAAATTACCAGTATACACTGGTAAATGTGTAAGCTAGATTTATGCCAATTTTTTCACATCTTCATGGACACCACAATTATTTACCTCGTGTGGTAATATTTGTCCTTGTTATAATGTATGATTTGCAAAAATAAAAACTGCTGCATCTGTGTTGATGAGAGAATCAAAGTGTGTGCGCGTTGTGCACCCGCTACATTGTGGCCAAGCATGCGCGCTTAAAATAGCATTATGAACAACGCGCCACTGACTTTAGACCAGGTTTTTTTTGGTCAGTGGCGCAATTGTTTTCTGGAACTGCAAAATAGCACTAGGGAACGTTTGCGCCGAAACACGCCTCCTTTTTGCGCCGACCCGCCCAGGGAGCACAAGTTCATTTCCTAGTTTACCGACGCGCGTCTGTGGAGGGAAAAGCCTGCTTTGCGCGGGTGCAAAATAGGAATGATACTTGCGTCAGTGTACAAAGTCAATTGCGCCGGGTGCAAGATAGAGCCCATCATGTTTTGGGGTCGTGAACGTCATTTCACATTGACTTCTGTGATTGATCAGTGCCTCTCCAGTTTATCTCCAGTTTATCCTGCAATTTCAGAATCTGTTCAGCAGAGATAAATGGGCTGGAGTGTGTGTGTGTGTGTGTGTGTGTGTGTGTGTGTATGTTTGTGTGCTTGTTTTTATGATATATGAGGACACAAATGTGTATAATGACATGGGCTTTACACTGGTATTACAACTTACACGTGAAATATGAGGACATTGCATGCATCCTCATATTTCAAACAGCTTAAAAATCATAAAAAACAATGTTTTTTTTTAAATGTTTTTTTTTTTTAAATGCAGCATGTCTCCTGTAAGGGGTAGGTTTAGGGACAGGGGCAGTGTAGGGGGATAGAATATACAGTTTGTCCAGTATAAAAACCATTACGCCTATGGAATGTCCTCATAAGTCACAAAAACAAACGTGGTGTGTGTGTGTGTGTGTGTGTGTGTGTGTGTGTGTGTGTGTGTGTGTGTGTGTGTGTGTGTGTGTGTGTGTGTGTGTGTGTGTGTGTGTGTGTGTGTGTGTGTGTGTGTGTGTGTGTAGATAATGCATGCGTCAGGTCAGCTGCCGGTCTCTGCTACAGTACTGCATTGTTTTCATGATCCTGGAGACAGTAGAGCTCTCAAATCCTGTTGGTGACTCACACACACACACACACACACACACACACACACACACACACACACACACACACACACACACACACACACACACACACACACTCACACTCACACACTGACCAGTGTGTGTCTGTCTGATGATCACACCTCGTCTGTGAGCTCGTGCATGTTTCTCGTTATTGAGTTGATAAGAAAATTTGACCACTATATAAAGCCGATAAATGAAGTTCCTAAACGTAAGTTAGGGAGGAGTGAGCCAATCTAATCTTTCAGTCAACAGCCTGAGTATATAAGCAGCCGCTTACCTCTCCCTATAGCATCAGCTGTTCCAGTATCCCTCCACCTCCCCAAACTCCACCTTCATCTTAGGTACCTCGCCCTTTTCATTATCAGGTCCTACATTTAGCCACTGTAGATCAGAGCTCGAGTTCAAGCTGCTTCATCGAGCCCCTTCCCAGTGGACAGCAAGCCAGATAAGTTTAACCTAATATCTTGAAGATTTTATGGGCAAACAAAGTGTTATTTCCTTCAGCTGAGACTCAGTTCAGTTCAACATGTGCAGCGCAAGTCTGTCGTATCGGCTACATAACATTATAATCAGAACATCTTTATAATTGTGTTTGGGACATGAATTTTAATGATGAGACTTTTGTTTTTGTAATCAGGCTCTCAAAATGATATACACCAGCCGATCAATCGGTGCATCTCTATAAAGAATTATCGGATCGGCTAAACTGTTGATAGTGGGGTAAAACGCAAGGGGCATAGTTTCTCTTTATCATAATTACTATAGGAACATATTTCTGTCTATCAAAGCCTTTATTTTACACTTTAATGCAGTATAACTAGGCGGTAAAATCTAAATATTTGAACAAACCATGAAAAAATGAGCTCAAGTGAGCATTAGCTAGCTAGCTTGGTGGATGCAGTGATGGAAGGTGGTTAGGTGACCCAATGATAAAACATAGTGGCTTTTAATGCATTTATTGAATATGTTGACAGTGCTGGCTGCTGTGAATGGCAGGTTAGGCGTGCGGTGACCCAGCTGTTGGGGTGTGATGTTTTCCCAGCACCCCTCCTGTGTCTCCTCCGGCTGGGAAAGGCTCGAGGAGGGATGTGTTTGGGAGTCTCTCTCTTCTTTAGTGGTGTCAGTCAGCAGGGCCGTGGCTCCACGCTGAATCAATACGGCTTTTGTTAGAAGAGAAAAGCTTCTTTAGACGCGGGGTCTCGGAGTGAAGCGGGATAACACGGGAATCAGCATCCCGACACAAGGCTTCGGCATTCCCAAACTAATGCCAGTGTCACACGTTTCCCAGCAGCCACGCTACTCTCAGTCCTCACGGCTTTCAGTTATCAGTTATCGGCTTCAAGACGAGACATTTTTAAGCGTATCGGTGTCTGCGGATTGATTTACAGTAAGTGTTTTAGTGTGCATTTTTGATTTACTTGCACAGCATAACATTTTTATATTAGACATTTATCATTATTGCCCTTAACATGAAAACATTGGTTTATCAGTTAATTGATGTTAGTTTTATTGTTAGTTGTTTTATTTTTTATTTATTTAGACAAAATATTATATAATTTTTATGTATGTATCAGTGAACACACACACACACACACACACACACACACACACACACACACACACACACACACACACACACACACACACACACACACACACACACACACACACACACACACACACACACACACACAACACAAACAAACAAACAAACAAACAAACAAACAAACAAACAAACAAACAAACAAACAAACAAACAAACAAACAAACAAACAAACAAACAAACACACACACACACCATCATTCTAAGAAATTTTCTCACTGTCTTAATAGTATAATCCAGTCACTGTGACCTGATTGGTTGTTTATTTGTCCTGTTTTATCATTATAATGTGTTTGGTGTCTATAACCCCAGCTGATCACTTGCTATAATGACTGTCAGGCGTCTCATATAGTCACAGAGTCGTCTCTCCTGCTTTTCTCTATCCGTTTATCAGTCCGTACCAGAAGAAACACACACACACACACACACACACACACACACACACACACACACACACACACACACACACACACACACACACACACACACACACACACACACACACACACACACACACACACACACACACACACACATCATTCTAAGAAATTTTCTCACTGTCTTAATAGTATAATCCAGTCACTGTGACCTGATTGGTTGTTTATTTGTCCTGTTTTATCATTATAATGTGTTTGGTGTCTATAACCCCAGCTGATCACTTGCTATAATGACTGTCAGGCGTCTCATATAGTCACAGAGTCGTCTCTCCTGCTTTTCTCTATCCGTTTATCAGTCCGTACCAGAAGAAAACACACACACACACACACACACACACACACACACACACACAACACACACACACACACACACACACACACACACACACACACACACACACACACACAACACACACACACACACACACACACACACAGACGGTTGTATTGCTATTTTCAGCTTTATATGTTTTGATTTCTCAGTGGTGTGATTGAAGAGTGAATGAAGTGTGTGTGTGTGTGTGTGTGTGTGTGTGTGTGTGTGCTGTGGTGGCATTACTGATGGAAAGGTCTGCATTAGTGTGTAAAAGAGCATGTGTCTCGGACAGCCTGTTATTAGGCGCGTGTTTTGAGGCCAGTCAGCAATATAACTAATAAGTATTTATGAAGTTTGGAGTAAAAATGCCATAAATCTCAGCTGATTTATTCAACATCTGCTGTAACTGACTTGCACAGTGCATTAAATGTAATGTTTTAGGTTTGAAGGTTTGTTTTAGATTAGCGTTTCCTAATTCTCCTCTGTAGAATAGTTTAAAAGATTAGTGTCGCTCAGATTTGACCATGTTTTAATTTCTACTAAATACAATACAAACAGAAATATTGTGAAATATTATTACAAATCAGCTGTTTTCTATGTGAATATATATTAAAGTGTAATTTATTCCTGTGATCAAAGCTGAATTTATCATCATTACTCCAGTCTTCAGTGTCACATGATCCTTCAGAAATCACTATAATATGATGATCAAGAAACAGTTATGATTATTATCAGTGTTGAAAACAGTTGTGCTGCTTCATATTTTGCGGGAACTGTAAAACGTTTTGTTCAGGTTTATTCTATTAATAGAAAATTCAAAAGAACTGCATATTTTAAATCTTACATATTGTACATTTTGTATCTTTTGAAGCCAAGTCTTTACTGCTAGTTTTTATTAATTGAATGTATCCTTGCTGAATAAACGTATTATTTTGATTTAATAATATGATTGTAAAGTGTTTGCTTGACTTGATAATCCAGAACAATGACGCTCAATGCAGACAAACGATAAAATAACATTTAATAAAAGCAAGGAACCAAAGAGAGATGCATACCAGCACAAACCATGAACTCAAGACTAAGAACACACAAAGACTGAGGGTTTTAATACACAGCATGATGAATAACTACGGCAACTGCAGTAAACAGGAACTAAACATAGGCAAATCAAGACAAATGCATATCAAAATAAGAGTCCTTGAAAACAGAGACAGGAATGGTGAGAATGCGAGTGCATTGATATAATGTGATGCAGTGACATTCATACAGTGTGACTTCATCTCCAGACTTTTTGGGCCCAGTGTGTGCTGTGTTTTCCATTTAAAACGACTTGCTTAATAACTAGCTTAAATTATAATTCCGGTATTTAGCACTTTGAGTCTATTTTCTAGTGTGTTTTGGACGAGCTAGAGTGGTGGACACAGAAATGTTGACGATGGGTCCTGTCTCGACTTTTTGACTCTTGTAGAATCGCCTCTGAGCGCTTCAGAGTGGCTGTCTATGGGCATGCACAAACATGTGCTTAAAACAACCCAACGTTCGTTTTCAAAACTGTGACACTCACCGAGTGGTTAGTGGTGTTCGTTGATGATTAAAAACAAATATATTGGCGCAATGTATGCTTTCAATCCGTGTTATTTACTATAGTGGAACTATTTTTTCAGATACCTCACAACCGCGTATAAACTTCCGCCACTGCAAAAACGTGTTGTTTTGTAATATAAATCCCTCACACTACTCAAGTTTGCACTACTCAAGCGCGTCACACAAATATTACAGTCAAACGGCCTTCCTCTGTCTTATTGTGGGAACTTTATTTGATGATTCCACATCACTGAATCAACATTTGCAAAATCCAAAGTAAGGGTTTGATTAGGTCAATATCTCCTTAAAGGTCCCATATTGTAAAACTTTCTTAAGTTTTATTTTAGGTTTTGATGTCCTTAAAGGGTAACTATTATGGCATTTAAAATGTTCCTAATAATGTTCTGGGAGTCCCCAACAACAGTTTTACATGCATGCAATGACAAAAAACACTTTTGTTGTCTTATAATATGCATTTATTTTTACCTGATTTGCTCACCGACTCCCTAATGATTCGTTTGACGACTCATTTGTCCAAACCCCTCCTTTGCGTGACGCTAATCGGCGGTGATTGGTCAGATGACCCAGTCAGTTATATTTTGCTTAGCCCAAAGCTTAAACATATTGATAAAGCACTGCAGTACTACAATACGCTTCACATAATTTCACATATTTCAAAAAACAAAAAAATGACATTGGAGACCTAGAAGCTGCTGAGCGTAACTCTCACTCTCTCTCTCTCACACACACACACACACACACACACACACACACACACACACACACACACACACACACACACACACACACACACACACACACACTAAAAGCAACAATTATTAATAGTACTTACAGGTTGTGATTCGGAGGAGGAAGCTGATCCAAATAAACTTGGTATTGAGCGTTCCTTCAGTATCAGCCGACTCGCGAATCCACACTTGAAAGCATTTGTGTTTGTGAAGCGATCCTCATTAAAATAACGCGAACACAGCTCAAGGTGGCTATACTTGTGTGGTATAGTTGTAAATATAAACTCTAGCCACTGAGTCTTCACATGCTTGTCCCTGGGCAGTGAAAAAAAAGTTTGCTTTTGATTCGCACTTCAGAACAGAGTCTCGTCGACATGTTGTTGTCAGGTTTCTCTGTCTGCTCGCGCGCGCACTGAGTGGGCGTGTCGAACTCAAATAACTTGTACAAGTGACGTACGAAAGTTAGAGAGAAAGCATCGTTTGTCTATCGATTCATATCAGCGACTCAGAGTCGACTCTTACTTTTGAGAGACAATAACTTTGTATACGGTGAACTTTCATATTTAAAACTTTGCAGGATGTTTTTGTTCACTTAGATCTATGTTACACACTACATGAAAGGTAATTTTCAAAATTCCATGATAGGTACCTTTAAGAATATATATTTGCGGTATAAGTAACAAAAAGCATCTCAATATATGTTTACAGCTCTTTCTCAGGAGCTCTGCAAGAACAGCTCGAGTTTGGCCCGTCTACTTAATATTCATGAGCCTCTCTTCTGATTGGCCTGTTGTTTTCTGAGTGAGCCACCATTGGTCGGGGCGGTGACTGAGTAGTTCTGACATCACAGATATATGGAAGTCACAACGGCTCGTAAAAAGGCACAGCTACTTTACTCAGGCTGTGTGTGTGTGTCTGTGGATCCACTGTTTTGACACTTATATGGTAGTTACATTGACCCTAGATCTCTGTTATCATGAACACAGCCAGTACATTTCAGTTTTGACAATATGGGACCTTTAACGTATGTTATTAAAGTGCATGTGGAAATTCATGCAGGGTTGTTTTGATAAATTAAGATATTTCTCTAGTAAAATGTTTATCCCGGGGACTGATGTGTGTGCAGTCCGAGTGTTAGTTGTGTGTTTATCCCGGGGACTGATGTGTGTGCAGTCCGAGTGTTAGTTGTGTGTTTATCCCGGGGACTGATGTGTGTGCAGTCCGAGTGTTAGTTGTGTGTTTATCCCGGGAACGGGTGTGTGTGCAGTCCGAGTGTTAGTTGTGTGTTTATCCCGGGGACTGATGTGTGTGCAGTCCGAGTGTGAGTTGTGTGTTTATCCCGGGAACTGATGTGTGTGCAGTCCGAGTGTTAGTTGTGTGTTTATCCCGGGACTGATGTGTGTGCAGTCCGAGTGTGAGTTGTGTGTTTATCCCGGGAACTGATGTGTGTGCAGTCCGAGTGTTAGTTGTGTGTTTATCCCGGGAACGGGTGTGTGTGCAGTCCGAGTGTTAGTTGTGTGTTTATCCCGGGGACTGATGTGTGTGCAGTCCGAGTGTTAGTTGTGTGTTTATCCCGGGAACTGATGTGTGTGCAGCCCGAGTGTGAGTTGTGTGTTTATCCCGGGAACGGATGTGTGTGCAGTCCGAGTGTTAGTTGTGTGTTTATCCCGGGAACTGATGTGTGTGCAGTCCGAGTGTTAGTTGTGTGTTTATCCCGGGAACGGGTGTGTGTGCAGTCCGAGTGTTAGTTGTGTGTTTATCCCGGGGACTGATGTGTGTGCAGTCCGAGTGTGAGTTGTGTGTTTATCCCGGGAACGGATGTGTGTGCAGTCCGAGTGTTAGTTGTGTGTTTATCCCGGGAACTGATGTGTGTGCAGTCCGAGTGTTAGTTGTGTGTTTATCCCGGGAACTGGTGTGTGTGCAGTCCGAGTGTTAGTTGTGTGTTTATCCCGGGAACTGATGTGTGTGCAGTCCGAGTGTTAGTTGTGTGTTTATCCCGGGGACTGATGTGTGTGCAGTCCGAGTGTTAGTTGTGTGTTTATCCCGGGACTGATGTGTGTGCAGTCCGAGTGTTAGTTGTGTGTTTATCCCGGGAACGGATGTGTGTGCAGTCCGAGTGTTAGTTGTGTGTTTATCCCGGGACTGATGTGTGTGCAGTCCGAGTGTTAGTTGTGTTTTTATCCCGGGAACTGATGTGTGTGCAGTCCGAGTGTGAGTTGTGTGTTTATCCCGGGAACGGATGTGTGTGCAGTCCGAGTGTTATTGTGTGTTTATCCCGGGGACTGATGTGTGTGCAGTCCGAGTGTTAGTTGTGTGTTTATCCCGGGAACTGATGTGTGTGCAGTCCGAGTGTTAGTTGTGTGTTTATCCCGGGGACTGATGTGTGTGCAGTCCGAGTGTTAGTTGTGTGTTTATCCCAGGGACTGATGTGTGTGCAGTCCGAGTGTGAGTTGTGTGTGTTTATCCCGGGAACGGATGTGTGTGCAGTCCGAGTGTTAGTTGTGTGTTTATCCCGGGAACGGGTGTGTGTGCAGTCCGAGTGTTAGTTGTGTGTTTATCCCGGGAACTGATGTGTGTGCAGTCCGAGTGTTAGTTGTGTGTTTATCCCGGGAACTGATGTGTGTGCAGTCCGAGTGTTAGTTGTGTGTTTATCCCGGGAACGGGTTGTGTGCAGTCCGAGTGTTAGTTGTGTGTTTATCCCGGGAACTGATGTGTGTGCAGTCCGAGTGTTAGTTGTGTGTTTATCCCGGGAACGGGTGTGTGTGCAGTCCGAGTGTTAGTTGTGTGTTTATCCCGGGAACGGGTGTGTGTGCAGTCCGAGTGTTAGTTGTGTGTTTATCCCGGGGACTGATGTGTGTGCAGTCCGAGTGTTAGTTGTGTGTTTATCCCGGGAACTGGTGTGTGTGCAGTCCGAGTGTTAGTTGTGTGTTTATCCCGGAACTGGTGTGTGTGCAGTCCGAGTGTGAGTTGTGTGTTTATCCCGGGACTGATGTGTGTGCAGTCCGAGTGTTAGTTGTGTGTTTATCCCGGGGACTGATGTGTGTGCAGTCCGAGTGTGAGTTGTGTGTTTATCCCGGGGACTGATGTGTGTGCAGTCCGAGTGTGAGTTGTGTGTTTATCCCGGGGACTGATGTGTGTGCAGTCCGAGTGTGAGTTGTGTGTTTATCCCGGGAACGGATGTGTGTGCAGTCCGAGTGTGAGTTGTGTGTTTATCCCGGGAACGGATGTGTGTGCAGTCCGAGTGTTAGTTGTGTGTTTATCCCGGGAACGGATGTGTGTGCAGTCCGGGTGTGAGTTGTGTGTTGCGGGGTGTGTGGCGAGCGCTCGTGCCCTGCTGTGCCAGGACTGTGGGCTGACTCTGAGCAATGTGATGCCAGCTTTACAAACACAGAATACATGATTCATCACAATCCCTTTGTCTCTCTCTCTCTCTCTCTCTCTCTCTGTAGGTGACATCACACAGAAAGGCTATGAAAAGAAAAGAGGGAAGTTATTGGCACCCTACATACCCCAGATACAAGGTAAACCGCTCGCTCTGATCAACTGTAGTGCACAGGCACTGTTTAATGAAGTGTGTTTGCTCGCGGTGCATGAGACCCTCACGTGTGTGTGACCTCCCCGACCTTCACCAGAGCTAATCTGACTGCGGTCTGGATATCTGAAATACATCTTTCAGTTATGTCAAGGATACTCTGAGCTAATGGAAACTGTGTGTGTGTCTCGATGGGGAAGAGGAGTTATCCACACTATAAAACTAAAGACTAAGTGCAGGGTTCAAACTGCCTCAAACTCTCAATTATGTGGGTGTGTGTCCTTGTTGTTTGGGTTCGGCTGGTTAGCAACTGCTATATATCCAGACATCATGATATCTCTTTCCATACGCTGAATATAGACGTGATCATTATTTATGGATCCTTGCTCTTTCACCTCTAAAATGTAGGAAATTCTTCCTTTTGGACTCTTAAATTTGTCTTTTATTTAAAACATCCAAGTAAACATGGGATAGTTCACCCAAAAATGAAAATTGTTTCATTATTTTAGATCATGACAGCTCTCTAAATAGCATGTTATTGAATATGGCAGTGTTAAAGGGGCGGTTCAGGATTTTGAACATCGGACCTCATTTCCAAGTGAATCTGTGTAACATTTTTGCAAAAAAATGTTCATCCAGTCCTTTAAATTGCATAGTTCTCCGGTGCTAGGCTAGCGCGAGTCAGCAGTATCTGTTAGCCTGCCAGTTTCACCCACTCCACAGTTCACCAAAAGCACATACATTATAACTCCAGACTATCGATGTAAATGTCTATTGAGAGAATAATGTTAGAAATCAAATTACCATTGCATCTCAGTGATCGTTTCTCAGCAGCGGCGGAGGTTTACTTCACTACGGTTAGTAGCACTGTGATGAAGTGCACTACAGTTGGGACGGCTAGCTAGCAGAGCCTTGAACAACGATATTGAAACATTCGATTGTAAACGTTGACTCGCGCTAGCCTAGCACCGGCGAACTATGCAATTTGAAGGACTGGATGAAAATGTTTCACCACTGATAAATAACACACAGGCTCACTTGGAAATGAGGTCCGATATCCAAAATCCTGAACCACCCCTTTAATGTATTCGGTCCTGGTGGACTTTATCTGCTACACTGCTGCTGCAAATCAAGTATGTATATATTATGCTACTGCTAATATATAGACAGACACGCTGCTGTGAGCATGTAAGATCTGCTGCTGCTGCATAAATAGACACATAAGTCCTGTTGCAGATCTAAGCAGGTGGAGCTGGGGAGGCGGAGGGGTTCGCATACTTCCCTACTATACACTAGGCAAAAAACAGTATGTGACAAAAAAAGTCCCAGTAAAAGTTCCTGGATGATCTACTTTTTTCTGTGAGATTCTGAAGTATGCATATGATGGACACTTTACTATCCCATGAGGCCACGGGAGGGGATTTATGAATGGCAGTGAAGCGACAGAACTGATGATGTAGGTCACATGATAATGACAACATGGAAGATGTAGTACGTCTAGATTACATTCACACTACACTCAAAATCAAACCAAATTTGGGTCAAAAATGGACAAACCCAAACGTTGGGTTACATTTTTAAATTACAGTTGTAACCCAACGGTTGGGTTTGTCAATATTTGACCCAAATTTGGGTTGTAACAAGCCAGCATTTTTTAGAGCGTGCAGCAGAGTAGTCAACATTTGAAGTGGATCAAAAAAGTGAATCACAGTTGTCCTAAAACAAGAACGGGTATTGTTCAAAATTCATGTAACTTTGATGAAAGGTTTTGATCCACTTCAAATGTTGACTACTGTATAGAACATACTTTTTTGCAGTTTTATTTAAAATAAGTACCTACTCAAGAGAGTATGGGATTTTTGATGCAGGACTAGCCTAAAGCAAACACTGAGCCAGACTATTCAAATGTGGAGCGAGCGATCTCATTGGCTGCAGGATCAGCAGGGGCCAATCAGCTCGTGTCATGCAGTAATGAGCGATTGATGGCAGATTGCATGTAAAGCCCTGCGTTTCATGATTTAACTAGATATTTATGTCATTACAAACTCATATGATTCTCTTTCTTCTGTGTAAGTCAAAAAGAGGATATTTAGCAGAATGTTCACGCTGCTTGTTTTCGATAAAAAGAAAGTGAATTGGGGACAGGAGCTGTTGAGGAAGTATCATAAAAGTTGTCTATTGGACTTCTGCGCTGTTTTCCAAGAATACTGCAGTCATATAACAGCTCTGTGTGAGGAACAGACTCAAATATTCAGTGTTATTCAAAGAAAATCTTCCTATACGACATTGCTCTAAAATCTCATTCATGTTTTTCACCGAATGTTATTAACATTGTCCTGGCGTTCTGTGAAGAACTTAAGTAGTGACTCAAACTAGATAATTAATGACGTGCAGGTGAACAGAATAAACTAATAACAGTAACCATAGAAACAAACAAACAAAGGAACACATGATGTGAATGGAAACAAATTAAACGTCCACAAACTGAACATAACTGTGACATTGAAAAACAAGAAAAACATATCAAATTATTTGAGGGTGAATTAATCAGTTGCACACAGTTGTCTTTTCTTTTACACTGATCTAGTAGGAAACAACGTTACTTTAGTATTATTATATACCATTAATATGTAGTACATTTTTCAATTAGTTTTCATTTTAGTGTAAGTTTTAGCCATTTCAGTTAATTGACAAGACAACATTTATAACATTTTGTTATGTTTAATATTTAGGCCTATATTTTATTTTATTTCAGCTTTATTTCACTTTCAAAATTGACGTTTTAATAGTTATATTTGTACAGTAGTTAACAGTAATGGCACTGGTGGGAAAAGCCAAAGGACCTGAACATAAGTGGAGGTGAAAGGTCATCTCCCGTTCCAGATCAATAGCATCTGTTTTGGTGATTTTGTTCACAAGCGTCGGTCAATATTTCGACGGCTCATGTCTTCCTGAACAACCGCCTCGATCTGTAGTCCTGGTGTATGTTTAATTATAGACCGGCCCTGAGTGTGTGTGTGTTATGCTCGTTGTGGAGAACTGGACGTCTGTCTGGCCTCACTCTGTATTTTTGGTTTGGCTTTGAAACGGAGGATCAGGGCTTGATTTTAGATCAGCGGTGCAGCAGAGATGGCTCTCCGCTTCGCCTGTCCTTCTCTGAGCTGGATAACAGACTCTCTGAAACCCTTGTGAAGAGGAAGTACACTTTAGCAGACTTTGGAAAAGACAGCGTATTACAGAAATAATATGCTCTTTAAAAGAATATGCTTAAATGATTAGTTCACTTTTAACAAAACTTTTGCTGAAAATTTACTCACCCTCATGTCATCCAAGATGTCCATGTCTTTCTTTCTTCAGTCGAAAAGAAATGAAGGTTTTTGATGAAAACATTCCAGGATTTTTCTCCATATAATGGACTTCAATGGGACCCAAACGGTTCAAGGTCCAAAAGACAGTTTCAGTGCAGCTTCAAAGGGCTTTAAACGACACCAGACGATTAATAAGGGTCTTATCTAGCCAAACCATCGCTCATTTCAAAAATAAAGTTTTATAAACACAAATGCTCGCCTTGCTCTGTTCTGTGATGCGCGTTTGTGACGTCACGTGATATGCAATTACGTTGAAAAGGTCTCACAGAACAGAGCAAGGCGAGCATTTGTGCTTATAAAACTTTATTTTTGAAATGAGCGATGGTCATAGTACCATAAAACATAAGTACAAGTGTAGTCCTTTAAGTGCACTTAAGTGGCCTTTATTTCATCAATATGATATTATCTGCAAGTACAGCATTTTAAAATATATAAGATTTGAAATACACTACAAGTGCTCATTCAATACTGGTTAGGGTTAGGGTTAGGGTAAGTTCAATACTCTGAGTTACTCTGAATCTGTGTGGTTATCAGCTGGTGTCCGCAGAACAAAGAAGAAAACTACACACACTTTCTGCTGGAAAGCCGAAGCCATTTCTTCTGAAGTCTCACATCTGCCTGTTTATGTAACCAATTAATGCTCATTACGATCGAGACTCCTAATGAGAGCTGGGTCATTAAGGCTGGCACATCTCCTAAACATCTTCTAATTGTTGCATCTCCTGAAACATTCGTCCAGATCTTACTGGTAACAATCCTCGGGAAGCAGGGCTGTGATTGGTTGGTAATCCTCTGGAAACAGGGCTGTGATTGGTTGGTAATCCTCTGGAAGCAGGACTGTAATTGGTTGGTAATCAGCCAACCGGTGAGGGACATTAACTCGCTTAGCAACTGGATGGAGTGACTTGTAGCATTTACTGCTGTTATCTTTGCACATAGTTGGGCTTTTGTGAAGCTGTTGAGATTACACACATTCTGCACAGACCGTGTGTGTGTGTGTGTGTGTGTGTGTGTGTGTGTGTGTGTGTGTGTGTGTGTGTGTGTGTGTGTGTGTGTGTGTGTGTGTGTGTGTGTGTTAGCATGAACCAGCAGTCCCTCACTTCTTTTGATGCCGCACACTGTGTCTTATTGTCCTCATACAACGTTAGCTTTTGTTGAGTTTAGCAGGATTGGAGGTTTCCCAGAGCATGTCCAGCCCAGCCTCACAGGACCTGATTGAGACAGCAGCAGTGTTATAATCTACTCTGCAATTATTGGGAAGACCTGAAGCAGTTATGATGGACTTAATAACAGTGGAAACAAGAGATGTTTTAATAAGACAGAGCTGAAGGAATATCAATCATGTTTGCAGTATAAAGTCTGTGGGGAACTGCGACCCAGAGGGTTTACTGTTTGTTAAATATAACATATATAATATATTAAATCTTCCATTCTCAAATATGTGGCATTCGATCTGTACATTTGTTTAAATTGTCATTTAACGCGTAAATTTCACAAAAACTCCCGTTTATCGCAAAAAAGTTTTTACGCTCGCATAAGGGGGGTGTTCAGGCAATTCGAAAAATAAATATTTTGCAAAAACAGTTTTTGTGCATTTACAGTCACCTGACATAGATCAGGTAGTCACAAGACAAGACAGAGCTCTTCATTAAACTCATAAAAGACGAAAGAATTACAGGAATACTGGATTCTAAACCTCAAAGAGACGCCACAATCAAGAGCTCGAAGCAGAAATGAGGAGAAACACCCAGAAACTCCTCATATGAGTCGCTCAGAGTTCCTTGCCATTAATGCTGGATAACACACACACCACACACACACACACACACACACACACACACACACACACACACACACACACACACACACACACACACACACACACACACACACACACACACACACACACACACACACGTCTCCTTCGATTACTAATAATGGCCAGTGCAGTGGCTGAGATATACATAAACCCACCAACATCCGTCTCCATGATTTCATGAATGATTATCGCGAGAGGAAAAAATGACGTTTTAGTCGCATAACATCGGTTTATGGAAACGGCGTTATTTCGCAATCGTTTTTTTGTCGACATTTTGAAAAAAATCTCAAAAGTTTTGCTTACATTTGTCATGCAAACGCACGCGCCTAATGTGAAATCCATAATTTGTCATATTTTTACAGAAAACACGATTCAGAATTCTTTGAACATATTTTCTGTGATAATCAACAGCAAGTCACAATAATAACAGCAGGATTAACACATAAAGTAGTGCAGAATATTCTCCTCATCCGAAACTAGTCGTACAGTGTTTGTGTGGGTGTGTAGGGATAGAGTATATGATAATGAGTGTCAGCGCAGGAGCTGGAGTTGCCGGGGTCAAGAGGTCAGTGAAGTGGTTGCTAGGCAAACGGTCTGGGAGGAGGTAAACAATCCTCAGTCATTTGCTTTGACTTTCCAAGAAGAAGAAAAAACGAGTTTAACACAAAGATTAAAGGTCACTAGTTGTCTTAACCTGTGATAGATGTTCCACCATGTCAAAGTTTCACAAAGAATAGATAGTTTGGTTTTATTTAATCCTAAGACAAAAGCAGGACTACGTTTTTAAAATGCTATTTGTCTTGGATGTCCTTCATCTCTCCCTGTGTTTGTGACATAGTATGGAGGTAATATGATGCCATAAAGAATCGCATGCGCAGGGTAAGATTGGTGAAAGTGTACTTAAGATTGCAAGCGTAAAAATTAATTTGCATGTGCAAGAGAAGATTTGTAAAGGTGTAAATCGCCTTTCAAGTGTAAGAAAATATATTTGCAGCATTTACTGTTATTCGTAAGTGTAAAGCATGTATAATGAAACTGCAGCTTCATGCTAACGCAAAATAAATATGATCTGTATTCTTCTGACTTTTTTCCTCGCTTACACTTTTGGCACGTTTTTTTCTCACGCACAAATACGGCCAAAAGCATTGCAGCTGTGTGAACATGCAATCTGCAGTAACACACAGAGTCAGAAACTGCAGAACAGATTGATCACGTTAAATCAACCTTTGTGTAAAAAAATAAACTGTTGCAAATGTCTGAATGACTTGTTGTGTACACGAGGCAAAAAAACCCGATTTGTACAGTTGCGTCTTTCTTTACAGCTGTAATTACATGCAGGTATTTTTAAAATATAAGTACAAAACATGTATATGTACACAGTCCATTGTATCAAATTATTAATTTCAATGTAAGTACATAGTACTTAAAGCCACTTTGTTGCAAATGTCTGAATGATTTGTTGTGTAAATGAGGCAAAAAAGTTCCCGAAATAACCCAATTTGTACACCTTTCTTTTAGCTGAGCCTACAGTTTGGTCACGATTCTCTCACTGAGTTTTTAAGCGTGTAGAGGAGGCGTGTCCACCTTCATGTAGCCAATCAGACGAGCTTCTCACTGACTCTCGATTTACTCTGATCTGATTGGTTCAATAAACACACCAGTGGCCAGAACACAGCTTTAAATCATGATTGTTTAATAAGCTGTGCACCATTAGGCTGAATACTGAATTAGTGAGCTTCATTGGACTCTCTGGTGTGATATAGGTCAGAGTCACAGTCCTGTATGATGTGATGTTTCTGCTGCAGTGCTGGGTCTTACATAAGCAGCGCTGTGTGAATCATCCGTCTTAACCTTCCTCAAGGTGAAGCTTCTCCACTCACAGACATACTGTGACACTGAGACATTCAGCTTTCAGTCAGAAGAGGTGAAGCGGATCACTTAATTCTCTGTGGTTATTACTGTACATGTGATGCAGATGTGCCGCTTTCCCCCGGGCTCATGCGGGCTCCGATGTTTATGACTTTCTGTCTTCAGATAAAGATTTAAAAGTGTTTTTCTTACACACACCCATCATTCTGTGTTAGAAACATCCACTGGGGATCGTGTGGATCGACATTTGCATGGACTCACAAGATCGATGTTCCCAAATCTTACGTTTCTAAAGAAAAGTCATATGATACACATACATGGGAGAGTGAGGAGTGAAAGATAACAGAATTCTCTTACATTCATTATCAACTTCAAAAACTGAGTTTTTTTGTGATTGTTGAGGGCAAAAATCCTTGATTATGCGCACGTTTTCTAAAAAAATGTCGATGGAATGCGGATATTTATGCACTTTTATGGAATGAAATTGTGGGAACTTGCAGAAACTGCGGTTTGATGAAAAGAGAAAGTGATTCCCCTGTTCCCTGTTCTCACTAGGGCTACTACCTTACTGTAAAGAGTCATTTCTTATTACTTCCTATGATAAGCAAGCACACTACATCACAGAAAGTGCTGGAATATTTCAGTTCATCCTGTTTTATTTCAGACTTAATAACATCAAACTTACAAAACATTGAGTCAAACAAGTTCTGGAGCTTTACAAAAGGAATATGCTACAACTCTGGAAAAATAAATAAATAAAATATAAAAAAAGAAATGTGTGCTTCCTGTTTTACAGCTTTTCGATGATGTTCACATCGCGTAATTACGTCACTTCATAACGTTCCCATGGCAAGAGGGAAACGGCGGCTCTTGTGTGAAGCAAACGCAACATTAATCAACTTTCTGCTAAGATATATGTGACTTTCGCAACGAAAATGCGTGGATTATGAAATCATGCAAAACCCACATATTTTGCGCGGAAATCGGCTATTTATGCGCCGTATTTGAAAAAATGCCCCCGCTTAAATATGCGGACCTTGGCTGATTATGCATTGAATTATACGATCGCATAATCGCGTTTTTCTGGAGGGACTGATTATTAAAATAATGATAAAGTCACCAGCACCCTTATGAAAGCTGAATGGACCCATACTACTGTTATAATATCCAGCTGTATCTGCACCCGGCAGCATTGTGTGCACACATACTGTATATAAACCGTCTACATAATCAGGGTTCTAGGATCCTCGCTGATAATCTGAAGCTAGAGAACATTGCCTCTTTAAATCAGCACTACTATATTACTCTATAGTGAGTCAAAAGTAGTCTACCAGTACTTAAACTGTGCGCAAGTTAACACAAGAAGTTTGGTTGCACTTTATTTGACAGTGCGTGTACTTACATGTATTTACAGTGTACTTCAGAAAGTGCTGGGTAATATAAGGTAACTACATGGGTTGAGGTTATGTTCAGGGTTAGTATGTTGTCTTTACCCAGTAATAAACACATATTATGCGGAAAAGGACTGTAAAATAAAGTGCTACCAAAAGTTTAATGAATATAAATGATATAATGATACCAGTCTTTCTGCAGTTCACATCGGTACACGTGTAGACAACTATCATCATTATTACTTACAGGTATTACTACCTAACATTCACTGCCTAAATAAATAAATAAAGTTATTGCTTTCGCTGTTTTTGACCTATGTAAACTTACAATGCCAACATTTTAGATACCAGTGAAATTTCACAATTCTCTCAAAAACTTAATACTATCCTAACTAATATAACGTTCAAAAAGTAAACAGTCAATAATAAAATAAGAACAAATAATCAAATTTCAAGCAATAGCATAAATAAAGACAAGAGATTGCAAACTTCTAAAATGATATAAACAGCGCTTGTGAAAGCTGTATAACTGTACCTAGTAGATACTTACTATATTTACTTCTGTTGTTTGATGAACTATATTGAAACCGACGGTATTTCCCTTTAACACAGAATGGTCTTCAGGTTATAGTTTTAAAGAGGCTGAGGCGACAGACCGCCCCTAAAATGTGTCCTGAACCACCCCTGTACATTATACATAAATGATGTACAATTGTTATATTGTTTATTTGTTTATATGCCAGTTTGAAGTAATGCATATTGGTGAGAAGTTCTCCATGGAAAGCCTCTAGTCTGGTGAATGTAATGTAAGATTGGTGTGTCTGTCATGTTTGATGAAGTGATCTGGTGTTTCCGCATGAGCTCAGATGTGGTGTAAAGACTCATAGATCTCAAGGTGTTGGGTTACCCGGAGAGCAGAGAAGTCTGAAGTCAGAAGAGGATTTATGTTGCATCTAAATGTGCTGAAACTGAGGAGTGTCACTTATTACAAGTATATTACTCACCGTAAGATTATGTACTCATGTCTGTTTCTGTGGAGGAACAGGATTCACTGCACAGTTTATTCTGTAATGCTGGTGTTGTAGATTCTCGATGTACGGGAGAGCCGGGACATTTTCAGATAAACGTCGGTTTCTAAGATAAGGTTACAGATATAGTATATATATAACAGTATATTTTTTGTGATCAACAACTCACATATGTGTTCTCTTAGTATCATGTGTTATTTGGTACAAATATAGAATGATTTAAAGGTCCCATATTGTCAAAACTGAAATTTCCTGGCTTTCTTCATCATAACAGAGGTCTAGGGTCTATGTAACTACCATATTTGTTATGTCACAACTACTCAGTCTCCGCCTTCAGTCTCCACCCCGACCAATGGTGGCTCACTCAGAAAACAACTGGCCAATCAGAAGAGAGGCTCATGAATATTAAGTAGACGGGCCAAACTCGAGCTTTTCTTGGCAGAGCTCCTGAGAAAGAGCTGTAAACATATATTGAGATGTTTTTGATACTTATACTGCAAATATATATTCTTAAGGACATCAAAACTTAAAAAAAACTTCAGAAAGTTGTACAATATGGGACCTTTAAGTAAAAATTGACTTTGAACGGGAGTTGTGCTTTGTTTCAATCATCCCTCCAGAGCGGGAACACAGGGGTGGGACGGATGAAACATAACTGTTTAAACTGCAACTATTCATCTAATGCGTGTTCTTATGAACAATACCTGACAAGTAACTTATGTACATATTGTTACAAACATATTTTGTCATTTATTTTAATTTAAAGGTTCAAATTAACATTTTTGTTCTGTCGCCCAATAAACAAAGGCGATAAGCCTATGTGCATTTTGCTTAATCTTTCTAATAGGCTATTTTGAAGAAGACAGACAAATCCGTTTACAATTCATTTTCTTACATTTCTTCCTTGCGTCATATTGAGTGTTTGCTAGATGAATAGCCTGTTATTATGAAAAAATGAGGTCAACCGGAAGACGATAAATGAAGTTTATTGAAGATTGAACACTTGTTTTACCTGTCCCGACAGCGCCTCCTGCCAGTTACACCTGTTTTACCCTTAAACTAAACAACTCTGATATTACACACTTAGGGTGTGTTGTAGTACTAATACACCTTCAGTATTATCATTACAATGGCACATGAAAACATAAATACAACTTATCAGTCAAAAAAAAGTACAGCACGAAATAATTCACTCAAAAACAGCTTTCCAGCTCTAACTTTTAAACGGCATGACATAAAGAAGAAATGTTTTCGCGGGTCTGGTAGGCATTGCGTGCTGTACATGCTGACGAAATTTGACGTACATGACGTGAGTGGTTTTCAGGAAATCTCAATGTTTAATCGTCCCGGCTCTTCCCTACAGTGACCCTGAGCGCTTCCACCATCTCTGCAATCCCTTTACGTCACAGTCAGCTTGCTAATGGGTCAAGCGTCAAGCATGGAGAGTGAAGCATTGCCTCTGTGTGTGTGAGATGATCATGTTGTGGTCTCTGTTGTGTGCAGGTGTAGACCCGTCTCTGCAGATAGATCATAGGATCCACACGGCGTCACAGGCGGCTCCTCCCGGCTCCAAACACAACAAGCCCCGGGTGGCCAACTCACGGGATGAGCGCTTCAGATCAGGCACGAGCATTTCCCTGCTAAACCAGCACCACAGACACTCAGCTACTGATGCTTGCAAAAACAAGTGCACTTTATCATACTTAGATAAAAGAGTACTTCTGACATAATGCATAATCGATAGTAATATGGAAAATAATATACTTTATATGGATATTCTTACGTACGTGTGAACTGAATGTAATGTTTTCTTACACTTAATTGCATGATACATTTCATTTAAATGAAACTGAATTCTAGTTTAAATTTATATTAAATGCAATAAATAAAGTGTTTTTTGACCCATTTTAGTACAGTACATCTTTATATGTAATTTAATAATTCTATTGTCTTTGAAATATGGTTAAAGTTACTGCTAAATGTACTGACAAGCATTTATGATAAAACTTAAATTTCTATTTTAAGTGGTTTGTCATGTATTTAAATATATTTGTAATTACACATTTATAATGATGCAGCTGTAGTTTAGTACATTTATAATATATTAGCTATAAATGTAATGTTGAATAACACACTACAGTTAAAATGATAATCAAAAAAGTGAACTTCTTTAAAGCACAACAAAAGACTATTAAAACATAATGATTTCAAATGTACTTTAAAGTAAAACTTTTCATTTAACAACACTATTACGAAGAAAGTGCACTTAAGTGTGTTAAGATATATAGGGCTCTATCTTGCACCCGGCGCAATTGACTTTGTACACTGACGCATGTATCATTCCTATTTTGCACCCGCGCAAAGCGGGCTTTTCCCTCCACAGACGCACGTCGGTAAACTAGGAAATGAACTTGCGCTCTCTGGGCGGGTCGGCGCAAAAAGGAGGCGTGTTTCGGCGCAAACATTCCCTAGTGCTATTTTGCAGTTCCAGAAAACAATTGCGCCACTGACTTTAGACCAGGTTTTTTTTTGGTCAGTGGCGCAATTGTTTTCTGGAAGTGCAAAATAGCACAATAGCGTTGCGCGCTGTTCATAATGCTATTTTAAGCGCATGCTTGGCCATAATGTAACGGGTGCACAACGCGCACACACTTTGATTCTCTCATCAACACAGATGCAGCAGTTTTTATTTTTGCAAATCATACATTTTTGCAAATCAGGACAAATATTACCACACGAGGGAAATCATTGTGGTGTCCATGAAGATGTGAAAAAAATAGGCATAAATCTAGCTTACACATTTTCCAGTGTATACTGGTAATTTTTCAGGCAAATTGTAGTAATGACGGATCAGACCTGTTTGCCCAATAGTGGCAAGACGCATATGTATATAAGGACATCTGACAAATTATTTTGTCCGTCAAGAACTAGGAAAAAAAAAATCACCTTTACCATAATGTAAGTACATTAAAAACCTTACTCTTTAACTTACCAGTTAAGTTGAGCTTTCTCATATTTTTTTCTATTGATTTGGGTGGGTTTGTCCCATCCCCAATGTCAATTCTCTTTCTTTTACGGCCCTGACGAGAACAACGATCTCCTCAGCTGTGAACCGCGCCTGGTAAATGCGCCAATAACAATCCGCCATGCAACATGCGCACCTGCTCTTAAAGGGTATGTTGGATGACGCTCTGATTGGTTTATTTCACGTTACGCCCAAACCACACCTATGAATAATGAAGCTACTTCAGACCAACCTCTTTTAGATTTGCGCCAGGCGCAAGAGGCATTTATCCTGCCGGGAAAATAGCAACAGCGCCGGGATCCGCCCACAAAGTTACTTGCGCTTTGCGCTTTGACACTTGCGTTTCAGATCGTGCGCTGGGTGCAAAATAGGGCCCATAGTCATGAAAGTGTCTCTCTTTAAGTGCACTCACTGTAAGTGGCCTTTTAATTCATGACTATTATCTGACTGCAGTTTTTTAATATACTTTTATGATTTGAAGTACACTATAACTATACATTCAATACAGCTAAGTGCACTTCTTTTCACAGGGTTCAGTATCACTATTGCATGTTTCATTATTACTGACGAACTTTTGCATGTAAATTCATATGAATGATACATCAAATCATGTGACTTAAGCAAGCAGAGGTGTATTTGTACTTATCCAAGAGATCGACCTTACCTTGTTCCCTTGTTTCAAAAAAAAAAAAAAAAAAAAAAGCTAAGAACATCAAAGCACTATATATAAATATATATAATAATATTCAGGAACCCTGATGAGAAGGTTATTATTGTAAGTGTTAGTTTAATTTATTAGTATTATTATTATGTATTATTATTATTGTCTTTGGTAGCCCTATGAAAAGAACATTGGAAAATTAGGTAAATTGGCACACTTGTAGTGCTGGTAATGAATATTAATCTGACCAAATATGGGGTTGTCACGATGTCACCCTGTTTTGGACTCAGTTGCACCATTTCCCGCCACTAGTTTGTCGTCATAGTCACTAATTTGATTTGTCAATCACTGCCAGCTGTGTTACCGTTAATCACCTCATTTGTCTGTGTATTTAAGTCCTGTGTTTTCAGTTCACCCCTGTCCTGTCTCGTTTATGTATGGTTGAGTTTGCTTGCTGTTCTTCATGTGGATTTACCCTGTGGATATTATTAAATATTGTTTGAACCTTTATCTTCATCTTCGTGCCTTTATATGCTGCACAACCGTGACAGAAGACCGTACCAAAAAGTTATATAGACTGTGGCCTGTTTTTGTTTTGTTTTGTATCGATGGTTTTTTTTTAAGTTATTTTTTCCTCATTATCATGCACTCTCCCTCATTCCTGTTAATCTGCCTTGAGCAGGGAAATTGCTCCCTCAAGGCACATGTGACAGAATTCCTTGCACATCAGTCAAGCTTCCCGGACAACTGCCTTTGTTCCTTTCTCTAAATTGGACCCAATGCATTGACAAAGGCACAGTTGTCCGGGTAGGGACCTCGAGGGAGCTTTGCTGCATATCTGGAGTGGGTGCTGGCATCATGTGGATTGTCTTTCACTGTTGGATTTGATGACGATGACACCATTCCCACTCCTAATTCAGTCCCCAGCCAGGATCCTCCAGACAGAGCAGGAGCCAGCAATGAATTTCTCTTGAGCAAAACATAACTGTGGAGCTGGAGCACAGCGAGTCTGACCAGATGTGCGAGCCGGCTGCATCATCGAACGCAGAGGGAGTTTGTGATGAGTGTGAGGGTGTAGTAAGGAGCTCCACCCATACTCCCGCCACTGAGAGTGAGTTTCTGGCCAGCACTCTGAACTATTGCTTTGATTTTGGAGAGGAAGAATGCCTACCCCTTTAATCCCTCCCGAGACTGTCTGCTTTTTTTGGATGAGCTTGTTCTGCCCCCTCTCCAGACTTTTTACCAGAATTGTATGTTTTCCGCCAATCCCTCTGTTCATCATCAGTCCCTTCTCCAGCCCTCAGCCACGCCTGCCTCCCATCCTTCACTGTCTCTCATCAGTCCCTCAGTTCCTCATCAGCCTCCTCAGTGGCGCAGCTACACCTGGGTGTGAACCAGCTTCTGCTGGGCGTGGACATCCCGTGGCTCTGTCCCCGGCCTCAGGGGCCCATTGTTCCACCTTGGCTTATCGTCCTGACTCCTTTGCTTCCTCCCTCGACTCCAACAGCGACCATCGAGCTTTCAGCTCCACTGGACTCCCTCTGACCATCGGCTCCGCCTGGCTCAGACATCGCCATCGCTACACTCCGGCCCTCCACACCTACGCCTCTGTTTGGCTCCGGCTTCGCTCAAGCTACGCCTCAGCCCTCAGTCGTTCCAGCTCCACCTCAGCCCTCTGGTACCCTATTTCCATCTCGGTGGGGTCGTCGCTGCAGCTCCGTCGTGGACTCTGGGACCGTCACCATCCTCCTCTCCTTTGGCTTTCTGTCTTCACCTCCATCCACTCCGTTACCTCCACTCGTCCCCAGGGTGGTGGGAGACCTTCACCATCTTGGCTCCTCCTTCCAGCAACGCCACCGTGGGATGCCGTCCTGGCTGTGGCCTGGAGCTTCATCAGGCCATCCCTGCTTAAGGACACCACCTTGATGACACCACCATCTTCTCCTCCCTGGTCTTCTCTTCCTGTCTGTCTACCTGCTCCTCTTACCAGCCCTTCTTCTGTTCCCCTTACCAGCCCTTCTTCTGCTCCTCTTTCCAGCCCTTCTTCTGTTCCTCTTACCAGCCCTTCTTCTGCTCCTCTTACCAGCCCTTCTTCTGCTCCTCTTACCAGCCCTTCTTCTGCTCCTCTTACCAGCCATCCTTCTGCTCCTCTTACCAGCCCTTCTTCTGCTCCTCTTACCAGCCCTTCTTCAGCTCCTCTACCAGCCCTTCTTCTGCTCCTCTTACCAGCCCTTCTTCTGCTCCTCATTCCAGCCCTTCTTCTGTTCCTCTTACCAGCCCTTCTTCTGCTCCTCTTACCAGCCCTTCTTCTGCTCCTCTTACCAGCCCTTCTTCTGCTCCTCTTACCAGCCCTTCTTCTGACTCCTCTTACCAGCCCTTCTTCTGCTCCTCTTACCAGCCCTTCTTCTGCTCCTCTTACCAGCCCTTCTTCATGCTCCTCTTACCAGCCTTCTCGCTCTCTTACAGTCTATCCTCTTACCAGCCATCCTTCTGCTCCACTAACCAGTCCTTCTTCTGCTCCTCTTACCAGTCCTTCTTCTGCTCCTCTTACCAGCCCTTCTTCTGCTCCTCTTACCAGTCCTTCTTCTGCTCCTCTTACCAGTCCTTCTTCTGCTCCTCTTACCAGTCCTTCTTCTGCTCCTCTTACCAGCCCTTCTTCTGCTCCTCTTACCAGTCCTTCTTCTGCTCCTCTTACCAGCCCTTCTTCTGCTCCTCTTACCAGCCCTTCTAGTCTCTGCTCCTCTTACCAGCCTTCTTCTGCTCCTCTTACCAGCCCTTCTTCTGCTCCTCTTACCAGCCCTTCTTCTGCTCCTCTTCACCAGTCCTTCTTTTGCTCCTCTTACCAGCCCTTCTTCTGCTCCTCTTACCAGTCCCTTCTTCTGCTCCTCTTACCATCCCTCTTCTGCTCCTCTTACCAGTCCTTCTTCTGCTCCTCTTACCAGCCCTTCTTCTGCTCCTCTTACCAGCCATCTTCTGCTCCCTACCATCTCTTATGCTCCTCTTACCAGCCTTCTTCTGCTCCTCTTACCAGCCCTTCTTCTGCTCCTCTTACCAGTCCCTTCTTCTGCTCCTCTTACCAGCCCTTCTTCTGCTCCTCTTACCAGCCCTTCTTCTGCTCCTCTTACCAGTCCTTCTTCTGCTCCTCTTACCAGCCCTTCTTCTGCTCCTCTTACCAGTCCCTTCTTCTGCTCCTCTTACCAGCCCTTTCTTCTGCTCCTCTTACCAGCCTTCTTCTGCTCCCCTTACCAGCCCTTCTTCTGCTCCTCTTGCCAGTCCTTCTTTGCTCCTCTTACCAGCCCTTCTTCTGCTCCTCTTACCAGTCCTTCTTTTGCTCCTCTTACCAGCCCTTCTTCTGCTCCTCTTACCAGCCTTCTTCTGCTCCTCTTACCAGCCATCCTTCTGCTCCACTTACCAGTCCTTCTTCTGCTCCTCTTACCAGCCTTCTTCTGCTCCTCTTACCAGCCCTTCTTCTGCTCCTCTTACCAGCCCTTCTTCTGCTCCTCTTACCAGCCCTTCTTCTGTTCCCCTTACCAGCCCTTCTTCTGCTCCTCTTACCAGCCCTTCTTCTGCTCCTCTTACCAGCCCTTCTTCTGCCCCTCTTACCTTGTCCACCTCCAGATACCCGACTCTCCCTCACTTCTTCTACAGTGCGAGGTCGCTCCTTCCGATAGGGGGCGTCACAATGTAACCATGTTTTGGACTCAGTTGTAGCATTTCCCGCCACTAGTTCGTTGTCATAGTCACTAATGTGATTTGTCATCACTGCCAGCTGTGTTATGGTTAATCACCTCATTTGTCTGTGTATTTAAGTCCTGTGTTTTCAGTTCACTCTTGTCCGGTCTCGTTGACTTATGGTTGTGTTTGCTTGCTGTTCTTTATGTGGAGTTTACCCTTACCCCTTTTCCACCAAAAAAGAACTGGTTCGGAACTAGTGCTGGTTCAAAGTTGGTTCGGAGTTGGTTCAACTTGCAAACCTTCTCAGAAGCTGTTTGTTTTTCCACTGACTAGAGCGCCCAGCGAACGACGTCGTTACGTCACTGTGTACGTCGCCATACGTCTTAGCTAGAAACGCTTGCAAGTACAACATTATTTTGGGATTATCTCTAACTCCAAGAAGGCTTTAAAATCAATTGAAATATGTAAGTCTTTCAATCGTTTCCTTTGATATGTAATCTTTTATATGTTATGTACCCATGTCTTGTGTCTTTTTTTTCTTTCCATTTATTTGTTCTATATTGTGACTGTTTTCTTCTTTGCTTACATAATGTTTTAAATAAAAAATAAATTAAAAAAAACTAGAAACGTTTGCGCCAACTTCAAGCATAACAATTACAATGGTGTTTCTGCAAATGTTTCTCCTGGCTTTGCAATCCTATATAATGGTCAGAAAAGATGTTTAGAACACATCTAAACCCGCCCCCAGCCCCCGACGTAAGCATGACGTGGTAAAAGAACGGTTCTAGTCCAGCAAAGAGTTGGTGCCCGCTTTGGAACCAGTTTTCCTGGCCGAGAACCGGTTCTTTGGCTGTCGAAACACAAAGAACTGGTTCGCGCGCAGGCACCAGCTCCGAACCGGCTCTCAAAATGCTTCGGTGGAAACCTTTATCTTCATCTTCGTGCCTTTATATGCAGCACAAATGTGACCGGGGTCTCTAACTCTCCTCAGCAGCCTAGTGAAACAGCAACAACTGAGTGGCACTTGCTAAGCCACAAGCCCCAAACCTTTCAGGTTGTGGGTTCGAATCCTGTGTGGCAAATGCCCAGACCGCAATAGGTACTGTGGCCATAAATCGTGCAAGAAGTTGCATCTGTTTCAGACTTTCACTCTTTCTAAGAGTGATCTGGTGATCATGCTTTGATGAAATTGTTATGCTTGTTGTACATGCTGAATTTACTCTACTTGCGGTGCCTTCGATGCTTGGTTACTTGCAGTAAATGTATTATTATAATGATATTTGTTCTGTCATATCTTTTAGATATTTGGGATTTGAAATTGTCATTTTTCTGATGTCTTATGGTAGTTTTCTGTCTCATCTAATGTTGCCACTGTTTGTGTCCCCACAGACCTTCATACAGAAGCAGTACAAGCAGCCTTGGCAAAGTATAAAGAGAGAAAGATGCCGATGCCCTCGAAGAGACGCTCTGTTCTAGTGGCAGCTCCTCAGTGAACATGCACTCCATCCAGTGAACACCACCCCACACACACACACACGAGAAGAGAGAGAGAGAAGAGAGAGAGAGAGAGAGAGAGAGAGAGAGAGAGAGAGAGAGAGAGAGAGAGGAGAGAGAGAGAGAGAGAGAGAGAGAGAGAGAGGAGAGAGAGAGAGAGAGAGAGAGAGAGAGAGAGAGAGAGAGAGAGAGGAGGAGAGAGAGAGAGAGAGAGAGAAGAGGATTTAACAGTTAAATTAAAACATTACCTATTTCTTTCCATTTTTATTTGGCTACACTTTACATTGTACTTTATATTTTTAATTGATATCAAATGTGCATTTCAGCCCTTACTGAGGAATCCAATATAAACCAGCATGAATTCCATCTTGTTCCAGGCTGGTTTATGCTGGTATAGTCCTGGTGGAGCAGCATAATCATGAAAATCTTCATAATCATGCTGTTCTCAAGCAGAACTGAGCTGGTTTGCTGGTCCACAGGAACTCTTGCTTTCCATGCCGTTGACCAGCAAACCAGCAACCAGCCTTCCCTGTTGATCCCACACATTATGCTGGTGACCAGCAATGCTGGGTTTTTCAGCAGGGGACGTTTTGATCTTCTAAGTCTTGAAAGAACAATGCATAGTTCTCTGAATAATAGCCTCATTATTTACTCGAAGAGAACTGCTCCTGACCACTCAATTCCCAGACCACCTTCCCACACGCACGCATATGGAGATGTTTAACAGAGTCCCAGCTTTATTGACCCACTGGCTGCATATTTAGCTATTTGAGTATTACATTTAGTTAACACAACCCTTTGCTAATACAAAATGGACCTACCTTATTTTGGGATATAGGAGATTGACAACATATTTGTCAATAGCTCATGTGACTTTGGGTATTTTAAGTATTAACTTAATTCCTGAGGATAAATTAAAAAGACACACTTGTTGATATACTGTACAGAGAGGTTGGTTGCATTAATGCGGATAGCTCAATCATTTGATTTGGGAGATTTTGTTGCAAAATTTGAGGTCATATTGAAATCTTTGACTTTTGATGGCAGACTTTGGTACTTTGGCAAATCTGAGCACAGTTTGAGATATTATTAAGATCTCTTCTGAAGCTCAATAGGACATGTATGTGAGATTACAGTTTTTTTTTCTCAGGAGATCAATCTGAGAAGCAGGAGAATGAAACCTCCATGTAATCTCATTGCTTTCTTGGAGAATTTAAATCATGATGACAATTCTTGAAAAAGATTTTAACAGGATTTTGTTAAGAAAAGAGTGTAGGTTGGAGTTGAAATAGACTATAAAGTAAAAAGTAGGGAGAATGACTGATTTAGACAGGTGGTGCTGGGGAGGAGGAGGGACGGAAAACAGGACAGAAATAAATAAGGTTGCAGAGGTAGAGATCGATTTGCTAGGATAAAACAATTAGCTACTTGGAAGAGTTTCATGCATTAAAATCCATAATTTGTCTTTCCTATTGGTTATTTATTTTTGTTTCATCTGTGTTGATGTTGTAATATCAGTAAGACTATATTTGGCTTTTCCTCAGTTTATTTGTTATGTCTGATGATTTCTTCATGATGGCACATTATTACATCCTGTGGTCAGATAAGCTCATCTCTCACACCTCATGTCTGTGTAACGTCTTTGCTTTGTCCGTCAATATGGATTACATTATCACAGTGTTTGTTTAACACTAACAAGTTTCAGAGTCTGGGTGTGCGGATACTCTTCTGTCCTTCTTCGGTCAGAATGATGAAGTCAGGGAAAGGTCAACGGGATTAAAGGTTCAAGGGATGGGGTCAGATCAGCATAACGGGAGCATTCAGGGTCGCTCCCTGTGGGAATTGGTCATGGTCCGCTTGGTCTTTTGTGCCCTGCATGGACGCAGTAATGCACTAAAGCTGTCGGATTGCCCCAACGGAGATTATCTGATAACCCATCTGGCCTGTCAGATGCCCCACTCTTGCCCTCTCGCTTCATTCTTGAGGCGGGTCTTAAAAACACAAAAATGAAAAATCTGTCATTTACTCATTTAATGCTTCAGACCTGCAGAACAGGACATTTTGAAGAATAATGATGCCGTTTTTTACATACAAATTGCGGATGGAATCATGGAAACCAGTCATAAAAATGGAATTTACTGTATAACGTGGAATATCAAAGAATTTGGCAACATTTTAGATTAATATATTAACACCATTTTTGGCAATAAATTTGTATAAATTCGGAAAAATTAAACGGACAACACAGATTTTCTGAAAAGATAAAACATTCCACAAGGCCCTTTTATTGTAAAAAAAATTATAAATCATTCAATTGTTATTTTTTTATGAATTCAATTGATTAGAAAATGTCAAAAATATATTTTCTTAAACTTTTAATAAATTATTTGTTAAATTGCATTAATATAAAGATATTTCAATTAATTAGACATGCTTATAACAACTTGCCATTAAAACAAACAAAAAAAAACACACAAAAAAAAAACACAACCCATAAAAATTAAGAAGGATTTGGGAAAAATAAATATCATAGGCCCTACATGTTAAAGTATGTAGTACACTCAGAAAAAAAAGGTACAAAAGCTGTCACTGGGACAGTGGGTTCTTATATGTACCATTTAGGTACTAATACAATTTTGGTACCAATATGTACCTTTGATGGCCCAATATGCACTCTTTAGTTACAAAGGTGTACCCTTTGAAAAGGCACAGCCACAGTGACAGCTTTTGTACCTTTTTTTTTCTCGAGAGTGTGTCCACATGCTGTCAATCTCCAAAACAGAACAAAAAGCGCACCATAAAGTATTATAAAAGGTCAATATTCCAAGGCCTCTCAAAACGGTGTTAATTGCTACATGATATAATCATGCTCTAAAATCATAACTTTCAATCCTTCCCTCACAAATGTCATGTGCACCTCCATATAATCACACATTCCCAGTCATGTGACGTGCGAGATCCAGTGTTTTTACAGAACAGTGTGTCTGACTGGGTTCTGCTTCTGTCTGAGAAATGCCGTCTGACCCAGTTTTCCTGGCGTTCCTGATGATGTGTGTAGTGTGTTCAGGAGTGTGTCCCGGTCTCACACACAGACGCTGATAGAGCTTTTAGAAGAGTTATTTCTGTTTTAAAGGTCAGGATGCCAGTTATTGTCAGTTCAGCTGTTGTTAAGTGTGTTTTTCTTTTGACACATCGACTCATTTCAGTTCATTGTGAGTTTCTCTCTTTATTGTGTCTCCTCCTCCTGAATTGGGTCAAGGTTATTCTCCGAGTGCCTGAGGACATGCAGTGAGGACACAATTAATATAGTTCTAGTTTTCACAAGGCTCTTTATAGATTATAATTATTATTCCTGTGATCAAAGCTGGATTTTCAGCATCATTACTCCAGTCTTCAGTGTCACATGATCCTTCAGAAATCACTATACTATGATGATCTGATGCTCAAGAAACATTTATGATTATTACCAGTGTTGAATAGAGTTTATATTTGTGGAAAACATGATAAATTTTCTAAAGAACAGCATTTATTTGAAATAGAAATCATTTGTAACATTGTAAATCTAAAATATTTGATCAATTTGAATGCATCCTTGCTGAATAAAACTATTAATTTCCTTACTGACCCCAAACTTTT
The DNA here is from genome assembly GCA_036326025.1 of Chrosomus eos. Lineage (NCBI taxonomy): Eukaryota > Metazoa > Chordata > Actinopteri > Cypriniformes > Leuciscidae > Chrosomus > Chrosomus eos. Next base: position 42,771,129 of record CM070826.1, on the reverse strand, counting down.
GAACGGTAGTGTATGTCAATTAATTTTGAGTAGATATTGTGTATATTGATATCTATATCATATTGGATGGATACCAATCTTGGGGTACCTTGTTCTCAAAATCATCATCATCATCATCATCATCATCATCATCATCATCATCACCAGAAGAAATGGCGAGCTTGAGTTTGACATGTAATGTTTGTAGGTTAGTCTTGAGTTGTGTGTGTGTGTTGCACTGATAATCACATGTATCAGACACAGATCAGTACACACACATCATGATAATGTGTTACCGCGTGAGTGTGTGTTGCTCAGTGTAATGCGCTGGACACACTCTTCAGTAATTGCTCCTGCGGGTGATGTGCATGATTAATGTTGAACAGATCTGGCTTCCGGCAGTCAGTCTCTCTCTGCTTTCTCTGTCTCGTCTATGTTCATTTCTTTGTGTTTGATGATGAAAATAATACAATGAACATTAAAAAAAAGCAGCTTTTATGGAATGTAAGTAATAGAGTATTACATGCTAAAGCGTTAAATGTCATTCAGGAACTCGTTTCGCACTGTTGTTCCTCAGATCGTGTGAAGATATTACTATAAGCACTATGAGTTTTGCCATTTTGGACAATACATTTTTTTTATATATTTTAAAGGCCTTGCAATTCCATCTATCATATATATATCTATCATATATCATATCTCATATATTTATCATATATCATATCTGTCATATATTTATCATATATCATATTTATCATATCTGTCATATATCATATCTATCATATATCATATCCATCAATACATATCATATATATCAATTATATCATATCATCATATATATATATTATATATAATCATATCTATCATATATCATATATATCATATCTATCATATCTGTTTGCTGCAGAACGTCTGAGATAAAATGTAAATGAACTAGCAAACAGCGGATCATTATTGGTAATGGGTTAATGATAATTATACTTTTCTACTAGAGTTAATTAATCGTGAATTCATCATAATCTCTTTTAAATGTGTTTTTCTCTCTGTTGTTCCTCTTTTAACAGCGCACACAGTTTGAGTGATGAAGTTTAGCTACAGTATACGACATCTTTTATTCATTAATTGCCGGACATCTGTTATTTTCTATGGCGTAACATTTATAATGTATTTATAATAGTGAAAATGATGCAGTCGTCGTCTGTTTCTGACCACATGAGCATTACATCATACAGATCTCACCAAATCATATTTCTGTCTGGACTGAGTACGCTCTCCTCCGTGGCGATCATATATCAGTCCTCCTGGTGTTCATGCTGGACGCTTTAGCAGATTTATTTAGAAGACATTTTACTAGTGGCCCCAAAAAGCATTAGGATGATTGAGTCACACTCAAGGTCCATTTACACAGCGCTATTTTAAACTAGTAGGAATATTTTTATGCATTTTCACTGTGTTTTGGGGGGATGAAAACTCAAACTTCTGAAAATGGGCTTCAAAGTGCACGTTTTTGAAAGCGATTCTGTTATGATCTCTGTGTAAACTGCAAAATCGTGAATTTGTGTAAGATAGTGACGTCATGCGTATGCATATTAAATGTTCAATCTATAGGTGTGTAGTGTTTCTTTACAGATATCCGTGTGAACGGGGATCTTTTTGAGAACGTTGTCATCTGTACATTTACACTTCTTACACTTTAAAAACGTAGGGCATTTCGTTACATTAGATGACAAATATCAGACCAAGTTGCATTTAAATTAAAGAGATGTATGAAAAACTTTTAAAGCAAAAAAAAAAAAAAGTTAAATGATAAAACAATAAATATATTGTTCAAAATGAAGACGTAAAGAAATGTGACACTGCTTGTGACAAATTACTGGATGAGATTAATAAAGTGATTAGTTATTAGATAAAGTCCTCCTGTAGTCAATCATTTTATCCCTTAAACTCATCTCTGATCACCAAAATTACATATTTAAATGTGTTTTCCTTAAAAATGAAATTCTTCACTCCTTAAAATATATTGAATGTAACTCGACACCCTTGCCTCATTTAGTATGCGCTGTTGTGTGAATATGCAGATGAGCCCCGCCTCCACTCACTCACTCACTCACTCAGAGATCCACTGGTTGACGATCACACGTTGATCTGATTGGTTACAAGGTAGTTTGTGACGTCAGAAACACCAGCGATTTCAAAGCGTGTTTTTGAGACTGTCTTTGGTTCACTGCAGATTTAAGCAGAAAATACTTTTTTATGAATTTACACATAAAACATGTGTAATATGTTTTAAAGCATATTAAACAACATTAAAAGCTGGATTTTCACCAATAAATGTGACTTTAAGGCCGTGTGTCCACCAAAGCGTTTTTAGCAGCTGAAAACACCTAGCTGTGGCACCTTGAGAGCGATTTGGCAGAGCAGCATTTTTTTCTTCAGTTTAGACGCTTTGCTTGTTATGATATGGAATATCCGCGAAAGTTTTCACACATATTTTGTTTCTGTGTTTATTATATATTAAAATTTTGATACAATGTAACATATTTTCTCTGGCTCTTGTTTTAAATTATTGTGTTCCGTTATTATGCGTGGTGTTATCTTCTGTTGACGTTGAACAAGCAGAATGTGGCGGTTGGCCGGTGTGGTGTTAGCCCCGCCCCTCCTCCACTGTGATTGGATGGTTGGGTAAAAAGTGACAGTGATGAGCGCTATGTTTTACCCAAAGTTAAATTCTTCAACTCTTGGCGACCAGTAAAAAACGCTGCGCGTTCAGCGCTTCAGTGTGAAAAAAACGCTCAGTGCCTCGTTACGCTCATGGCGTTTAAAAAACGCAGCCCTCCCATTGAAAACAATTGGAAATATAGCTGCAAGCAGCGATTACGGGCCCAAGCCGGTGGCTTGGCCCTTCATCGCTGCTTGCGGTACCGCCGGCTTTGGCCCTTCATCGCTGCAAACTATATTTATATATTATATATATATATATATATATATATATATATTATATATATATATATATATATATATATATATATATATAAAGCCGGTGGCACCGCCACCCTGGTGCCTTTAGGGTTATTGTGCACGACGTGACACAAAATATCTGCTCGCTATCTGCCGAACGGCTCTGGTAGTTCCGCTTCAGCACTGATTATGTTGTAGAAATAGTGCACTCTGGTTGGTCTGGATTAATCGGGATTTTTTATTTTATACAGAAATAAGTTATTTATAATTCAGATGAGAATAAAGTTAGTGTTGATTAAAATGAAGGAAAACAAATATATTGATCTGAAATATAGCACATTAATTTTACATTTATTTAGGTTCAATTACCAAACATACAATCTTAATTTAATTTAAAGCAAACAATGCATTTAAAATATATGGGTTGTATGCACATTTTCTTTTTAATAAAAAAAGATATATATCAAAAAAGTCAAGGCCTTAAAGGGTTAAACTATTGTCACTGTAACAGACACAATCTCTCTCTCTCTCTCTCACACACTCACACACACACACACACACACACACACACACACACACACACACACACACACACACACACACACACACACACACACACACACACACACACACACACACACACACACACACACACACACACACACACACACACACACGTACACTGTTTAAAAGCAAGAAATATTTATCCAACCTGTTTAAAACAGTCTGTCGGTGCCATCTTTTAAATAAATATATTGATCTGAAATATAGCACATGTTTTTGTAAAATAAATTCAAGCAATATCCCTTTTTTAATTTTAAAATTAAACTAAAAAAGCTCACGGCTGCACAGGCCTTCATAACAGTGCGCGTCCAACGCGAGGAGTGAGCAGAACAGAGCGAACGTTTTTTAGTTAATTTCTACTTTCATACAGGGTTTCTGCAGGGTTTAGTCAGTCAAATTTAAGACCTTTTAAGACCTTTTTATGACCAATATGATTTAAATTTATGACCTACTCGCATTACGAAAAATAACTTCCTTTCAAAAGTCTTTTTTTTATTGACTTTCATTAAAAGTAATTAGTTTCATTATTTAAAGGTTCCATTTTCTTAAGAGTAACAAACTGAAGGCTCCCTTTTCCTAAGTATCAATAACACAGGAACAACACTTAACATTTATCACGATAATATATCAGTCAATATCGATAATTATGACCATAAATGTCAAATCTTTTTATCTTTCAACTTTAAAGGCAGATTTTTGTTTCTAACTGAAAGTTGTAGAAACCAGAGCGTAAATTGTGGTTTTAAACTACTCTTTACTGTCAGAACATATCATGACAAACACTTGCCAAACAGGAGAACATTTCACAAATCTGAGGTAGAACATTCAAACATTTGTAATTTTTCCTTAACAAAAATAATATCTTTATTTCAAAATTAATTTCTTAGTTTCTGCATGTGCTAATGGTTGATATTGTTTCAAGTCTTGAAAGAGGTTTGTGTTGCCTGACTTTGATGGCACGTATCTTTATGAAATGTATGAAAAACAGTAGGCTATAGCCTAAATACATAAATACTGTAATTATATTCCATTAGTCCTTTAATACATTGTCTACATTAATATTATAATACAATTCAATATGTATATCCCACATTTCATGGTGCAGTTAATATTACTAGGCTAACGTTACAGTAAAACCATGGTAAATGATGGGAATTTGTAGATGGAAAATCTTTCTGACTGTATAGTTGCGCACAGTGTTTCTCCTGTTCCTCAGCGCTGTTTCATCTGCCTTTAAACTGGTTTAAATCACTGAGACATTTGTGTTCTTCGTTGAATTCAAGTGCTTCTCACTGGATCTCGTGATCGAGACTGATCAGAGTAAACCATAGACAGTAAAAGAACGCGTCTGCTGAGCCCGCGCTGCGCGTTTGGACTTTGAGCCGAGCGGATAAACAGTCCGTGAGGCGCGCGCGGTTCAATTGAGTTTCGTTCCGCTATATAGTATTATGTTATACAGAATAGGGCTGCACGATTAATCGAATTTTAATCACGATCACGATTTTGGCTTCCCACGATCAAATTCGCGTGATCGAGCGATATTTTAAATGCGTCATTCAGTTCACAGAAAGCTTTTTTTGCCAATCTAGCGCACCGTAAACCAGTGTCTGATCACGTGCCTCCATGAGCCCAGGTGCGCGAGAGAGACCTACGGTCTGCGTGCGAGCGACAGTGCACGAGAGAGACCGAGTGTCCTCAGAGCGTGCTCAAAAGTGTGCGAGAGATACCGAGTGTGTCTGCGTGCGAGCGACAGCGCGCGCCTAACGATTGTGTCGCGCGCGAGAGAGACTGAGTGCCAGTGCGCGTGAGAGACCGAGTGTGAGCATTAGTAAATTGGTACATACTACATATATATATTTACTATATAAGAGGCATGGAAGTTCGATATATGGACTCCAATAATCAGTCCTACAAACGTCTTGTTTTGACCTATTGTTTAACAAATAGAAATAATTTGAGCACATACACTTTCACATGGAGAATTAAATAGATTAAATTTATGCAGTAAGACTTCACAACTAATCACTGACACTGTAGGCCTACCACAACATTTTACATTTCTTAAGCGTCAAATAACTGACTCTGAATTTCATCCATTAATCGAACTTCCATAGTGCAGTTCTGCCTTGAAATGTTCTCATTTGGTTACATTCTGTTATGGAATATTTGTTTTTTTATTGATTGTATATTTTGCGTGTTTTATTCACATCCATTATGCAGGTACAATGCAAGTTTATATTTTGCTTCCTAAAATAGATTTACACAATGTAAAATGTAAAATAGTGCCCTGTTGAAGTTTTGCTACATTTTCTTTATTGTTTTCTTTATTCTTTAAGGAGATGCACTGAATTTTGGTGAATAAGAGGACCTATTTTATTTAGATACACATACATTAGCAGAAATGTAGCACAATATGGATGTGAAAGCAGTTATAATTAGCCTATGTGGCAATAAAATTTGTTTTGGTTAAAATCAACAAATAATCGTGATAATTAATCGTGATCTCAATATTGATCAAAATAATCGTGATTATCATTTTGGCCCAAATCGTGCAGCCCTAATACAGAAATAAATTATTTGTAATTCAGATGAGAATAATTTTAAGGAAAACAAATATATTGATCTGAAATATAGCACATGTTTTTGTAAAATAAATTCAAGCAATACCCTTTTTTTTTAAAAGCTCACGAAAAAAGCTTAGAAAAAAGCTCACGGCTGCACAACAGGCCTTCATAACAGTGCGTGTCCAACGCGAGGAGTGAGCAGAACAGAGCGAACGTTTTTTAGTTAATTTCTACTTTCATACAGGGTTTCTGCAGGGTTTAGTCAGTCAAATTTAAGACATTTTAAGACCTTTTTATGACCAATATGATTTAAATTTATGACCTACTCGAATTACGAAAAATAACTTCCTTTCAAAAGTCTTTTTTTTTAATTGACTTTCATTAAAAGTAATTAGTTTCATTATTTTAAGGTTCCATTTTCTTAAGAGTAACAAACTGAAGGCTCCCTTTTCCTAAGTATCAATAACACAGGAACAACACAAGAGGGCAGTATAGCCCTATTTATGATTTTGAGTTTAAACTTACCCGAAGAGATTCTAAAAGAATGGTAAAGTTTGATGCGTTGCCACGGCAACAGTTTCAAAGATATCAAGAATCCATTCACAGGTCTTCATCTGCCGTGTATTTACATTATACAGATGAAGTTTGAAGCAAATCGGGTAAAAATAAGAGGGTGATTTCAAAGCATTTTGAAAGTGACACACTTCCTGCTGCCAGTTGGTGGCGCTATAACTTTGACTCACAATTGTCACATCCATGTGATCTGCCTCTTACAGCGAACACACTGCTGAAGTTTCATCAAGATCAGTTAATGTATGCTGAAGTTATGACACACTTCCTGTTTCACGTTTCTCGCCATAATTTTGTTTCCTCGCCACGGCCAAACCGTTCGAGATATCAAAAATCCCCTCGCAAACTTTCATCCTCAATGTCTTGACTTCATGCTGACCGAGTTTCGTGCCGTGTGTTTGAATTCTCTAGGAGGAGTACTTCACATTCCATTGCGTGTGTTTTACCAACAACCCTAAATAGCCGACTTCCTGTTGGGCTGGGGTAAAAAGTTAGAGTGCGAAGTATATATGAATCTATGAGATCTATGTGTGTACCGAGTTTCATATTATTACATGCAAGCGTGTTTGATTTATGGACCATGTTTTCGGACCCCGTTCCAGGGGGCGCTGTCAAGCCCCCCTGCCACGCCCGGGTACCATCTTCAGCCCGGCCCTGATGGCCGCGGGTTCTGAGCCGTGTGCAAAGTTTCAAGAGTTTTTGAGCATGTTAAGGCCTCCAAAAGTGTCCAAAAGGTAGTAAAAAAAAAAAAAAAATAATAATAATAATAATAATAATAATAAATAATCCTTAGGAAAACAATAGGGCCTTCGCCCTTTGGGCTTGGGCCCTAAAAATACGCCAGCCGCGTTAAAAAACGCTTTGGTGGACACACAGCCTAAAAATCATAAATAAACCAGCTGATTAAAGACAGTGAGCCGACGTGACGAAGGGAAGTGTGTGTGTATCCTCTGACTCTGCTGTTCCTGCGCTCACAGACACGTCGTCGGCCTCAGAAGACGAGGGCTCCCTGCGCCGCCAGGGCCGGATCTGCTCCTCCTCCCCGTACCAGCCACACCCCAGCGTGGAGCACTGGTTCAACAGGGTCATCCAGGGCTCCTCCACCTCCTCCTCCGCCTCCTCCACCTCCTCCCACCCCGGAGGAAGAGCCCAGCACCCCAACACCACCTCTGCTTCAGCCGCCACCGTGCTGGCCGACCTCATGGCTCACACACAGCTGGGTCAGTACTCAACACACTCACACACAGCTGGGTCAGTACTCAACACACTCGATTCACACACAGCTGGGTCAGTACTCAACACACTCGATTCACACACAGCTGGGTCAGTACATAACATACTCGATTCACACACAGCTGGGTCAGTACTCAACACACTCGATTCACACACAGCTGGGTCAGTACTCAACACACTCACACACAGCTGGGTCAGTACTCAAAACACTCTATTCACACACAGCTGGGTCAGTTTTCAACACACTCATACACAGCTGGGTCAGTACTCAACACACTCGACTCACACACAGCTGGGTCAGTACATAACATACTCGATTCACACACAGCTGGGTCAGTACTCAACACACTCGATTCACACACAGCTGGGTCAGTACTCAACACACTCGATTCACACACAGCTGGGTCAGTACTCAACACACTCACACACAGCTGGGTCAGTACTCAAAACACTCGATTCACACACAGCTGGGTCAGTTTTCAACACACTCATACACAGCTGGGTCAGTACTCAACACACTCGACTCACACACAGCTGGGTCAGTACTCAACACACTCACACACAGCTGGGTCAGTACTCAACACACTCGACTCACACACAGCTGGGTCAGTACTCAACACACTCACACACAGCTGGGTAAGTACAGGACACACACTCGACTCACACACAGCTGGGTCAGTACAGGACACACACTCGACTCACACACAGCTGGGTCAGTACTGAACACACTCGACTCACACACAGCTGGGTCAGTACTGAGTATGTGTTTGTGAAGTTTTAGCTCAATATACCCCTCATATTATTTTTTATAGCATGTTAAAATTGTCCTTTTTTGAGGGTGAGCAAAAAGAGATGGTCCTCACTGCAGAACAGGAAATCCACGAGGGGGAGGAATTGGATCCAGATCTAAATCCTCCCACCTTACATATACCTAATCCTACCCATCTCTGCCCCCGATCCCTAAACCCAACCCTAATCCTACCCATCTCCCCCCTGATCCCTAACCCCACACCACACCCCACCCCTAACCACCTAACCTACCCATCTCCACCCCCGATCCCTAAACCCACAACCTAACTCCACCTACCCACCTCTCACACCCCGATCCCTAAACCCACCCCTAATCCTACCCATCTCCCCCCGATCCCTAAACCCACCCCTAATCCTACCCATCTCGCCCCCGATCCCTAAACCCACCCCTAATCCTACCCATCTCTCCCCCGATCCCTAAACCCACCCTAATCCTACCCATCTCCCCCTGATCCCTAAACCCACCCTAATCCTACCCATCTCCACCCCCGATCCCTAAACCCACCCCTAATCCTACCCACTCTCCCCCCGATCCCTAAACCCACCCTAATCCTACCCATCTCCACCCCCGATCCCTAAACCCACCCTAATCCTACCATCCCCCCGATCCCTAAACCACCCTAATCTACCATCTCCACCCCCGATCCCTAAACCCACCCCTAATCCTACCCATCTCCACCCCCGATCCCTAAACCCACCCTAATCCTACCCATCTCCACCCGTTAATCTGGATCAACTCCGCCCCTGGATCTCGTGTACTGCAATGCGGTTCTACTGGGCAAAAATGCGTTGTTTTGTGTGTGTCCCTTTAAATGCAAATGAGCTGCTTCTCAGAGGGCGGAGCTTCAAGAGCCCTTTGTTGTGAGGCGGAATTTTAGTGAAGTCCCGGCTGCTGTATGTTTCTGTAACTAAAGCATTCATCTCTATAACATGACAAGCTTACACACTGCTCCTGTTTATAGCGCTGCTCTGCTGCTGCTGCTGCTGATGATGATATCTGTGTGTGTGTGTGTGTGTGTGTGTGTGTGTGTGTGTGTGTGTGTGTGTGTGTGTGTGTGTGTGTGTGTGTGTGTGTGTGTGTGTGTGTGTGTGTGTGTGTGTGTGTGTGTGTGTGTGTGTGTGTGTGTGTCTCTCATGCTGCTTCTGAACCGTCTCCGCTGTGCTGTGTATCTCTCTCGTCCTGAAGCCGGACTGTGCAGATAAAGCCAGCGCTGGCCTCGCGCGACACACACACTCAGCAGGGTTTCAAATAATCACGTTTACCAACCTTCGCTGTTAATAAACCCAGTTAAAGGAAGATTTTGTGCAATACTCTCATATCGTTCCAAACATGACTTTCTTTCTTCAGTTTAGCACAGAAAGATGTTTTGTGAGAATGAGGAGTCGTTTACAGTGAGAGTAAATGAGATACGCATGTCAAGCAAGAAAAAATACTCAATTTAAAGGGATACTCCACTTTTTTTGGAAATAGGCTCATTTTACAACTCCCCCAGAGTTAAAGAGTTGAGTTTTACCGTTTTCTAATACATTCAGTCGATTTTCTGATATTTAGAAGAATATCAGTAACCAGACAGTTTCAGGTCTCATTGACTCCCATAGTAGGAAAAAATATATACTATGGGGAGTCAATGAGACCAGAAACTGTCTGCTTACTGATATTCTTCTAAATATCAGAAAATCTGCTAAATGGATTAGAAAACGGTAAAACTCAACTGTTTAACTCTGGGAGAGTTGTAAAATGATTTCCAAAAAAAAGTGGAGTATCCCTTTAACTCAACACAGTGCTATAAAACAATTATTTTAATGGTAAAAGACAAGAAAAAATGTGACATTAAACACCTGTTAATTGGTAAACAGTAAGTGCCCATACTATATATAGGGACAAACTGTAATAGATCTATCCTTACATTTCATGTAATTGTACAGTAAAATTAGGTTAACACCCTTTTTGATTTTACGTTTAGTGTTTTTTCGTTTTTTTTTACTCCAGAATGGTACGAAACTTGGGGTAGTTTTTGGCACTTGCAGTGTGAACACAAGGACATGATTCGAAAAGGTTAAAAGTCAAACATTGTCACTCCTCTATTGTTCGTGGTCTAAAATGAGCGCATTGGTAATGAATGGAGAATTTCCTCTAGTGGAAGCGTTTGGTACTGCAGACACGTGACATCTCACTGAAAGATCATTATTAAATCAACATCACATTTGCAACACTTTGACCCCCCCCCCCCCCTAGTTTTAGAGTTAAACGTGTTTTGGAAAATACATAGGCTACTTCATATAAAATTGTAAAATTGTATTTTTTGTGCATTTTTAATTTTACGCTTCAGCAATAATCTGCCAAGTGTCATCTTTAAAAAGAGACCAAACTGAAGTCGGTGATCCAAAACATTCAAGATTTATGATCGTTTAAGTTCATTTTCATTTCAATTTTCAGGTCTATGCTAAAAGAATGTGAATGAATGGATTATAACTACTGTATAAATATAATTTAGTACCTTAAAATCCCCTAAAAAAATACAAAATATGAAATAAAATAAACATAAACATTATTGAACTAAAATCTACAACAATAATTTCATTGAAATAATTAATAATAAAAAAGAGATAATTTTTTGACCACCACACGAGCAGCACCTGAGGGTTAAATGTAGTTTTTGGAAATAAGAACAAGTCATTCACTGTACGTTTAACATCCCATAATTCCCTGTGAGACTCTTTTTTGATATCAGTCATGTACATCAGGGTTTTTATGTTATATTATATGTTGTTAAATTAAAGTTTATTGCATTGTTTTACGGTATATTACGGTATATCTATATTAGTATTTACCTCAGCTTGTGAAAAAGCTTCTTGAGGGATGAACTTTGATTTATTGTGTGTGTCACAAAGCAAACTCACACACTGACTGAAACACGGGCTAACAAGCAGAATCTGTCAACGAAACAACACCAAACACAATAAAAGTCCTCAAAAGAATCGTGACAAATGTTTTATTAATTTGGAATATTACGATTATTTCAGTTAATATACAGTCCCCACAACTTTTTTTTTATTTTTAGAATTTTTTTTTTTTTTTTTCAAATGATGCATATTTTTCACTGTACAGTTCTGGCACACAGCTGCCGGTTTTTATTTCATGGTGTTTGTTTTTAGCTTGTGATCCTCTAGTCTCTGTTTGCTTTCAATGTATGAACAAGAACCCATGAACGGTCTTTAAACTTTAGTTTTGAAGGGCATGAGAGCGAGTGATATCAGAACTGCAGAACATCTCTTTACTCAGCTGCTCTTTACAGGGAACATGTGCATTGCCACTATATCTCCTCCTTTCTGCCGTCTCCTCCTCCTTCTTTCTCCCTGTTTTCCGGCTCTCCGCCCGGCATCATGAGCTAGCCCTGAGCAACGGCTGTAAATAACCTCAGATTTCACACCGCGTCAGAGTCGCTCTGTGGACCCACTGTTCTGACTACACACACACACACACACGCACGCACGCACGCACACACACAACAGCTGTGGGTTATGTGTGTACAGCTCTTCTGTTGAGTGTGTATGGAAGATGGACAGTAAACCACACATGGAGTTAGGAAGAGAAAGTAATAAAAACACAGAGAATCAGAACATATTAGATGTGGAATTTTGGACCAATGAGATTTCATGGCATGCGGATCATGTATTTATAATATACGCTAAAAGTATGTGCTTTGTTGATGATGGGAAAGTATATACTTTTTAGATGATTTTTTAGTAGTTCCAGTTCAGCTCACTCACTGTACAGGTTGGGTATCGCTTGAATTTTAACGATTACTATTCCAAATTTCGATTCCAATAAGAAAGAAAAAAAAACTTGGATATTATTCACTTAGTCTTATTGCAAAACATTTAATTGTGGCTGAATATCATGAACAGAAATCAATAGGCTAAATTTCAAGCTTTGTTAAAGACAAACACACTTTTAAAATATTTGCAATCTCAACAAACAGATACAACTGAACAAATATATGACTGAAATAAACAGTGTTTTAATATTTTCAGGTATTCAGGGAGATAAAACAAATAATATTATTTAATCATGTAAAATAACACTGCACTTTATAAATAAAATATACATTACAGATATAGTTAAGTACATGAAGAGCAGTGCGTATTCTTCTTCTGTTTTGATTAGTGTATAAGAGACGATGAAGATATGAGTGCTGTACTTAGAGTTCTCAGTGTTACACACGCCTGCAGATCTGGAAAACAGTGTAAAACATTAAACCTTGAATGGTTTAAAATCACTGTTTCTGTGTGCGCATGTTATTGCAAGTAATCACGAGTTTCGATTCCCCAATGCCACTCCAATATGTTATTATAATGCCGGGATCCCCAACACATCCCGTTCTGTATTGATTGATTACACTATAATGTCTGGAGTGATCACGCACAGGTGCTGATGACCTCTGCCTCTGGAGCCTCTCATGAGAGACGTCCCAGCAGGGCGCCGCCGGATGACACGACCCGTGGGAGCGACGGTGCAATACACGTCTCCACCTCACTAAGCTTCCTCCCGCACACACACACACCACAGCACCTGAGACGGCCAACGTGATCACACACACACCTGTGCTCATCTCTCTCATCCACTGAGCTCTCTCTCTCTCCCATACACACACACACACACACACCACAAAACACACACACCACACCCCACCAACACACCCTGTGTCCTGTCATCTCATCTCTCCACTGAGCTCTCTCTCTCCTGCACACACACACACACACACCACACACACACACACACACACACACACACACACACACACACACACACACACACACACACACAACACACACACTGCATTCACTAGTCCCTGCACACACACACACACACACACACACACACACCACACACCCCACACACACACCTCTGTGTCCTGTCATCTCATCTCTCCACTGAGCTCTCTCTCTCTCTACACACGGTGTTTTTAGCTCTGGTCCAAAACTTTGGAGGTTTTTTTGTGTTTTTTTTATTCAGTCACACATATTGCGTTTGAGAGTAAAACAAATTATTTAGTAAATAGAAAAAATTAAAAGATTGCAAAAAAGGCTAAAAAATAAACAAGTTAATAACAAAATTATTTGCAGTGCATGCAAGTCTTTGAAAACCTTTATTTTTCTTTGTGTATTTCGCACAAATTTTTTGCAGGTCTAAATCTTTTGCTTGCGAGTTGAAAAGTTTTGCTTAATAAACGTAATAAAGGTTATAACAAAGGTTTTCAATGATTTACATACACTGCAAATACTTTTGTTATCAACTTTTGAGCCTTAAGAAGACTTTTTTTGCAATCTTGTAATTTGTTTTAATTACAAAATAATTAGGTTTACTCTCAACACGATTTTAAATTTAAAAAAGCAGCACGAAACTCCTGCTAATTGCCACGAAACCAGAAAAGTGACGAGACTCGTCTCAGTTTGACTCATTCTAATGTTGATAAGATACAGTATTAGAACAATATTATAAACACATTTCCTAAAGCGCAGATTAATTGAAGGTCCCTTGTTATAAAGAGCGCTTAATTGTATTGAATGTGCACTTGTAGTGTAGTTCAAATGTTAAAAGTATATTTTATTAAAATCGCATCCAAAAAAAACGTTTGTGTTTAATCTGTATAAATGTGTGTGTTCTGTGTATAATAATTATATATATATATATAAACACACACATGCATGTTTATATTTAAGAATATTTTGTTATCTATATATATAATATATATCTGTATAGAGAGACACTATCATGACTGCTTCTTAACACACATGAGGACACTTGATATGTTAAAGGAAGTTTTACTTCCTATATATATATTATTTAATTGCAAGTAACATGCAATTATGAGTTTGAAAACATTACATTCGGTTCACACTTAAGTATATTACTTTAAAATAAAAGTAAAAGTACTTTTTTTTTAAGTATGCTGGAATGTACTTCTTTTTCACTAGGCGTAACATACTTAATTTATAATTTCTGTCAATTTATCCCACAATCTGGATCTTCTTTTTCACTCTAAAGCTGGAGGCTTTGTATCAGAGCTAATGAGACGCATTTACAGTTCATATCTACTGAAATACTAGAGAGAGAGAGAGGCATATTTCTGGCTGTTTATTGGTCTGATCCTGCTTGCTCAAACCAGATAGTATTATGTCATCAGCATGCTTTCTTTTTTTGTGGGAATGATTCACTAAAAATGAAAATGCTGTCATCATCATCTCCTCACCCACATGTCAGTGCAAAATACAGTCTCTTTCCCACATATTCAGACCTGGTGCTGATAATGTCTTTAAGAGCTGATGTGGTCTGATACCCGAGTCACCGTCAACTTTCATTATAGAAAACACTATGTTCTACTAAGGGGGAAATCATATTTTTTGAGCGTGTGTAGATGATGACTCATCAATTTTCATTTTTAGGTGTACTGTCCCTTTAAGAAACAGAGCTGAACGTCCCATCTGGATCATGATTAACCTGCTTTTTTGTCCTCACTTGTACCAATTGATGTGGTGTGTTAGTTCTTGGAAGGATGGCTATGTGGTGATGATTTTCTTTATGTGTGTGATGCTCAGTTTGAGAGGCCTTTGAGAGGTGATGAACACGTGTTTATTGAGGTTTTCTCTTCTTCAGGCACTGACAGGGGCGATGGGGAGGCCACGGATGGTATTTATACATCGTTTATTTCACTCTGCCCCTCCTCCTGGTGTCTCTGTGCATCTGTGTCTCAGCCGTGACCTCTGTGTTCGTTATGATAGCAAGAATGTGTCTCTTTTTGTCTTTTTAATGTTGTCTTTCAAGGGCTTTCACAGCATTCAGAATAGGTTTTGCAGTATGATTAATACTGTTATAAACAAAGCATTTCACGGGAAGTTAGTGACGTTTCTCAAATACAACACTCAGTTACACTTTATTTTTGTAGTTCTTGTTACATATTTTACATGCACTTACCATAGTAATAACAGTAAATTATGCACAATTACATGCAACTAACCCTCAACCTAACCCTAACCCTATATTAAGTACATGTTTTTAATTTATATTACTCAGTACTTAGATATATATTAATACTGTAACAATGACACGTTAAAATAAAGTGTAACCCAAAACTCTTGTGAAAAAGTAGTACACTTGTATACATAGTTCCTACATGACGTCACAACATACGGGCATTTGCCGACCCGGCGCCATTTCTGTGGGCATGTTGTGGACAGAATACATAGACTGTAAAGGCAGAATATTAGAAGAAGCTGAAACGAGTTAATTTCGTGATAAAAAGTGAAAATGGTCATCTCCTGCTGGGTCAATGGATGTTCAAATCGTGCCGGAGGTTCAGTTAAATTTGGATTTTACAGTATACCCGTTTTTAGACTTCATGAATGTGAGAAGACTAAGCTTTTGTCAGAACAACGACGGAGGTGATAAAAAAGTTAACACTTTGCAGTTTGAATGGTGTCCTGTATGAACATAATGACCAGGTATTAAAAACAACATTGTTTCCACTGTTTGATCCCACCCCCGCCTCTCTTTCTCACTCAGACTCACACACATTCCAGCATTGCAATCTCAGATTATGTCCCTATAAGAACCCGCATATAAAGTAGTTCCGCATTACATTAATTAATTTGCACGCGAGTTTTATTTACTTTTATACCGCGTATATTCATGCACTGAACCGTGACGCCCGTACAGTTTCGGTTCAATATGAATACATGTACCGTTCCAACCCTATTCTACACTGTTCAAATAAGTACATGCATATTACAGAAAGCACCGATGACTGTTTTAAGGGGAACATAGGAATTAAATTGAGCAGGCTATGGCTTTTTAATAGACAGATAGTCTAGCATCATGCTACATACATTCGCTATGATGACTACTTTTCCATTGATTGCACTTGAGCAAACGTCACCAACCCAACCCTCGACAAACTGATTGTACACCTCCAGTGATTTCCAGGCTCGGAATTGCTCACATGTGTAAAAAATACCAGATAATGCTAACCTCACACACGATAATACTGTATGAGGCAAAGCTGCATAATCAGTGCTCAGTGCTTCATTAGCGCATACGGATCTACACCATTTATGACTGAAATTTTCGCATTGTTCCTCTCTCTGTCTCTGTGTTAATAGTGTCTCTTTATAATCTCTGTCACTTTGTCTCTTCATGATTTTCGTAACTTTATAAACAAAGAAATATTCGAAATTTGCTTGTAAAACTGTGTAAACACCGCAGCTTATGCCCTCAAAGATGGCGTCTCCGGGAAAGTCACGTGACATGAATTGGCCTGTGGGAACTATGTATACTTTTTTTTGTATATTGTATGGAAAAAAATACTTAAGTGTGAACTCTATTATAATGTTTTGTAGACACTTAATTGCATGTTAATTGTGATTAAATTAATACAAATCTAAGTTTAAATTTATATGAAACGCACTGAGTTTATTTTGCCCCACTTAAGTGTGACTTGCCGGTAAGTACATCTGGTCATCTTGGCAGAGGGCTCAGGCATGGTCATCTTGGCAGAGGGCTCAGGCGTGGCCATCTTGGCAGAGGGCTCAGGCATGGTCATCTTGGCAGAGGGCTCAGGCATGGCCATCTTGGCAGAGGGCTCAGGCGTGGCCATCTTGGCAGAGGGCTCAGGCATGGTCATCTTGGCAGAGGGCTCAGGGATGGTCATCTTGGCAGAGGGCTCAGGGATGGTCATCTTGGCAGAGGGCTCAGGCATGGTCATCTTGGCAGAGGGCTCAGGCGTGGTCATCTTGGCAGAGGGCTCAGGCATGGCCATCTGGGCAGGGGGCGCAGGCATGGCGGTGGCCATCTTGGCAGGGGATTCAGGCGTGGCGGCGGTCATTTTGGCAGGGGCCTCAGGCTTGGCGGCGGTCATTTTGGCAGAGGGATCAGGCGTGGCGGCGGCCATCTTGGCAGAGGGCCTAGGCGTGGCGGCGGACATCTTGGCAGGGGGCTCAGGCATGGCGTTGGTCATCTTGGCAGAGGGCTCAGGCGTGGCGGTGGTCATCTTGGCAGAGGGCTCAGGCGTGGCGGCGGTCATCTTGGCAGGGGCCTCAGGCGTGGCGGCGGTCATTTTGGCAGAGGGCTCAGGCGTGGCGGCGGCCATCTTGGCAGAGGGCCTAGGCGTGGCAGCGGACATCTTGGCAGGGGGCTCAGGCATGGCGTTGGTCATCTTGGCAGAGGGCTCAGGCGTGGCGGTGGTCATCTTGGCAGAGTATTCAGGTGTGGCGGCGGTCAACTTGGCAGGGGCCTCAGGCGTGGCGGCGGTCATTTTGGCAGAGGGCTCAGGCGTGGCGGCGGCCATCTTGGCAGAGGGCCTAGGCGTGGCGGCGGACATCTTGGCAGGGGGCTCAGGCATGGCGTTGGTCATCTTGGCAGAGGGCTCAGGCGTGGCGGTGGTCATCTTGGCAGAGGGCTCAGGCATGGCGGTGGTCATCTTGGCAGAGGGCTCAGGCGTGGCGGCGGCCATCTTGGCAGAGGGCTCAGGCATGGCGTTGGTCATCTTGGCAGAGGGCTCAGGCGTGGCGGTGGTCATCTTGGCAGAGGGCTCAGGCGTGGCGGTGGTCATCTTGGCAGGGGGCTCAGGCATGGCGTTGGTCATCTTGGCAGAGGGCTCAGGCGTGGCGGTGGTCATCTTGGCAGAGGGCTCAGGCGTGGCGGTGGTCATCTTGGCAGAGGGCTCAGGCGTGGCGGCGGACATCTTGGCAGGGGGCTCAGGCATGGCGTTGGTCATCTTGGCAGAGGGCTCAGGCGTGGCGGCGGTCATCTTGGCAGAGGGCTCAGGCGTGGCGGTGGTCATCTTGGCAGAGGGCTCAGGCGTGGCCGTGGTCATCTTGGCAGAGGGCTCAGGCGTGGCGGTGGTCATCTTGGCAGAGGGCTCAGGCGTGGCCGTGGTCATCTTGGCAGAGGGCTCAGGCGTGGCGGTGGTCATCTTGGCAGAGGGCTCAGGCGTGGCCGTGGTCATCTTGGCAGAGGGCTCAGGCGTGGCCGTGGTCATCTTGGCAGAGGGCTCAGGCGTGGCCGTGGTCATCTTGGCAGAGGGCTTAGGCGTGGCTTACCCAGAGCAGGAAGCCTCCAGGGCGAATCGGCGTCCGTGGCCTTGACCATTGGCCCGTTCACTATGGCCAGGGACATATATCCCCTGCCCCAAAATATTCTTGGGAGGAGCTAGGGGAGGCGAATTCTCTGGCACGGTAGCGGCCATCTTGGAAGAGGGCTCTGGTAGATAGATAGACAGTTACAAGATTTGGCTTCGACGTGTCCAGCAGTGAATTGTGGGTACTTGAGCACAGTCTCTGACACAGATAGATATACAGAGAGAGAGATAGATAGATAGATAGATAGATAGATAGATAGATAGATAGATAGATAGATAGATAGATAGATAGATAGATAGATAGATAGATAGATAGATAGACAGCAGCTGAGTCTCAGGTGTCTCATGGCAGAGAGTGTCTCAGTCATGCATATATACATGACACATCTCTCTCTCTCTCTCTGTTGATCCACAGCCAGACGTTTGACAGAGAAATGAGCATCTCGATTCATCATGTGAATATGATCGTTCGCTTCTGTTCTCTTCTCTCAATCATGTGAAAGCCTGTGTTTACCTGTCCTGGATAGAAACATTTGATTGGTGAATCTGTTATAAATCAGCTAAAATATTCCTCAAACCTTTAAGATTTCTGTTCAATTTAACAACATTATTTTTCCATTATTTTCACCATAAAGTTCCGAGTGCTTTTTTGGTATTTCTATGACATATGGTGTAATTTTTTTCCAAATTTCATTTACATTTCTTTACTAAATAATATGATGCATTCATTTTACACCCTTAATGGTTACACTATTTATTTAATTTGCCTCTTTGCTTTTATGATCATTTCCAATTTTATTATTATTTTTTTCATTTTATGTAAAAAAATATATTTTTCATACAAGGAATTGCTCAGACACGGTTTGCAACAATTAATAGAATCACCCTAGTGCGCTTGTGATATTGTTGAACATGTTTGACTTTTGTCCCTGTGTTTCATGTGAATGGAGTCTAATCTATGTGAACTGTGAAAATATATAACCGTGAAGCATGTAGTGAAGGCTCTTTCAGCAGAAAGCTCATGAATGGCTGATGAGATGGGTATTGTTGCTAGGCAGCATGAGTCCAGCCGTCTCTGATGCGCTGGGTCAGGTGTCTCTACTGAGCGCGCTCAGTACCATCTCAACCAACCCCACGGGCAAACAGCCTTACACTGACTGACAGGCTGATGTGTGAAACGTCCTTTCACACTGACCTTTCATCTCATCACTCTCTCTCTCTCTCTGTCCTGACACTATCTCTGTCTAAAGGCGTTCCAGTCAACAGTCGAGTGTCCTCCAAGATCCAGCAGCTCCTAAACACACTGAAAAGGCCAAAGAGACCCCCTTTACGAGAGTTCTTTGTTGATGATTTTGAGGAGCTTTTGGACGGTAGGTTCATAACACAAACTTTAGATCGGTTCTTTACGTGTAATCATTTGTTACATGGCACAAGCTGATTGACCTCTGATGATCCTGCAGCCAATGAGATTGCTTGCTCAACATTTGAATAGTCTGATTCACTGTTTGCTGTAGGCTAGTCCTCCTCTGAACCCCTCCACCTCCCCAGCTCCACCTGTCTAGATCTGCTACAGGATTTATGTGTCTATTTATGCAGCAGCAGCAGCAGCAGATCTCACATGCTCACAGCAGCGTGTCTGTGTATCTATTAGCAGTAGAAAGTCCATTCTTGATTTGAAGCCACATAAAAATGTGCTTAAAACCCAACACCTTAGCAACTGCTTAGCATTGTTCGTGATAGTCAGATTTCAGTCACCACTTACATGTTCTTCAGAGAAAGTAAAAAATATTATTTTTTTTGTATTCTGGGGAGCCTTTATAACTCAAGCCCTCTATCACAGACAGCAGTCTAAGGCTATTTACTTTCATTTTATATGAAAGTATGAACTTGTGCATTTGCATTTACACTTAGATCGAATAGGTGTCTCTGAAATCCTTGCTCATCATAACCTTTTGTGATATAGCCAAAAAGGAAAATGCTTTTAAAGCAGCACCGGGTAACTTTTTAACCTTCATAATATATTTCCAAGTCTCTTGTGATGGTGCATCTACTTACAATAGGTTGAATGACACGTCTGCCATAGCCTGGCGGGGTCTGTAGCGTTTTTAATCGTACTTTTAAACTTCGGGTTTCGGGTAGTAACCGGCGTACAAAGAGAACTACAAAATTCGACTGCTTTACGGCATATACGTCACTTCCACCACCACCCCCACTTCCTTAAAATCGGACGTGCCAAATGTTATAGTCATGGCCGAAGCAGCACAGAAAAACAAGAAAGCAAAGGTTTTATCGGAGCAAAGCAAAAGAGAAAGTGATCGCGTTAAAGGCAGAACAAGGATCAAAATTGGGCCAGCGTTTTCTCGCTGGCGTGAGCTGAAGGAGGAGGAGGGGTGCCTGACCGATGCGGACTGTCATGCTTTTGTACTAGTAAGTATATTGCTTGCATACTAGCTAGGGTGACCTGACCAGACGTCCCGTTTTTCCCGGGACAGTCCCGTATTTCAACTCTAATTTTAGTGTCCCGACTTATTAAATTGAATACGCGCAGGACAGAGAGGGAGAGAGAGAGAGAGAGACCTTGCGTGTGTGTGCTAGAGTAGCCTACGCATTAATACGCACGCGCGCGCATTATTGATATAATAATATAGCTTGATATTATAATATTGACGATATATGGTTATTATCTACCACTCAAACATTGCATTGAAGTATAGATTCAGTAAAACGGTAACCAATAGGCTAGACTAGGCTACTATAATGACGCTGGCTTGTAAACGTGAGCATCGCGATCATTTGTCGTTAGAAAAAAATAAATAAAACCCATGAAATTATATTCATATGAAATGCCAAAATATATGCCACTGTACCTGGGATGAAGACATTTCACACGCGACGCAAGCTAGCAGAACACCTGCATGTGACCTCCTCCTACAGTGTTCATGGCTAAAATGGTTGTCAACAAATGCATGTGCTACATTCATGACGGTTTACAACAGTAAGTAGAGGACAATACTGTTTCCCAACTGTAGGGGGGGACCCTGAGAGCAAAAGTTAAATTTTACCTGGTGTTACTTTAAAAAGAAGCTACTGACCCAGGAGACAGGAAAATAACACAGAGCAGCATATTTGAATAAGGCTATTAAAGTTATTTCTACCGTGTGTGTGTGTGTGTGTGTGTGTGTGTGTGTGTGTGTGTGTGTGTATGTGTGTGTGTGTGTGTGTGTGTGTGTGTGTGTGTGTGTGTGTGTGTGTGTGTGTGTGTGTGTGTGTGTGTGTGTGTGTGTGTGTGTGTGTGTGTGTGTGTGTGTGTGTGTGTGTGTGTGTGTGTGTTTCTTGTTTAGCACCAACATTGTCTGTTTTATTATCGGACAGGTTCAGTCACACTTCTTTGGTTCTCCTAGTATAGTTATATATATATACATACATACATTACTACCACTATACACTAACTGGGGTCAGTAAGAGTTTTTTGTAAAGAAAGAAAGAAAAAAAGTAATAAAGATGGGAAAGAAAAAAAAAACTTTTATGCAGCAATGAGACATTCAATTTATCAGAAAGTGACAGTAAAGACCTTTACATTGTTAAAACATTTTTTTTTTCAAATTAATGCTGTTCTTTTGAACTTTCTATTCATCAAACAATCCTGAAGAAATGTATAATGATTTCCACAGAAGTATGAAGCAGCACAACTGTTTTCAACTCTGTTTATACTGTTATAACTGCCTTTTCTGTGACCAGTCTCCAGTACAGTCATCCACAACTATCTGAGGGATTTTAAAGGCATTAAAAATAATTGAGAATCCCTGCATCAATCTCACCTTCCCCTTTTCTCCCTCTTTGTTCACTCAACCCTTTTTTACCTTTCTGAGAAATACTCTTTCATATTCTCTTAGCAGCAGCATCTTCTCTTTATATTCTCTCTGTTTCAGACACACAAAATCAATCTGGGGCCGTATTCACAAAGAATTTTAAGGCTAAAAGTAGCTCCTAACTGGCGAATTTAGGAGCAACTCCTAAAAATAATGGGCGTGTCACTCCTAACTTTAGGACTCCTAATTTTTTTCACTAAGAGTAATTCACGAAGCATTTTAGGCCTAAAAGTAGCACCTAAGTCTGGGACAGCTTAAAAGAAGTCGAGAGGACTCCTAACTCACTAAGACCTATTCACAAAGGATTGTAGCGCACACCACCGCCTCTCGCAGTCGTCCCGGGTCCGCGACACAAGCAGGAATGCTGCATTGATCTGCAAACAAATCCTCTTCCATGTGTTTTGCTTGATATCGAATTTATTTGATGCCGAATTTATCATTTATCTTTTTTTTTTTCAGCACCAACTGAGCCAGCAGCAGTAATGGTGTGTTCAACTTCACACCGAACGCGAATTTAATTATTTGCGTGAGTAGATTACATACAAAGTCAATGCAAAGATGCGAATAGACGCATCATTCGCGCCGGGCGTTGCGAATGACGCGAATTGGGCGACGCGTTTGCCGCGAATATCTTCCGCGCAAGTTGAAAAATTTGAACTCGAGCGAATATTCAAGCGTCTAACTAGACGCGTATTTGACGCTCTATTCGCGTTCGGTGTGAACACACCATAACTGATCCTGCGTTATGGGCTTTCTTTTCCGTTTTGGCGAGTTCATAATCCACCGTCATTCAACTATTACATTACTTCAATAGGAGCAACATTTCCTTGCTTTAAGTAGTCTATTTAGGCTAATAGGATGTCAATTAATGTGTTAATGCAAAGTGTTAATGCAAATGTCGTTTTTCATTATTAGGCAAGTGGCGGTTTTCATTATTAGGCTAACTTGATTTAATTCAATTTAATTCACGACTTTTTTTCTCTCTCTCTGCCTTTTTAGAATTACACTTCACTGGGGCCTGCAAAAACATGATATGCATTTCGATGACATTCCTATTATTATTTTGTGTAGGACACAGACATATTTAGATGTCGTAATTCCATGATTTGTTGCGTCTGTGTTATGTTCCGCATGATGGCCCTGTCATCTAACAACCAATCACCGTGATCATTGGAGGAAGCTCGTGCATGAGAATTGACGTCATCCATAGCAACGAAGACTCGCTCTTAGTTTAGGAGTTGTCATTTTTCCTTACTAAGAGTAGGTCTGAAAGGCGTTGTGAATAACTTTTAAGAGAAAACTCCTAGCTAAAATATTTTAGTGCGATTTAGGAGTACTCCTAGTGGTAAGATAAAATTCTTTGTGAATACGGCCCCAGATCTATTTAAAGCCGTGTCACATCTCATCTTCAGGACGTATAAGTCACCCTGAGACGAATCGGTGTTCAGTGACATTCAAAATCACTCTCACACATAAACTCTGTTAGTGAGCGAATTTCAGTGTCCATCATGAAACCTTATAGACTGATTTTGATTTTGACATCAGTGTGTGTCACTGTTACGATCTGCTCCGAGACACAAAGGTTGAGATCCAAATGCAGCTTTATTTGAGTAATCCAGAATCATAATCTTTACACAGGCAAAGGGCCAAGCACAGGAAGGCAGTCAGAACAAACAAACAAACAAACAAGGGTCAAAGGCAAAAAGGGAATCCTAGAAACAGGCAAAAATCCAAGAAACATTGAAACCAGGGAGAAAGAGATACAGTGTAACAGCTAACAAAACATCACAGTGAATGACAGAGTGACCCAGGCTTATATACACAGAGTTAACAAGGCTATGAGGAATAGCTGATGTCAATCATGGTTGATGTCGGGCAGTGGGTTATGGGTAATGTAGTCCGAGATGGTGTGGCAATAGTCCGGGGTGGAGTGCCCTCTGGTGGGTATTAAGGGCACTCCAACTCTTAATCGTAACAGTTACTCTAAGAATAAAATACAATTAAAACATATAGGAGACAATTTCTGCTTTTTTTACACTGACTGAACCTCTTAGTATTAATAAGTATGCATTTATTTATAATCGACAATCATCTATAGCTTTGTCCACCATCTTGTATTTCCATTTTCTTGTTGCAGTGCATCTATCTCTACCTCCATCCTCATCCTATTTCTCTCCCCTCTTTGGATACATATAGTTTCACATAGACAGACGTTTGAATTGTGACATTCAGTCTGATCCACATTGCAGCTTTTTCTGCTTGGCCAGTGGATCAGACTTAATGTGCTCTGATTGGTCGGCTGGAGCAGTGTGTTGTGATTGGTCAAGCACTTCAAGTGTGTTTGGGAAATATACCATAACCACCAGTTTCAACATTACTGACTAACTCAACCAACCAAACCGCCCCCCCCCCCCCCCATTCATTATTTAAATGAGGAATATTCGTTCCCGGAGGAAACTCAAGACTAAAATGGAGGCGCTTCAGGAGTTCAGAAACACTGGAAAAAAGCACTATAGCTTTAAAGGGGACTTATGATGAAAGTCTGACTTTTCCCATGTGTAAGTGTTATAATCAGGTCCCCAGTGCTTCTACCAACCCAGAAAACATGAAGAGTGAAACCCAGTGACTTTGTTTTGTTAAGTCTTTCTCTGCAAACATGTCAAAAATAAGCCGATCATATTTCTCTCCCCTTCTGACTTATGAAGAGGATCTTATTATAATATTACCGTCATTAATCTGCACGTTTACACACACCAGCCGACATGTGGTTTCACAAGCGACAGTGTAACCAGTTCTAGCGCAATGGCAGAAGTTCCAGTAAAGCCTGAAACTGTTCTGTCGATGAGACGAACACTGAACACTATTGACCAGAACATGTGACCGCTGTCTTATACACACCTCAGGAGCTGTGTCACCACTGTCTTATACACACCTCAGGAACTGTGTCACCGCTGTCTTATACACACCTCAGGAACTGTCACCGCTGTCTTATACACACCTCAGGAACTGTGGACACTTGTGTAGAAGGTCTTATGCACACCTCAGGAACTGTGGACACTTGTGTAGAAGGTCTTATGCACACCTCAGGAACTGTCACCGCTGTCTTATACACACCTCAGGAACTGTGGACACTTGTGTAGAAGGTCTTATGCACACCTCAGGAACTGTGGACACTTGTGTAGAAGGTCTTATACACACCTCAGGAACTGTCACCGCTGTCTTATACACACCTCAGGAACTGTGGACACTTGTGTAGAAGGTCTTATGCACACCTCAGGAACTGTGGACACTTGTGTAGAAGGTCTTATACACACCTCAGGAACTGTGGACACTTGTGTAGAAGGTCTTACACACACCTCAGGAACTGTGGACACTTGTGTAGAAGGTCTTATGCACACCTCAGGAACTGTGAATACTTGTGTAGAAGGTCTTATACACACCTCAGGAACTGTGAATACTTGTGTAGAAGGTCTTATGCACACCTCAGGAACTGTGGACACTTGTGTAGAAGGTCTTATGCACACCTCAGGAACTGTGAATACTTGTGTAGAAGGTCTTATGCACACCTCAGGAACTGTGGACACTTGTGTAGAAGGTCTTATACACACCTCAGGAACTGTGGACACTTGTGTAGAAGGTCTTATACACACCTCAGGAACTGTGGACACTTGTGTAGAAGGTCTTATACACACCTCAGGAACTGTCACCGCTGTCTTATACACACCTCAGGAACTGTCACCGCTGTCTTATGCACACCTCAGGAACTGTGAATACTTGTGTAGAAGGTCTTATACACACCTCAGGAACTGTGGACACTTGTGTAGAAGGTCTTATACACACCTCAGGAACTGTGGACACTTGTGTAGAAGGTCTTATACACACCTCAGGAATTGTGGACACTTGTGTGGAAGGTCTTATAACACACCTCAGGAACTGTGGACACTTGTGTAGAAGGTCTTATACACACCTCAGGAACTGTGGACACTTGTGTAGAAGGTCTTATGCACACCTCAGGGACTGTGGACACTTGTGTAGAAGGTCTTATACACACCTCAGGAATTGTGGACACTTGTGTAGAAGGTCTTATACACACCTCAGGAATTGTGGACACTTGTGTAGAAGGTCTTATACACACCTCAGGAACTGTGGACACTTGTGTAGAAGGTCTTATACACACCTCAGGAACTGTGGACACTTGTGTAGAAGGTCTTATACACACCTCAGGAACTGTGGACACTTGTGTAGAAGGTCTTATACACACCTCAGGAACTGTGGACACTTGTGTAAAAGGTCTTATGCACATCTCAGGAACTGTGGACACTTGTGTAGAAGGTCTTATACACACCTCAGGAACTGTTGACACTTGTGTAGAAGGTCTTATGCACATCTCAGGAACTGTGGACACTTGTGTAAAAGGTTTTATGCACACCTCAGGAACTGTGGACACTTGTGTAGAAGGTCTTATGCACACCTCAGGAACTGTGGACACTTGTGTAGAAGGTCTTATATACACCTCAGGAACTGTGGACACTTGTGTAGAAGGTCTTATACACACCTCAGGAACTGTGGACACTTGTGTAGAGGGTCTTATACACACCTCAGGAACTGTGCACACTTGTGTAGAAGGTCTTATACACACCTCAGGAACTGTGGACACTTTTGTAGAAGTTCAACATGATGATGAGATGATCAATGTAACTCCACAACAACTACATAATTATGTCCACTAACATTCAGAAACGTCAACAGTGAAACTGTTGCTTAGTCTCTGTAAGTCTCTCGCTACTGGTTATTCTGGATTTGGGATGGTGGTGGTGTGTGTGTGTGGTGTGTGTGTGTGTGTGTGTGTGTGTTGTGTTGTGTGTTTTGTGATGTGGTGTGTGTGTAGTATTGCTGAGTTTTGACGCGCGTTTGTAAATCAAGTTCAAGTCAAGTCACCTTTATTTATATAGCGTTTTTCAATACAAATTGTTTCAAAGCAGCTTTACAGAGATAACAGGGAAAACAATGTTTAATAGTATTGTTCAATGGAAAATTAAATGTCCCAACTAAGCAAGCCAAAAGCGAAGGCAACAGGGGCAAGGACCAAACCTCCATCAGTGACAGAATGGAGAATAAATACACTTGGGAAACTCCGGCTCAGTCGGGGGGGCCAGTCCTCCTTTGGCATAATGAACAACAGTGTTGATTATAGTTAGCAGCATAATGTCAAGACTCCGCCCTCTCTGAACGGAGGCGGAGCAACAGCTCATTTGCATTTAATGGACAACACAAAATGGTGCGTTTTTGCTCACACCAAAAAGGGCAAATTTGACACAACTATAATAAATGATCTGGGTGATTTTGAGCTGAAATTTCACAGACGCATTCTGGGACACCAGAAATTTATATTACATCTTATGAAAAGGGGCATAATATGTCACCTGTAAGAAATGATTTCACAAACAGAATTTGCTTAGACATGGTATCTAACAGATGTTATACTTTGATTATTTGTATTAGCTTAAAGCAATAGCTTTACATTAGTGACTATATGCTTTGTCGTGTATTTGTCCCTGTATATTGACAGTCCAGCATCCAGACCCGAACCAGCCCAAGCCTGAGGGGGGTGAGATGCGAGCGCTGCATGGGGATCCGCTCGGGGTGATCACCAACTGGCCTCCGTCACTCCTGGCCTCTCTACAGCGCTGGGGAACCACACATCCCAAGAGCCCCTGCCTCACAGCGCTGGACAACACTGGCAAACCCGTCTACACACTCACATACGGTACGCCTGCGGAACTCAAGACACTTTTTTTTTTTGAGATTCTGCTCGTCTTTCTTGAACTAGACTCATTGGTAATGCATTTGTAATTTTTAGTTCATGTTCAAGATCTGGCTAATATACCCTTGTGAAAAAAGAAGTGTGCTCAATTGTACTGAATGTGCACTCATAGTGTACTTAAAATCTTAAATGTACATTTTTCTTTGTAACTTGGTCACTTCAGTGCACTTTGAGCACACTTTCAGGACTGTTTCTTAACACACTTAAAGGCACACTATGCAGGAATTCCGTTTTTGTCAAACAGCGACCCCTAGAGTCGCTGTGGAGTACTTGTATTTAACGTTCTGATTTTTATTATTTTATTATTTTTATTTTAACGTTCACCCACGGCCTGATACACCATGGAAGCTGTTATATTAAGGAACAAATCTTGCATAGTGTGCCTTTAAATAAGAGATCTAGCACTAAAATGTGTTTTTGAACTCAACCTAAGCGCTCATGTCCACTGCTATCAGTTTCATGGATACAGTGTTCTCGTGTGGCGGCGTGCGCGCAGTCTTAACTCGGATGCGCTCATCGATCTATTGCCGTTGCGGAGACTATATACTAAAGCACATGTGAAGTATTTTTACTGTAGTGTGTTATTCGATATTACATGTAAAGTTCATTAATTTTAAATGTAAATTGCAACTTCATTACAAATGTGTAATTACTAATATATACAAGTTCATTATGAAATTAAATATAAAGATGTACTTAAGTCTTACTAAAGTGGGTCAGAAACACTCTAAAGTTCAGCTGATTGCATTTAGTCTAAGTTTAAACCCTAATACTTTTAATTCATTGAAGTATATTCTTTAAAAATGTAGTATTTCCATTATAAGTACTCTTTTCAAAAGTATGCTTCTGTTTCACATGGATAATCCTGTATATTTGGACTGTATTTACTGGTAATGGTGAATGAACTCTGATAAGTGAACAGAGAGTGCAGGATTGAATGTTTGTGTGTATAATGATGTTTTCACAGGGAAGTTGTGGACGCGGAGTCAGAAACTTGCGTTTACGCTGCTGAATAAACTGAGCAGCAGGAATGAGCCTCTGCTGCGGCCCGGAGACCGAGTAAGTGTGTTCATCTGTCCATCAGGGCTTCACCGTCACAAGCTAGAGGACTGTTTACTCACCCAACACACTATTAGTGCAGCAGATCAGGGTTTTTACATGTGATGTCCAGCAGGATTTCATTCCCATTCACCCTCTATCAAACACGTAGCATGCTGCCCTAATTAAACAAGTGTTTTCTAACTACTTAGGTAAGCTAGTAGGCTAAGATGTTAGCTTTCTAGCTAGATATGTTTTGTTTTACCATTTTTACTTTTAATAATAACGTAATATGTCATTGAAACGATCAATATGTAAGATTTTTTGTTTTAAAATATCCAAAAACCACTAGAACAGTGTTATATATTTAGTTGACTTGTGTACTTACATTATCCCAAGTGTTTCCAACAACATTTATATCCAGAAAAATCAGCTATTTTAACAAGTATCTTAAATTGTAAAATAAAAGGAGCGGCAACTTTGGGATATAAGCATAATAAAAACAGCCAGGTAAAATATCCTCTCGGCTGCCCTGCTTCATACCACAGTAACATTAATAAACCTTTAATACATTCGCTCATCTATGAACATGATTTCTGCTTGAGTCCCGTCGGATTGCTGTCACGCAGAGCATGAATGTCTGAATCCCAACACAGAACCGAAACCAAACTAGACCGGCATGCCGGGATCCAGACACCACGCCCCGCACATGAAACACACATAGACAAGACCAACCAGGAGTGGCAGAGCTCTGTTACAAAACCAAGAAATAAACTAGACAGAAGTGACAGAACCCTGACAAGAGTAACACATTAACACCCAAATGATGGATGTTACAGGGTCAGAATAAAAGACCTGATGCAAAAAACAGGAGGATAAACAACATGAACACAAGCAGTTTAATGCAGCTATCCCATAAATCTATTGCTCTGTTTCCGCAGGTTGCACTTGTGTTCCCGAACAATGATCCGGTGATGTTTATGGTGGCGTTTTACGGATGTCTGCTGGCAGAGCTGGTGCCGGTGCCCATAGAGGTGCCACTCACTCGAAAGGTGATGATCAGCACACACACAACACTATCACACGCCGGATAATACACCACAGGACACCCTGATGTCCTCACCCTCATTATTATTCTTACAAAATAGCATTGCATTATCAAAACTGAAAACACAATTGGTATAAGCATAAAAAAACATGCTGCGAGTCAAATGATCATGTTGCTGTTACCCTCTTCCTTCCCTCGGGTCATTTTGACCCCAAACTCATGTTTTTAAACACATTTAAAAATTGAGTGTTCATCGGAGGGGTCCAAGACCCTAGGATTTTGGTGCACTTGAACCACGAATATACACAACATTTTTTTGATTGGATTTTATGAGTTTTGTGGTTAACATTTAAAAATGTAACAAATCTTTCCCTCGCTGGTCAATTTGAACCCCTTAGGAATGAATGGAGTGCGAGGAATGCTTCAGTACCCATATAAAAACCCCAAAATGCTCAAAATTCAAACTAAAAATGCTAAAACTTTACCAAAAAAATGTCTACATGTGTATCTGAATGCATACTGAAGAGAAACTGACTTTAGGACCCAGAGGAACAGCTCATAGAGCTATAAGGCCATCTGGTGGCAAGAGTCAGGAAATATCATGTTATATTATTGTATTTCCTCAAGAGGTCGACAAAGACACCCAATGTAAGACATTTTGACCTGAATTAAAAGGGTTATGCATGAAATTGTGGTTATTTTAAACTTAAGTTGAAAGAATGTGAGGAATGTGCTTAAATGACTAAATTAATATGTATTTATTGATAAAATCTAGTAATTTAAAGGTAAATAAAATAACAAAAATATTATGAAAATGAAATAAAATAAACTTTCTGCCCTTGGGCTTGGGGTCATTTTGAACCACGAGGGAAAGATGTGTCACATGACGCGAGGGAAAGTTGTGTAACAGAACGAGAGGGAAAGATGTGTAACAGAACGAGAGGGAAAGATGTGTAACAGAACGAGAGGGAAAGATGTGTAACAGAATGAGAGGGAAAGATGTGTAACAGAACGAGAAAGAAAGATGGTAAATGGTAAATGGACTGCATTTATATAGCGCTTCACAGACCAATGGCACCAAAGCGCTTTCATGTGCCTCTCATCACCCATCACTCACACATTCATACACCGACGGCGGTGTCAGCCGTACAGGCGCCATCCAGCTCGTCGGGAGCAGCCGGTTAGGTGTCTTGCTCATGGACACTTCGACACTTGGTCAGTGGAACCGGGATTGAACACCAACCTTTCGATTTGTAGACAATCTACATGAACCACTGAGCCACTGCCGCCCCGGCAGATGTGTAACAGAACAGAGGGAAGGATGTGTAACAGAACGAGAGGGAAAGATGTGTACAGAACGAGAAAGAAAGATGTGTAACAGAACGAGAGGGAAGGATGTGTAACAGAACGAGAGGGAAAGATGTGTAACAGAACGAGAGGGAAGGATGTGTAACAGAACGAGAGGGAAAGATGTGTAACAGAACGAGAAAGAAGATGTGTAACAGAACGAGAGGGAAGGATGTGTAACAGAACGAGAGGAAAGATGTGTAACAGAACGAGAGGGAAGGATGTGTAACAGAACGAGAAGGAAGGATGTGTACAGAACGAGAGGGAAAGATGTGTAACAGAACGAGAAAGAAAGATGTGTAACAGAACGAGAGGGAAGGATGTGTAACAGAACGAGAAAGAAAGATGTGTAACAGAACGAGAGGGAAGGATGTGTAACAGAACGAGAGGGAAGAGATGTGTAACAGAACGAGAAGAAAGATGTGTAACAGAACGAGAGGGAAAGATGTGTAACAGAACGAGAGGGAAAGATGTGTAACAGAACGAGAGGGAAGGATGTGTAACAGAACGAGAGGGAAAGATGTGTAACAGAACGAGAGGGAAGGATGTGTAACAGAACGAGAGGGAAAGATGTGTAACAGAACGAGAAGGAAGGATGTGTTACAGAACGAGAGGGAAAGATGTGTAACAGAACGAGAAAGAAAGATGTGTAACAGAACGAGAGGGAAGGATGTGTAACAGAACGAGAAAGAAAGATGTGTAACAGAACGAGAGGGAAGGATGTGTAACAGAACGAGAGGGAAAGATGTGTAACAGAACGAGAAAGAAAGATGTGTAACAGAACGAGAGGGAAGGATGTGTAACAGAACGAGAAAGAAAGATGTGTAACAGAACGAGAGGGAAGATGTGTAACAGAACGAGAGGGAAAGATGTGTAACAGAACGAGAGGGAAGGATGTGTAACAGAACGAGAGGGAAAGATGTGTAACAGAACGAGAGGGAAGGATGTGTAACAGAACGAGAGGGAAAGATGTGTAACAGAACGAGAGGGAAGGATGTGTTACAGAACGAGAAGGAAAGATGTGTAACAGAACGAGAGGGAAAGATGTGTAACAGAACGAGAGGGAAAGATGTGTAACAGAACGAGAGGGAAGGATGTGTTACAGAACGAGAAGGAAAGATGTGTAACAGAACGAGAGGGAAAATTGAGTGTAAAGACACTCACTCTCTCCAGTAAATGAGCTGAATGTGTGGACATTTCCTCAGCTCTCTGTGTGCTTTGATTAATAGAGCTGATGTTCCTGATGGAGACTTCTAATGCTTTCAAATCAAGGGCACAAGAACAATTCAGTTCAATAGCTTTTTATTGTCATTCAACCGTACATTTAAAGTGCACATATGAACGAAATTCCGTTCCACTGGCTCATAAAAGTGGTGACGTTATTCCACATTATAAATAAATACTATTATTGCAATAACCCAGTCCAGTTCACAAGAGGCTCACTGCATAGGATTCAGTGAGATATAGTGGTTAGAGGATTATTTTGAGACAGAGAGTTCACACAGACAGACAGAGAGAGAGAGAGAGTGAGTGCTTTGTGAGTGACTGTCTCTCGCCCCTCCTCAGGACGCAGGCGGGCAGCAGGTGGGCTTTCTGTTGGGTAGCTGCGGGGTCACACTGGCTCTGACCACTGATGCCTGTCAGAAGGGTTTGCCTAAAGCTCAGACTGGGGAAGTGGTCACTTTTAAAGGTGGGTCATTAACACAAGCCAGTTACTTCATCTTAATTTAAAGGGTTAGTTCACCCAAAAATTGGGTAAATTCTGCCATTACTGACCATTAAAAACCTTCATTCATCTTCAGCGGTCATCTGTGTATGACCCAGGAGCTAGCATAAATATCTTCATTTGTCTTCTGAAGATGAATGAAGGTGTTACGGGTCTGCAACGACATGAGGGTCAGTAATTAATGACA
>CM070826.1:42424776-42734776 GCA_036326025.1 Chrosomus eos | reverse complement strand
CACTCACACACATCACACACACATCATCACCACACACTCACCACACTCATCACCTCACTACACTACACTCACACTCATCACACTCACACACTCACACACACACACACCACTCACACTCACATCACTACAACACACACACTCACCATCACCACACACTCACACCACACTCACTCACTCACTACTCACACACACTCACTCACATATCCACTCACTCACTCACTCACACACATCACTCCACTCACCATCACACACACACCACACACACACACACTCACATCACTCACTCACTACACACACTCACTCACTACTCACACTCACTCACCACCACTCACTCATCACTCACTACACACTCACTCACCACTCATCACCACTCACATCACTCTCACACTCACTACTCTCACACATTCACTATCACTACATACTCACACAATCACTCACACACTACATCATCTCACTACTACTCACAATCATCACTCACCACTCATACTCACACACACACCACATCACTCACACTCACACCACACTACACTCACTCACTACTCACTCACACTCACTCACACTACCACCACACACACCACACTACCCACACACCACTCACACTCACTCACTCACTACACACTACACCACATCACTTCACTCTACTCACACTCACATCACTCACACCCCACTCACAACTACTCACTCAACTGACTCACACTACACACACACACTTACACACCACTCACAACTCATCTGACAACACTCACTTCACTATACTCAACTACTCACTCATCAACATCACTACTCATCACCCACACTCACTTCACTCACTCACACTCACTCACACATCACTACACATCACTCACTCACACACACTCACTCACTCACTATCACTCACACTCACTCTCACATCACACACACTCACTTATCATCACTCACATCTCACACTACCACACACACACACTCACATCACATCACTCACTCACTTACTCACACCACCACTCCACCTCACATCACTCATCTCACATCACTCACTCACTACACCACTCACTCACTCACTACTCACTCACACTCACCTTTCACACTCACTCACACACATTCACTCTCACTGATCACACTCATCACACACACACACACCACACACACACACTCACATCACTCACATCACTCACTCACTCACTCACTCACCACACAACACACAACTCACTCAACACACTCACTCACCACTGACCACACACACACCATCACATCACTCACCCACACACAACACACACACACAACACAACACACCATCACTCACTCACTGACACACTCACTCACTCACTTACTCACACTCACTCACACACACTCACTCACTCACTGACTCACACTCACTCACTCACTGAGGATCAGGGTTACTGCTCTATAATGTGCACTTATTATATACTCACCAATATATGTGGACATGACATGTTGATTTGAGTATAAAATATTAAATAATAATAATATGAACACATTACCGTATCTATCTATCTATCTATCTATCTAATCTATCTATCTATCTATCTATCTATCTATCTATCTATCTATCTATCTATCTATCAGTCATTAATGTGTGATGTATCCTCCTCTTCTCAGTATAAGAGCAGTAAAGAGGGCAGCACTATGGGCATCACCGTGTCTCACTCTGCGATGTTGGCTCACTGTCATGCGCTCACACAGGCCTGTGGATACACAGAGGGTGAGTGTGTGCGACACACACACACACACACACACACACACACACACACACACACACACACACACACACACACACACACAACACACACACACACACACACACACACACACACACACCGGCTCATCTGAGACCGGCACTGCAGGTCTAGGTGTCCCACTTCCTCTAAATAACTGCTCAGAAACCCTTAACACACTCCACACACATTAAACACACACTTATCCTGTGCTCTCCCTCTATATCTCTTAAACTGGGTTTGATTACAAATGTAACTGTTATCAGGGGTGATTAAGATCCACACAATGAAAGATTCTTTAAAAGTTGAGATATGATTTATGATGTTTTACTTTGTCACGTAGGCCACAGTATTTCTTGTATTTTGCATTATACACCTCAAAGTATGTTCTGTGATCTTTACCCGCGTGTACAGGTGAGATTATAACAAACGTGCTGGACTTCAAACGAGACGCTGGTCTGTGGCACGGGGTCCTCACGGTGAGTTATCAACACACACACACACACACACACACACACACACACACACACACACACACACAACACACACACACACACACACACACACACACACACACACACCACACACACACACACACACACACACACACACACACACACACACACACACACACACACACACACACACACACACACACACACACACACACACACACACTACTGTGATCTGGTGACACTCACACACATGCTTAAGGAGTTCGATCCCCTCACACTCATCCAGCTGTCTCTTGCTTTCCCATCCGGTGTCCTTGGCACCGGCTGACGTGGTGATGTGTGTGTGTGCGTGTGTGTGTGTGTTCAGAGTGTGATGAACCGACTGCACGTGATCAGCATCCCATACTCACTGATGAAGGTCAACCCTCTCTCCTGGATACAGAAAGTCCACACCTATAAAGGTGAGTGTGTGTGTGTGTGTGTGTGTGTGTGTGTGTGTGGTGTGTGTGTGTGTGTGTGTGTGTGTGTGTGTGTGTGTGTGTGTGTGTGTGTGTGTGTGGTGTGTGTGTGTGTGTGTGGGTGTGTGTGTGTGTGTGTGGTGTGTGTGTGGTGTGTTAACTCAGAGCTACTTACACGTGGATGAACCAAATTATACAGTTGGGGAACTGATTTTATTTATTTAGGAATTGAATAAACTTGTATCGACAGTAAAGACTTTTATAATGTTACCAATGATTCAAATAAATGCTTTGCCATCACAGGAATAAATAATATTAGAAAACGTATTAACATGGAAAATAAGCATTTAGCATAGAAAACACACTATTACTTTTTTAATGTATTTTTGATCAAATACAAATAGTCAAACCATAAATGACACCAGATATATTTTTTTTATATATTTGTTTGCTAGTGTGTGCAGTAGTTCATTTATGTAAGTGAGGAGAGCAAAATAAAGTAAACTGTGACATATTATACCCAATAATTCTTCATACAGTGACTACCTGCAAAATTTAAAAACATTTGGAGGCAAAAATGATTCGGACACTTTGAGCTGATCATGTTTTGCTGAAGTGTTTTTTCTTTAATTGCTAATGCGATCTTTTACACACAGACTGAACAACATGAAGCATTGCTGGGTCACTGGTTGAGCTAAACTGGTGTTATCTAATTGTGTAGTTAAATTTAACAGCTGACAGATATTCAACATAATTCATGTGTGAGAGTCTAACAGAAGGACGGACAAAACCAGTCAAATATCAACTGATTTAATAACTCTGAGTTCTTATCATATTTTATTATCATTTTCTAAACTATAGCGAATAAACTGTGATAATGTGAGAAATGTTGAAGCTGTCTGAATAAGTTTTGGTTTGACTGTAAATGCAATTAGAAAGAAAGTAAAAAGTTTTTTTTTTCTTTTCTAAGAAACATGAACTCTCACCGACCTCAAACTTTTGGACAGTAGCCTACTGTATATATCTTCAGATTATTTCTCCAGATTATTTGAATCATGAGGATTTATTCACAAAATTTAAAAAGACTCCTACTGGTGTAATGATGTAACTACAGAAAAAGGTGTCTGAAATTTTCACTGCAAAAAAAATCTTATTTATAACATTCTTACGAGGATAAATTTAGATTTTATGAAAACAGAACATTGCAAAGTAAAGGAAAACCGGATTGCTGTATATTTTGCACATGTAATTTTAAGTTTACTCGTTGGTATACACAGTATCCAGACAGTAAACACATATTTCTCACCACAGCTGTTATTATACCTTATATTTTAGCAGCTGAATTGCTGTCCAGTCAGCATGTGCAGAACTATCTATTCAGACCATAACCTCTGATGTTAGTAGATGAGCACTGAGTTAACGTGTGTGAGTGTGTGTTCACTCTGTCCCCAGCGCGTGTAGCAGTGGTGAAGTCCCGGGACATGCACTGGTCCCTCTTAGCCCAGCGGGATCAGCGAGACATCAGCCTCAGCTCCCTGCGCATGCTCATCGTGGCTGACGGAGCCAATCCCTGTGAGTCAACGCTTGCTCGTCCTCATAGAGTGAAACACATGCTGGACTGTAAGCGGCTCGGCTAACTTCACTGTGTGTGTCGAAACGCAGGGTCTATTTCGTCTTGCGACGCCTTCCTGAACGTCTTCCAGGCCCGTGGACTGCGTCCCGAGGCGATCTGCCCGTGTGCAAGCTCCTCCGAGGCCATGACCGTCGCCATCCGCAGGTACATCAACACATTACAGCTAATCAACAATGCTAACACACTACTGCTAATAAACAACGCTAACACACTACTGCTAATAAACAACACCAACACATTACAGCTAATGAACAACGCACACTACTGCTAATAAACAACGCTAACACACTACTGCTAATAAACAATGCTAACACACTACTGCTATAATCAACACTAACACACTACTGCTAATAAACAACGCTAACACACTACTGCTAATAAACAACACTAACACACTACTGCTAATAAACAACACCAACTTATTACAGCTAATAAACAACACCAACATTACTGCTAATAAACAACACCAACATTACTGCTAATAAACAACACCAACATTACTGCTAATAAACAACACCAACATTACTGCTAATAAACAACACCAACATTACTGCGAATGAACAACACAAACACATTACAGCTAATAAACACCAACACATTACTGCGAATGAACAACACCGACACATTACAGCTAATGAACAACGCACACTACTGCTAATAAACAACGCTAACACATTACTGCGAATGAACAACACCGACACATTACAGCTAATGAACAACGCACACTACTGCTAATAAACAACGCTAACACACTACTGCTAATAAACAACACAAACACATTACTGCTAATAATCAACACCAACACATTACAGCGAATGAACAACACCTCACCGACACATTACAGCTAATGGACAATGCACACTACTGCTAATAAACAACGCTAACACACTACTGCTAATAAACAACGCTAACACACTACTGCTAATAAACAACGCTAACACACTACTGCTAAAAAACAACACAAACACATTACAGCTAATAAACAACACCAACATTACTGCTAATAATCAACACCAACACATTACAGCTAATGAACAACGCACACTACTGCTAATAAATAATGCTAACACACTACTGCTAATAAACAACGCTAACACACTACTGCTAATAAACAATGCTAACACACTACTGCTAATAAACAACGCTAACACATCACAGGTAATGAACAACACCGACACATCACAGCTAATGAACAACGCTAACACATTACTGCTAATAAACAAGACCAACACATCACAGCTAATGAACAACACCAACACATCACAGCTAATGAACAACACTGACACATTACAGCTAATGAACAACGCTAACACATTACTGCTAATAAACAACTCCAACACAATACAGCTAATAAACAACTCCAACACATCACAGCTAATGAACAACACTGACACATTACAGCTAATGAACAACACTGACACATTACTGCTAATAAACAACTCCAACACAATACAGCTAATAAACAACTCCAACATATTACAGCTAATGAACAACGCTAACACATTACAGCTAATAAACAACACCAACACAATACAACTAATAAACAACTCCAACACAATACAGCTAATGAACAACGCTAACACATTACAGCTAATGAACAACGCTAACACATAACAGCTAATAAACAACACCAACACAATACTGCTAATAAAAAACTCCAACACATTACAGCTAATGAACAACGCTAAAATAGCCATTTGCATTTTGCATTTGAATTTGCATATGGCAGTATGCTCAGGTGTGCATAACAACCAGCCTCAAACGCTGTGTGTGTGTGCGCGTGTGTGTGTGTGTGCGTGTGTGTGTGTGTGCATGTGTGTGTGTGTGTTCAGGCCTCCAGAGATGGGCGTTCCTCCTCCGGGTAAAGCGGTGTTGTCCATGAGCGGTCTGAGTTACAGCGTGATCCGGGTCGACACCGAGGAGAAGCTATCCGTTCTCACAGTGCAAGATGTAGGACAGGTCATGCCTGGAGGTGCGACTCTTTACTGTGTTTACATGTGTTTACTGTTTACTGTGTTTACACGCACAACCTCTGTTTCAGGCGGACTGAGTTAACTGATTGATGAATCTGAGTGTAGTGTTTACATGAACGCTAATCATGTGATCGGGTTGATGTGTGTGTGTTTATATGTCACAAGCTTCAAATCTGAATATATATTATGACATGCGCACACTTTACGATTATACAGACACTTTATTCATCAGGAACAGCTCGTTCAGCGATTTATACGTCATTACGCTATTTCTACATCAGTGCACATGTGCAGTCCTTTCAGTTTCAGTTCTCAATCCATCAAGTGTTCACATGTTCCCTTGACCGGATTAGAAAAGGAATAAACAGAGGTGGACAAAGTACACAACTTCCTTACTTGAGTCAAAGTACAGATGCCAATTACTTAGCCTAGAAATCTAGACGCACCCTAGCGGCAGCGGAAATTATTTCGCTGCCAGTGTGGTCTAGCAACTCTCCATAGGCTTTTAAGCTGGAAAAACCAAAAACTGGTCAGGCCAATCACATCGTGTATAGAGTCGGCAGGCGGGCTTAACACAATGACGGCACAGTTCATGACGTTCCACGTGATTTCCATAGGTGATTTCCCTGCTACTTGAAAACAATGAAGATGCAGCGGTCTTTCGAATCGGCTTTGGCCGCGACTCCGGAGGACTTGGAGTTAAGAGAACGTCACTTAAGTCATTCTTAAAAATGTAAGATGT
The DNA here is from genome assembly GCA_036326025.1 of Chrosomus eos. Taxonomy (NCBI): domain Eukaryota; kingdom Metazoa; phylum Chordata; class Actinopteri; order Cypriniformes; family Leuciscidae; genus Chrosomus; species Chrosomus eos. The sequence continues at coordinate 42,727,803 of CM070826.1, read as the reverse complement.
GTTCGGAGTTTTGACGACCGGATACGGCAAAAGTTTAATATATCAATTAGCTCCGCTGATGGAAAAACGCATGGGACTCACTCATCCACAACCGTTCGTTGCTCTGGTTGGTTGTAGCGTTATCCTACTGCATGCAGAGGGATTTTGAAAGGTAACCGTTTATCCCGCCCCTCGGATTGAGGCATGTCAATGGAGAGTTCCTAGACCTAACATCTTGATGTAGGTCTGGCATGCCAGGCTACCAATTACTCTGTTAGAAGTAAAAGTTGTAAAGACCAATTTTTACTAAAGTAAAAGTACAAAAGTACTCTTCTGGTTCAGACGTCTATGCGACTTTCATTTCCAACCAAAATCCTCCCCTGACTGACGTTACTACTTTCTACTCAAGGACTTTGACAGAAATGTAGTGGAGTAAAAAGTACAATATTTGTCTTTCAAATGTAGTGAAGTTAAATTAAAAAGTTTCCAGGAAAAATAATACTCAAGTAAAGTACAGATACTCAAAAAGTGTACTTAAGTCCAGTACTTAAGTGAGTTACTGTCCACCTCTGGGAATAAACCACCTCTTTCAATCCGATCGCAATCTCATTGGGATCAAGCTCATTCAGATCGGTTAAGGTGTTTTACAGGAAGACTTTTCAGTTCGATTAAGCCGACGATCCCATTACTAACGGGTTATCTGGGTGCATGTAAACGTAGCCACTGATCCATAGACTGATAGACAGATTTGAATAGAGTGATGGAGCTTTGAGTGGATGGATGTAGATGATTTAGTCTCTTTATGTTTAACGTTCTCCTGTGTTGAATCCTCTGACTGCTGTATGTGTGTGTGTGTGTGCAGCGCTGGTGTGTGTGATCCGGCTGGAGGGAACGCCGTACCTGTGTCGTATGGATGAGGTGGGAGAGATCTGTGTGAGCTCCAGCAGTACGGGGATCTCTTACTACGGTCTGCCAGGAATGACCAAGAATGTCTTTGAGGTGAGTGTGGAGAAAACGAAAGCTCAAAGGATTTCTAAACATCTAGTTATGGCCTTAAAATATGTAATCAATAATGGTAGTTAGGGCTGAAAACAATTAACTCCCCTTTTGTTACTGTTGCTAAAATTACATCATGGAGCAGAGAGGACACTACAACGCACCAACAGACAGGATAAACCAGGTTAATTTTATAACAAAGTCTCAACTTTAAATTTTGGTAATTATTTTAAGAAATTTAAACAATAAATACGTTTTGTATAATGTATAATTTACGTTTTGTGGCTCTTTAATGTGTCTGACAGATCTCAGTAGAGCATCAGTTAAAGCTGCTCGTGAACTGATCATCTCTTCCTTCTAGTTCATTTATAGCATCACATAAACATGAATGAACAAAGGAAGGAATGTTGTTTTAACCGATGTTAATCAACTAACACTCCTGACTGCTCTGTCGGACTAATGGCGAATTATGATTGGTCAGATCGCCTGTCAATCAAACTCCCTGCGAAGGGTGAATTGCATATAAAATTGTGATTAAAAAAAGCTCCAGGTTTGCAGTGCTTGTTTGTAAGGCTGCACAATTTTGATAAATTATGTATCAATATGACTTAATTATTATTATTAGTAGTAGTAATAGTAGTAGTATTTCACTGTAAAATAACAAATGGAGCATTTAAAAAAAAATATAATGAAGTAATAATAATAATGATGATGATTTTACAGTACAACTGTAAGATTAAACTCAAATATTAAGGCCTATATTTAAGATTTATGTATATGAAATGCATGGATTTGGTTTGCACAGTTTAAAATAAACTAATAAAAGGGTACAAAAGTTAAGATTTCTGTAATAGTACTAATAAACTAAATGTATTTTAATCACACAACCAGGTTTGTATATTTATCATTAATAAATTAAATGTCTTTCAGTCTCATACATGTTAACTAATTGAATATTCCACAGCTATATCTTTAAAAGAGCTTCTCATTACGAGGATGTAAAGATGATTGCGTGAATCTGAGGATTTACTGTGAAGCTGAAACAGTGGATCATGAGCGTGTAAAAGAACACAGCGCCACGCGTCACTCTGAAACATGCGGCGCATATATTCATTTCATTAAATCGCAGCCTTCACTATTTGATAATGGGACTTAAGCCATAACGCAACTTCAGTTTTATTTTGATTAAACGTGGTTGGGATTTTGGTTAACTTCAGTGACTCTGTCATATCTGCCAAAAAGATTAAATCTGATTCATTCAGTGGCTCTTTCTGCAAGTTACATCAAAGGAGTAGTTCACTTCAGAATGAAAATTTCCTGATAATTTACTCTCCCCCACGTCATCCAAGATATTAATATCTTTCTTCTTCAGTGGAAAAGAAATTAAGGTTTTTGAGGAAAACATTCCCGGATTTTTCTCCACATAGTGACTTCAATGGAGTCAAACGGGTCAAAGGTTTATATGTGAGTTTCAGTGCGGCTTCAAAGTCTCTACACGATCCAGCCAAGGAATAAGAGTCTGATCTAGACAAACCATAACTTTATTAAAACTATTTAAAAAAAGCAACATTAAGAGTCAGCTTTCACAGTTTGTGGCTTTTATTGAGAAATAAAAGGTGAAAAAGACTTGCATAGACTTGTTGTTCTGCTCTCTTCCAGACCATTCCCGTGACATCATCAGGATCTCCCATCAGTGACCGGCCCTTCACACGCACGTCTCTCCTGGGCTTCATCGGCCCGGTGCGTTCACATTACAGAACTCTTACGTGTCTTAGAAATCAGCATGCAGAGTTCATCTTTGTTGAGGGGATGTGTGTGGTCTTGCAGGATAATCTGGTGTTTGTGGTGGGAAAGCTGGATGGGCTGATGGTGGTGAGCGGGCGGAGACATAACGCAGATGATGTGGTGGCCACAGCGCTGGCGGTCGAGCCCATGAAGTTTGTCTACAGAGGAAGGTAAATGTACTGCCTGTAACCTTTGACCTGATATTTAGCAAACCAATGTTCCCTTTTGAGGGAACTCGCGCTGCGTCGAGAATCATCACATTGGGGAATGCCTTCAGCTTGACGCGTCTGAAGCCTGTATGGAACTAGTCCAATCTTGATTGGTGTTGCGTCATGACGTCACCCGTGACGTCGCATGTGACGGTGAAGCGGAAACTATAAAAGGACACCGGAACATAACAGCTTCAGCTTTCTGTTCTTCAGCAAGCGTTCTGTGTGACTGTTTGTCTTATTTGGTGTTGTTTGTACATTATCCTCTTTATATATTTATATTTGAGAGATGGCAGTAAAGAAAGAGAAGCAATTCAGGCAGTGTGCGTCCCCTTGCCCGCGCTTTTTGAGTGAGGGTGACACACACTAAATGACAGTCAGCCGCATTAAAACAGCTTATCCTCCGCAGTCGTTCCAAGTCTCGTGGGTCTGCTGCCAGGGGGCAGTCCCACGAGGCTGCCGCCAGCTCCTCACACCTGCAACAGCAGAGAGCGAGTGTTGCTTCTCGTGCTCCCCCGCAAAAGGCCTGGAGCCAGAGGCAACACCCCCAGTTGAAGTCATCCAAGCCGAAGGCAGATCTGAGGACTGTTATTCAGGCAAGGAAGGCTTCGGTGAAGAGGCACTGACGTGTTGCGCAGGCCTCTGAGGGTGGTCCCCCCGCGATCGAGCATCAACAACCCCTCAGGAAATCGATGTTTGCTTCCCGCCGCTAAGGACGCCTCGGGGTGCATCGGTTTCCAGCGAACGTATATCACAGTGTCCGCCCGAAAATATGGCGGCCCTGTCGAGTTCGCTTCCTCTCACGAGGCCTGCAGAAAAATTATTTCGGTTAAGTCCTGCCAGTTAACTGCTTCAGGTCACCGAGGTTTTAAATATAACACCAGAGGTCAGTCTTGAGAGACTGATCCCCCTAGTAGATTATTTAGATACCTGGAAGGGTCTTCAAAATATATCTCAGTGGGTCCTGCGTACAGTGGAAAAGGGGTACAGAATCCAGTTTGAGTATCGTCCACCAAAATTCAGTGGGGTTGTGCACACACTGGTCAACCCAGAGCAGGGTCAGGTCATGGAACAAGACGTCTAGTCCCTTTTATCGAAGGAGGCCATTGAGCATGTTCCTCCTCAAGAGCAAGAAATCGGGTTCTACAGCCAGTACTTCATAGTTCCCAAGAAGGATGCGGGATCACGTCCCATTATAGATCTTAGGGTATTGAACCGGTCTCTGAGGAGATGCAGGTTCAAAATGTTAACTATACCTATTATTGTGAGTCAAATTAGGTCCGAGGACTGGTTTGTCACAATAGATCTAAAAGATGCTTACTTCCATATTTCCATCCTTCCTCAACACAGGAAGTTTCTAAGGTTCGCTTTCGGGGGAAAGGCTTATCAATACAGACTTCTTCCATTCGGCCTAGCACTGTCACCTCGCACCTTCACAAAGTGCATGGATGCTGCTTTTGCTCCTCTGAGACTTCAAGGCATTCGCATCCTCAATTATATCGACGACTGGCTGATCCTAGCACAGTCAGAGGAGATGGCAGTTCAACATCGAGATGTTGTTCTGGACCATCTGAGGTGCTTGGGACTGAGACTCTTTTTCCTGGGGGTAGTATGGGACTCAGTTACGATGCGGGCACAGTTGTCTCCTGCTCGTATAAATATCATCTTGACCAAAGTAACGAGTTTCAGGCTGGGCCAAACCATCACGGTCAAACACTTTCAAAGAGTGCTGGGTCTCCTGGCGGCAGCGTCCAACGTAAATCCTTTTGGCCTGCTGCACAGAAGGGCCTTACAGTGGTAGCTCAGGACCAGAGGGTTTTCCCCGAGGGGGAACCCATTTCGCACTATCAAGGTAACGTGCAGATGCCTTCGTTCCTTGGTAATGTGGAAGAAACCTTGGTTCCTGTCCCTAGGTCCTGTGCTGGGGGCACCGTGTCAGAGAAAAATTGTGAACACGGATGCTTCTCTCACAGGCTGGGGTGTGGTTATGGAAGGCCGCTACACCATGGGTTTCTGGACCATCATCTCTCTTGGCACATCAACTGCCTGGGGATGTTGGCTGTGATTTTGGCTCTCAGACACTTCCTTCCGGACCTCAGAGTCCATCATGTTCTAGTATGGACAGACAATACGTCGGTGGTCTCCTATATAAATCGACGGGGGCCTGGGATCATGCCCTCTATGCAGACTGGTGCATCAGGTCCTTCTGTGGTCCCAGGGCAAACTTATCTCAGTCAGAGCGATGTTTATTCCCTGGGGACGACAATGTGGGAGCAGACATCCTGTCGAGGCAGGGTCTGAGGCCCGGGGAGTGGAGACTCCACCCCGAGACGGTGGAGCTAATATGGAAGGAGTTTGGTCAGGCCGAAGTGGATCTATTTGACTCTCACGAGAACACTCACTGTCCACTCTGGTTCTCCCTCACGCATCCAGCTCCTCTGGGTTTGGATGCCATGGTGCAGACGTGGTCGAGGCGACGTCTGTATGCATTTCCCCCGATTGCTCTGCTCCCGGGGGTTCTAGAGAGGGTCCGGCAGTACGGGATTAGCTTGCTCTTACTAGCCCCGGCAGGTTATCCCTGGCACCCTTCGAACCCTTGGATGCGGTGTCTGAGAAATGTATGTCCTTTAAAGTAGCCTTCCTGCTCGCATTACTCACTTTATCGGTTGCTCCCTCTTGCCTACTCCTGGCAGAGTAGAGGCCATTGTCCACCCTAGACCCGGCTATGTGCCTAAGGTGCCGTCAAATGTGGCACGGTCTATAATTCTTCAGGTGTTTCATCCTCCACCACATGTGTCGGATGAGCAAGCTAAACAGCATTTATTGTGCCCGGCCCGAGCCTTGGAGGTCTATGCTCAGAGAACCTCGGGCTGGAGGAAGTCGGACCAACTACTTGTGTGTTTTGGGTCAATTAAGAAGGGTTCCCCTGCTTCAAAGCAAACTATCAGCAGATGGATAGTAGAGGATATATCTTCAGCTTACGAGGCGCGCACTTTGCCTTTGCCTCTTCTGATAAGAGCCCACTCGACTAGTGGAGTGGCTTCCTCTAAAGCTTTACTAGCGGGAGTTTCCCTTCAAGAGGTCTGTGATGCCGCAGGCTGGGCCTCCCCTCACACCTTCATAAGACATTACAGTCTGGATCTGCCCTCTACACCGGGATCACAAGTTCTCTTGTCTTGAGTGTGCCAGATTGCGTCATATCAGGCCGTATTCTCTCAGTGTGGCGCAGTGGGCATTTCGTTCCCCAATGTGTCGATTCTCGACGCAGCGCGAGTTCCCTCGAAAGGGAACGTCTCGGGTTACGACTGAGACGCTGCGTCCCTCAGCCACACTTTTCGCGCTCCTCAAGATTGGACTAGTTCCATACAGGCTTCAGACGCGTCACACTGAAGGCGTGTGTGTGTGTGTGTGTGTGTGTGTGTGTGTGTGTGTGTGTGTGTGTGTGTGTGTGTGTGTGTGTGTGTGTGTGTGTGTGTGTGCCCTCACACCTTCGTCACCAACCTGGCCAAGCCCCGCCAGAAGCAGCCCATGACAGGTGTGTGTGTGTGTGTGTGTGTGTGTGTGTGTGTGTGTGTGTGTGTGTGTGTGTGTGTGTGTGTGTGTGTGTGTGGGCCCTCACACCTGCGTCAACAACCTGGCCAAGCCCCACCAGAAGCAGCCCATGACAGGTGTGTGTGTGTGTGTGTGTGTGTGTGTGTGTGTGTGTGTGTGTGTGTGTGTGTGTGTGTGTGTGTGTGTGTGTGTGTGTGTGTGTGTGTGTGTGTGTGTGTGTGCCCTCACACCTGCGTCACCAACCTGGCCAAGCCCCGCCAGAAGCAGCCAATGACAGGTGTGTGTGTGTGTGTGTGTGTGTGTGTGTGTGTGTGTGTGTGTGTGTGTGTGTGTGTGTGTGTGTGTGTGTGTGTGTGTGTGTGTGTGTGTGTGTGTCAGGGTGGGAATTATGTAATTTTAGGGGCAAGGCCATTTGGCCTCCACCTTTTCTTTTTTTTTAGGCCATATGACAGGGCACAAAGGCCATTGAGTACAATTCGATGGTTTTCCCATTCACATTCATACCATAACATCCTAATTTTGAATAAGACATGGATTATGACTTTAAAAAAAAATTAAAAAAATATTTTACCTTCTGTGAAATGATTTGGCTTCAGATAAAAAAAAATCAGACAGAAAATATAATATTTTATGTATAATCAGGCATGAAAACGGTTCAGGGGTGAAAAAGGTGAGAAGGATATTACCCCTCTAGGGGGGTCCGGGGGGCATGCTCCCCCGTAAGAAAAATTTATATATTCCATATTTTAAAGCATCAATCTGATGCATTTTTAGATGCATTTTTTTTGCATACCAGCGCAGTTAAAAAAAAAAATCAAATAGAAATTCTATAACTGTGTTGAACTGATAATCACTCTTTTGTGTGTTAAACACAATCTAATACAGACAACTTCATTATAAAGAAAAACAACAAATCAAAAAAATATGATCATAATTATGAGTTATCCACTAATCTAGTTTACCTATGACAAAAATTATATTATAAACTAGATTAGTGGATAACTCAGCAGTAAAATTTAGTCTAGAAAAATCACAAGTGTACAATAATTTTATCAAATCTGAACATTTAGTGAAAAAAAAAACATTATTTACTGGGGAAAAAATAAGAGACAATAAGTGTAGTACTAAATCTGGTAAAACGTTACACTTTGCTCTTTGTATTGTTCTAAAATACATTAATGAAATACAAGATAAAAATCAGAAAGATCAATTATTTTATATATAGTCTAGGCTACTATAAAATTAAGACATTTTTTTAAAATGTATAGCACAGCTGTTTAATGAGGCAGCAACATATGAGGGATAGGACAGAACAAAAAGGGCTATTAAGAATCTTTCATTGCGCAAAAGTATTATATGATTATGAAAGGACCCAATACAGTGCGGCACAAAGCGCGTATGCGCATCCCGAGCGCAGAATGATGCGCTTGAAACAACACAGAGTCACAGCGCTCAGCTCTTCGAGTCCGCATTGAAAAGTTAAAAGCACGAAGGAAAGACATATTGATGCGTAGTGTATTATACAGTATCTATCTATGCAATAGTTTATTGAGCCTTTTCTTTTAACAGTTTTAAATTTCAGTTACTGTGCGCGTGAAGAACAATTATAGTGCTCCAGTGTTCTGATCTAACAGACACACGATAGAAAGGAACACAGCAATACAGTCCAGCAAGTCATTTTATGCGAAACCATAGAGCTTTATCTACAGATCAAGTATAATAATAACATTGAATCATATTGGAGAGAGTTTCATCGTTGACTGTGTTGTGACCGAACGCAAGGCGCTGTTTGATGCTGAATGGAGAATGACTGACAGCCGCAGCGGAGGGAAATGTTTTCGTGAACTTGAATTTAATGACTTAAATTTCTATCTCACGTCACATCATACTATAGTATGGCTTCATATAGTATACCATTCTGTTCAATTCAATAAAATATTATTCCTGTTAATAGAAATCTGATGTAAACTGAGAATATATATTTCTCCAAATCTGCACACTTTTGAGCTAACAGCCGTGAGTGACGTTGTTTTGTGAATCGCTGTCATCATGACGACAGCCCAGGACTTTTTTATGAATGAGAACGCGATGGGGAAAAAAACGCTTCAGTGCGACGACGCACTGGCAACGGTTATTATGACACGTACCTGCGCGAATCCACGAACTAATTGAAGTTCAGAGACTACTTGGGTGGCCCATTATGCCACACTGGTGCTTTATACATGGAACTTGGACAGGGCCAGGGCACACAGGCCACTGTGGCCGTACGGTGATTTTTTTTTCACGGGGCATGAAGGCCAAAGTGTAGGGCAACGGCGGCCATGGCCGCGTGGCCGCGGTATAATTCCCACACTGGTGTGTGTGTGTCGATTCTCAACGCAGCGTCTCCAGTCGTAATCCGAGACGTTTTCTGAAACCAACTACAAACATATCCTGCTATCCAAAAACACACGATGAGGGGAAAAACTGGAGATGACCAAACAAAGAGAAAGCATAAATCTGTGGCTCAAGTTATTTATGAAGGACAGATTAGAGGGTTAATTTCCTCTTGAGTTGAGATAAATATGTGTCTCTGCTCAGTTTGAAATGTGATTGTGTGTTGTGTCAGGATTGCAGTTTTCTCTGTTTCGGTGCTGCACGATGAACGCATTGTTGTGGTGGCAGAACAGAGACCAGACGCTTCAGAGGAGGACAGCTTCCAGTGGATGAGCCGAGTGCTACAGGTGAACACACACACACACACACACACACACACACACACACACACACACACACACACACACACACACACACACACACACACACACACACACACACATTATGTTATTTCAATCATGATAGTAAAGACCTGGTAGGTTTGTACAAAGTTTTTACTTGTAGTGTCCGCAAAACAACACACACAGCCATCTGAACACTCCGTATTCCCCTCAGGCCATCGACAGCATCCATCAGGTGGGTGTGTACTGTCTGGCTCTGGTTCCAGCAAACACACTCCCCAAAGCTCCTCTGGGCGGCATCCACATCTCCGAGAGCAAGCAGAGGTTCCTGGAGGGAGCCCTGCACCCCTGCAACGTGCTCATGTGCCCTCACACCTGCGTCACCAACCTGCCCAAGCCCCGCCAGAAGCAGCCCGGCACAGGTGTGTGTGTGTGTGTGTGTGTGTGTGTGTGTGTGTGTGTGTGTGTGTGTGTGTGTGTGTGTGTGTGTGTGTGTGTGTGTGTGTGTGTGTTTTCATTAGCTGGAAACATGGTCAACAGAAAGCGCTGAGCATCTGATGTTTCTGATGAACATGAATATGTATATGAAAATGAATATGTAGATGTAGTGAGAAGAAGTGAGTGTTTCTGAATGGCAGTTTGCTGTTGTGTGTTCATATAGTTCATTACGCTGTGTGTTGAAGTGTGTTGTCTCAGGTCACTGATGCACTTACACTGTTTTATGCACTTTTGTAACCTAAATTTCCTTGCATGCACATTAAAGAACTTATATTTTATTTAAAGGGATACTCCACTTTTTTTGGAAATAGGCTCATTTTACAACTCCCCCAGAGTTAAACAGTTGGGTTTTACCGTTTTCGAATCGATTCAGCCGATTTTCTGATATTTAGATGAATATCAGTAAGCAGACAGTTTCTGGTCTCATTGACTCCCATAGTATATTTTTTTCCTACTATGGAAGTCAATGAGACCAGAAACTGTCTGCTTACTGATATTCTTCTAAATATCAGAAAATCGGCTGAATCGATTCGAAAACGGTAAAACTCAACTGTTTAACTCTGGGGGAGTTGTAAAATGAGCCTATTTCCAAAAAAGTGGAGTATCCCTTTAAGAACAATTGTTTCAAAAGTTAATGCACTTTAAAAAGTGAATGCCATTTAATTTTAATAAAACATGCAATGCTTGATTTGGTTTATATTTGCTTATTGCGCCCTCTTGAGGGCATAGGAGACAATACAGTACTTTATTCCTCTAACATTAAGTATTGCCTTTAGAATTCAAATATAATTGAATTTTGCTAATATTTAAGAAAGATATTCACATTGAGCTTTTCAGCCATTTTTGACAGGCTGTGTCTGGTGTTTCAGAGGTGGGTCCTGCTTCCATGATAGTGGGAAACCTGGTGGCCGGGAAGAGGATTGCACAGGCCTGTGGGAGAGATGTGTCACAGCTGGAAGACCATGATCAGGTGAAGAACATGTCAACCTCCTGAACCACTGGTTCCTAGATATGGTGCCTAACGGAAGCATATACAGAGAAAAGGACATGAGCTAGAGTAGATCCCTGAGGAACACCAAACATAAGAGCTTGGAAACTCTACAAGACAAACTGAAAAGCTTCTGTTCGACAGAAACTATTTAAACCATTTTAAAGCATTTCCTAAAGGTATAAAAAAGGCATTAAAAAGCATTTAAATTCATTTGAAGATACCGGCAGAAACCCTGATTTTAGTTTGATATAAAAAAAAATTATTTTATGGGATTTTATGGTAGTAAATTATATTTATACAGTAGTTATAATCCATTTATTCACTTTTTCAGCATAGAGCTGAAAATGAAATTTGCCAATTAAACGATCATAAACACTAATAGTGTGTGTGTGTGTGTGTGTGTGTGTGTTGCAGTTCTTGTATCTGCAGGACGTCCTGCAGTGGAGAGCTCAGGCCACGGCAGATCATCCTCTGTTTCTGCTGCTCAACGCCAAGGTATCTCTCTCGTCTGTGTGTCGGTGTATTACACACTCGCTACGTTTACATGCAACCAGATAATCCGTTAGTAATGGGATTGTCGGCTCAATCGGACTGAAAAGTCTTCATATGACGTATAAAGCGCTGAACGAGCTGTTCCTCCTGATCAATAAAGTGTCGTATAAACGAGTGTCTATAATCCTCCTTTCCAACATTACCAGTGCTGGTTTTACACTCTCATACACACACGATTAATTGCGTGATAAAATATAATAGCGGTTCATATGCTCATTTACTGAATATTTATCCATTTCTGGTCATAATATTAAGTCTGCTGTTTAAAACACATAAAGAATCGATGTATGAGAATAGTTATTATGGGCGAACAGCAGGAAACTCTGTATAATCGTGCAGTGTGTGCATGTCATAAAATATATTCAGATTTGAAGCTTGTGACATATAAACACACACACATCAACCCGATCACATGATTAATGTTCATGTAAACACTACACTCAGATTCATCAATCATAGTTGATGATAGTTGACAACTCAGTCCGCCTTAAACAGAAGATGTGCGTGTAAACACAGCCAGTGATATCTCATTGTGTGTGTGTGTGTGTGTGTGTGTGTGTGTGTGTTCAGGGCACGGTGGCCAACACAGCGTCGTGTGTTCAGCTGCACAAGCGTGCGGAGCGAGTGGCGGTAGCGCTGATGGATCGCGGCCGGCTGAACACTGGAGATCATGTGGCTCTGGTTTATCCTCCTGGTGAGAAACGCACTCGTGTACTGTGTTCTGATGACGCTGTCCTCTCTCAGGTCCTCTCTCAGGTCTCACTCTCTGTCCTCTACTCTACAGGCATTGATCTGATCGCCACTTTCTACGGGTGTCTGTACGCCGGCTGCGTTCCCGTCACCGTCAGGCCTCCACACCCGCAGAACTTAACCACAACCCTGCCCACCGTCAAGATGATCGTGGAGGTAACCGGAGCCTCTGAGCAATGAATAAGCTCGGACCCAAAGCACTGGACAATAGAGACACCAGAATAACAATATTCATGATTCTGAAGCTGAAACTACTGAATTATTTTAGATGAATATGCTTGAACTCTGTCACTGACTAGATATATTTAAAATAATGTAGATTACTTTTTACTGGTAACATCAGATATTTGACATTATCAGGACACACACATATTCCCCCATTGCATTATTATACATTATATCCAGCATTATATATAGTAGTTTAATGTAGTACTGACACTAAAACTCTGTAAACTTGAATTTGTTTCTCACACAGTAAATTTAATTTTGGGTGAATTAATCACAATACATTTTCATGATTGAACACACTGTCCACAATACATATTGATGCATTTTAGCAGATGAACAGAAACACTGGCTCCCTCTCGAGACCAGCACAGTCTTTATTGTATTTGATTAAGTATCAACAGATAGATCCATTTTTAGATCAGGTATCAACAATTTTTCTTTTACAGGATTACTTAATTTACTTTTAATATTTATTAATTTTTTATTTATTTTTTTACTTATTTTCAATTATTTTTCATTTATTTTACTTGGTTTAATGTATTATTTATTTGAATCTAGATCACTATAAACATAATATAATTCTAGATTTATATACAATTCTAGATATATATTTTTTCTTTACAGCATTTATTAATTTACTTTTATTATTTATTCATTATTTACTTATTTTCAATAATTTTCTATTTATTTAATTGGTTTAAATATATTATTCATTTGAATATAGATTACTAAACATAATATAATTCTAGATTTATATACAATTCTAGACATAATATTATTATAAAATTCTCGATTTTCTATAGAGATAATATAATGTATATATACATATTTAATATTTTTAAGTTGTATGAATTAATATTAATGTCTTATGAATAAACATGAATTAATAATGAACAATAGTATATTTTTACATTAACACTAATCTAGATTAATAAATGCTGTAAAAATACACCTAATTGTCAGGGTTTGTGCAGGTGCTGAAGACGAGGACACGGAATTTCCATATAATAGTTTTTAATTACAAAATGAAAACTTTCCAAACTTAAACAGGAACAAAACTCCAGGAAATCAGGAAACACACAACCATACGTAGACGACGATCGACAAACACTGAGGGAAAACACAGGGCTTAAAAAGAACTGAACCAAACAAGATAATTAACTGAAAACAGGTGCATAAAATTGGACACAAACGAGGAGCGGGAAAACTTAACAGGACTAAACCAAAATCACAAAAGACAGGGGAAGACAAGATCACAAAAGATTAACAGAACACATCAAAACGTGACAGTACCTCCCCCCTCCCGAAGGCACGTCCTCGCGCCGTATAAACATCCAAAGGGGTGGGAGGGTGGGCGCCCTGGAGGCTGACGAGGGCATGGTGCAGGTCCAGGAAGCCTCCAGGGCGGAGCAGGCTGTGGGCTGTGCCACGGCGGTGCAGGCTGTGGGCGTGGCCACGACGGTGCAGGCTGTGGGCGTGGCCAAGGCGGAGCAGGCTGTGGGCGTGACCAAGGCGGAGCTGTGGGACCCTCGGGCGTCCAGGGCGGAGCTGTGGGACCCTCGGGCGTCCAGGGCGGTGCTGTGGGACCCTCGGGCGTCCAGGGCGGAGCTGTGGGACCCTCGGGCGTCCAGGGCGGTGCTGTGGGACCCTCGGGCGTCCAGGGCGGAGCTGTGGGACCCTCGGGCGTCCAGGGCGGAGCTGTGGGACCCTCGGGCGTCCAGGGCGGAGCTGTGGGACCCTCGGGCGTCCAGGGCGGAGCTGTGGGACCCTCGGGCGTCCAGGGCGGAGCTGTGGGACCCTCGGGCGTCCAGGGCGGTGCAGGCTCTTCAGGTGGCCACGGCGGTGAGAGACCCTTCAGGTGGCCGTGGTGGTGAAGACCCTTCAGGTGGCCGTGGCGGTGAAGACCCTTCAGGTGGCCGTGGCGGTGAGGACCCTTTGGGTGGCCATGGCGGTGAGGACCCTTCGGGTGGCCATGGCGGTGAGGACCCTTCGGGTGGCCATGGCGGTGTTATTTTTCCGGGCCTCCGTGGATCTTTGGCCGGCCTCCGTGGATCTTTGGCCGGCCACGGCGAAGGCGTATAGCCCCCCCCCAAAATTTTCTTGGGGAGAAGGACAGGTTCAGGAACGGGAACAGACTTGACATCAACGGGCGCTGGGTCAACGGGCTCTGGGTCAACGGGCTCTGGGTCTGGGTCAACGGGCTCTGGCGCTGGGCGTCTGGGGTCAACGGGCTCTGGCGCTGGGTCAACGGGCTCTGGCGCTGGGTCAACGGGCTCTGGCGCTGGGTCAACGGGCTCTGGCGCTGGGTCAACGGGCTCTGGCGCTGGGTCAACGGGCTCTGGCGCTGGGTCAACGGGCTCTGGCGCTGGGTCAACGGGCTCTGGCGCTGGGTCAACGGGCTCTGGCGCTGGGTCGGGTCTGGTCAACGGGCTCTGGCGCTGGGTCAACGGGCTCTGGCTCTGGCGTGGTCAACGGGCTCTGGCTCTGGGTCAACGGGCTCTGGCTCTGGCGCTGGGTCAACGGGCTCTGGCGCTGGGTCAACGGGCTCTGGCTCTGGCGCTGGGTCAACGGGCTCTGGCTCTGGGCTGTCAACGGGCTCTGGCTCTGGGTCACGCTCTGGCTTGGCTCTGGGTCAACGGGCTCTGGCTCTGGTGCATCATGGGACTCGGAACTGGACGGGGCCAGCACATCATGGGACTCGGAACTGGACGGGCCAGCACATCATGGGACTCGGAACTGGACGGGGCCAGCACATCATGGGACTCGGAACTGGACGGGGCCAGCACATCAGGGGACTCGGAACTGGACGGGGCCAGCATTTCAGGGAGCTTGGGGCTGGGCTCAGGCTCTGGCGGGCAGGTGACAGGCTCAGGCTCTGGGGGGCAGGCGACGGGCTCAGGCTCTGGCTGGATGTGGCTGACTTGAACCCCAGCCTCGGCAGCCTTCTTTTTGGCCAATCGCACCGATATCAGTGGGGGATCAGTCATACCGGATATCAGCCGGGGAAGTCCAGGGACCGATCTGGCGGCAGGGCTGATGCGGTGTGCAGGCTCTGGTGGGCAGACGATGGGCTCTGGTGTGAGCGTGCAGGTGATGGGCTCAGGCGTTGGCGTGCAGGTGATGGGCTCAGGCGTTGGCGTGCAGGTGATGGGCTCAGGCGTTGGCGTGCAGGTGATGGGCTCAGGCGTTGGCGGGCTTGGAGCTGGTTGGAGTGGTAGATCCTCTACCAGGTAGCTGGATCCACACGCCCACAACGTGTGATCCACGAACTCCAGGAAGGATAGATGGAGATCCTTGACTAGAATTATCTGGGCCAATGGGTCCCTCAGACCACCCCAGAAACTCTTTGTGAGTTCCTCCTCCTCCAATGACTCATTATTGTAGAGACCCAGGTAACGCCCCGCATACTCCTCAAGTGAGCTCTCCTCTTGGAAGAGGATAGGCATTTCAAAGGGGCTCACCACCTTGCTTTTCCTCCTTCGGCCCATATTGTTAACGGTCGATCGTTCTGTCAGGGTTTGTGCAGGTGCTGAAGACGAGGACACGGAATTTCCATATAATAGTTTTTAATTACAAAATGAAAACTTTCCAAACTTAAACAGGAACAAAACTCCAGGAAATCAGGAAACACACAACCATACGTAGACGACGATCGACAAACACTGAGGGAAAACACAGGGCTTAAAAGAACTGAACCAAACAAGATAATTAACTGAAAACAGGTGCATAAAATTGGACACAAACGAGGAGCGGGAAAACTTAACAGGACTAAACCAAAATCACAAAAGACAGGGGAAGACAAGATCACAAAAGATTAACAGAACACATCAAAACGTGACACTAATCTAACAAATTGAACCTTACTCATAGTCATTTTATTTTAAATCATTTTATTAAATTAAATACATATCAAGTGATTCTGCAAACAAATCATGCCCGAACTTTGCTTTTCAATAATCCATTTTTGCAATTTATTTAATGACGTGGTCCAGTTTTTCTACCAAAATCTTTAATCTCCATATACTTTTTGGGACCACAGTAGATACATATTTATGAAGTCTTAATATGACTAATAAGTATTATAGTTGATCGCTCTCTGTGACTGTAACTGTACTCTCTCATTGCATATGATTGACAGGTCAGTAAGTCTGTATGTATTCTGACAACACAAGCAATAATGAAACTACTGAAATCCAAAGAGGCCGCGGCTGCTGTGGACGTTAAAGCGTGGCCGTTGATACTGGACACAGGTAAAACATCACTTACACCATTGTACTATTGTAGAATTCCCATTGTATGTAAAAGAAATATTAAAAAGCCCATATTAATAATACAAAGTATTAGTTCCTGTCTCTCTAAAGCCCCTCCTTCTGAAAAGCACACTGTGCTCTGATTGGTCGGCTGGAGTAGTGTGTTGTGATTGGTCGAGTGCTTCGAGTGTGTTTGGGAAATGTACAATAACTAACAGTTTCAACACACTACTAACTCACCCAGGCCCCGCCCCTTTATTCTGCGTATGAATTATTTAAATGAGGAATATTCATTCCCGTAAGAAACTCGAGACTATAATGGAGGCGTTTCAGGGAGTTTAGAAACACTGACACTGATTTATTGGAGATTGAGAACTCTGCAGAGCTTTTTCATGCTCAAACATCAATATTACACACTAAAGAAAATGAAAAAAGTATAATAGGTCTTCTTTAAATTAGGTTTATTGTTTCCATTTCAGATGATCTCCCGAGAAAGAGGATTCCTCAGATCTACAAACCCCCCACCCCAGAGATGCTGGCCTACCTGGACTTCAGTGTGTCGACCACAGGGATCCTGGCCGGGGTCAAGGTGAATCTGACTAACCCATCCTCATCATCCACGTGACCATAACACTTTCCTCTGAAACTGTGGGATTGGCTCTTCTAACAGCATGTGTTTGTCTCAGATGTCCCATGCTGCCACCAGTGCCTTGTGTCGCTCCATCAAGCTGCAGTGTGAGCTGTACCCGTCCCGCCAGATCGCCATCTGCCTGGACCCCTACTGCGGCCTGGGCTTCGCCCTCTGGTGTCTCTGCAGGTGAGAGACCCACACCACGCTCGCTTCGGCTGGGACGCCAGGAAATCATGCTTAAAGGGATAGTGCACACAAAAATTACAATTATGATTTACTCACCTTCAAGTAATTATTGGTGTATATGACTTTCTTCTTTCAGTGCAGCTATCCATGATAAAAGTGCAGCTATCCATCATAAAAGTGCATCTGTCCATCATAAAAGTGCATCTGTCCATCATAAAAGTGCAGCTATCCATCATAAAAGTGCATCTATCCATGATAAAAGTGCAGCTATCCATGATAAAAGTGCAGCTATCCATCATAAAAGTGCATCTGTCCATCATAAAAGTGCATCTATCCATCATAAAAGTGCATCTGTCCATCATAAAAGTGCATCTGTCCATCATAAAAGTGCAGCTATCCATCATAAAAGTGCAGCTATCCATTATAAAAGGTGGATAGATGCACTTTTATGATGGACAGATGCACTTTTATGGACTTCAAAACAGAAACGGCCATTCATTGCCATTATGAAGCTTGGAAGAGTCAGGACATTTTTTAATATAACTCAGATTGTGTTCGTCTGAAAGAAGAAAGTCATATACACCGAGGATGACTTGAGGGCGAGTAAAACATGGGCTAATTTAAATTTTTTGGGTGAACTATCGCTGTAATGTACTGTAAATGTTTGTGTTTGCAGTGTGTACTCAGGCCATCAGTCTATTCTGGTCCCTCCTCTGGAGCTGGAGACCAATGCGTCTCTGTGGCTCTCTGCCGTCAGCCAGTATAAAGCTCGAGTGACCTTCTGTTCGTATTCGGTGATGGAGATGTGTACCAAAGGCCTGGGCTCCCAGACGGAAGCTCTGCGGGTCAGTCTCACACTCACACACTCTTCAGGCGCGTCACATTTACTGCTGTTCAGACAAAACCGGTGGACCTGAATCCCAGTGCGGATTTCACTCATGTTCAAGCTGGTCGTGCCTTTATCGTACATTATCGATCGCTTCACAACGGACAATCAACTTTTTTGGGCACGCAAAATATCACACATACAGTGTGACTGCACCTTTAGTCTACATAATGTGACACATAATCGTATTTTATTATGACATCAAATTTTTGTTTTGAAATAAATCAATGCTTTTTTTCAGCAAGGATGCATTAAATTGATCAAAAGTGACAGTAAAGACATTTATAATGTTACAAATTATTATTTTCCAAAGAAATGCTGAACTTTCTATTCATCAAAGAATCTTGAAAAATAAAATGTATCACAGTTTCCACAAAGATATGAAGCAGCAAAACTGTTTTCAACACTGATAATAATCATAACTGTTTCTTGAGCATCAGATCATCATATTATAGTGATTTCTGAAGGATCATGTGACACTGAAGACTGGAGTAATGATGCTGAAATCACAGGAATAAATTACACTTTACTATATATTCACATAGAAAACAGCTTAATTAAATTATAATAGCATTTCACTGTTTTTACTGTATTTTTGATCAAATAAATGCAAGAAAAGACTTCTTTCAAAAACATTAAAAAAAGGGTGTATTTCAGTGCCGTCAGCGTTTTATAAATTGAATAAATAAATATTAATGGTTATTATTTTTACTAAAATTATTAATATAATAGTTTTACTTTATCATTTTAAAGGGATACTCCACCAGTTTTTCTTATTAAACTATGTTATTCCCTTAACTAAGACGAGTTGATACATACCTCTTTCGTCTCAGTGCGTGCACTATATCGCTCTGTATTGCCGCAAAACTGTGTTAGCACTTAGCTTAGCCCATGCATTAAATATGGGCCTTAAAGAGAAGCGACCAAACACTTCCACGTTTTCCCTATTTAAACACAATTACTCGAGTAGTGTAACTTGACCTGGGCTGGTGACACAAAATAAAACGTTGCGCTTTTCTAAGCGTTTAAAATTGATGACTATATTGTGTGGCGGAATACCATAGCAAGTGCTTTTGAGCACTTCGACTTGGCACAATAATATCATCACTCGTGAAAAGTCCTCTTACCGGCTCCCGCTTCCTCTCCCCCTCCCTCTCATTTCCGTCAATACAACCAACGTGACATTTACTACCTGTGCTATGCAACCTTGCAGCCAGTCTCAAGATACAGAGAATCAGATATGTTGCCACTATAACGTTATACTAAGGAGTTATACGGTTTTAGGCTTATACTACATGTTTCTTTCTGAGCTCAGTCCTTATCTAAATAAAACAGTCACTTTTTATTTCCTGTCTCAGAAGCGCACTGATTTCACATTCACAGATATGTTACTCAGCTAAAGTTACTGACACTTCCAGGACAACCAAATACCATGCAAAAGTACACTTACAGCGTTGGGTGATGATCCTCTTTCTTGTGTAAGTGATCTGAATATTGTTGGTGTAGCCTCATCCTTTAGGCGTGTTCCTGTGCAGGTATAGTCCTCCTTTGTGAAATGTTCAGAGCAAACACGCCACTTCTTCAGAGTCATCAATGGTGTTTTGGGATTCTTGTTCAAAGCAGCTAACCAAGCTCTCCGCTGTATGTGGTGTGTTGGAATTCGGTGAAAAATGACAGCACTATGTACATTCTCCTTATTTTCACAACCCTTTACGATGCACGTTTTAACCATGATTGTACACAAACTAGCTTCCAACAACCTGTTACTTCGTCAACTCCGCTCAAACTACTACTACCGGCGCATGTCACGTTGGTTGTATTGACGGAAATGAGAGGGAGGGGGAGAGGAAGCGGGAGCCGGTAAGAGGACTTTTCACGAGTGATGATATTATTGCGCCAAGTCGAAGTGCTCAAAAGCACTTGTTATGGTATTCCGCCATACAATATAGTCATCAATTTTAAACGCTTAGAAAAGCGCAACGTTTTATTTTGTGTCACCAGCCCAGGTCAAGTTACACTACTCGAGTAACTGTGTTTAAATAGGGAAAACGTGGAAGTGTTTGGTCGCTTCTCTTTAAGGCCCATATTTAATGCATGGGCTAAGCTAAGTGCTAACATAGTTTTGCGGCAATACAGAGCGATATAGTGCACGCACTGAGACGAGAGAGGTATGTATCAACTCGTCTTAGTTAAGGGAATAACATAGTTTAATAAGAAAAACTGGTGGAGTAACCCTTTAAAAAAATATTCAGGTTCTGTTTTTACTTTTTCTTGGACTGTATTCTCAATCTCTGTGTATCAACGTATAGTATTGTTGTAGGACCTCCTGTTTAGCTCACAGTAGTTGCATCAGTTAAAGGGCATAAATCAGGTTGTGTGTGTGTGTGTGTGTGTGTGTGTGTGTGTGTGTGTGTGTGTGTGTGTGTGTGTGTGTGTGTGTGTGTGTGTGTGTGTGTGTGTGTGTGTGTGTGTGTGTGTGTGTGTGTGTGTGTGTGTGTGTGTGTGTGTGTGTGTGTGTGTGTGTGTGTGTGTGTGTGTGTGTGTGTGATTTGTTCCATCAGTTACGGAACGTGAATCTGTCGTGTGTGCGCACCTGTATGGTGGTGGCGGAGGAACGTCCTCGCATCGCACTTACTCAGTCCTTCTCGAAGATCTTCAAGGACCTGGGTCTCTCGAGCCGGGCCGTCAGCACCACCTTCGGCTGCAGGGTCAATGTGGCCGTCTGTCTTCAGGTGAGGGACCGCTTCCCCTGCTGTATGTAGCTACAAACCCTGTTTATATGTAGGTGTGCGTTTAAAAGGCCTGTTCGCACCGAGAGTGACATTTCATGAACTTTTCATCACGACAAAGTAGTGCATTCCTACAAATCTCTTCACGGCAGAAAAAACGTTTTTGGGGTCTTGTGTCCATTATACTCTGAGATAGACGTCGAGCTGGTGATAACACATCCACTACGTTTTAGCTATGCGTGGATCACAACACATAAATTTGCGCTTTTGTTTAGAAATGCTAAATTTCTCCAAAGTTATGCTTGGTGTGAATAGTTTTGGCGTAAAGAAATGATTTGTAAAGCTGTTTTGGGTGGCATCACTCTTGGTGTGAATAGGGCTTTATCTGTTGTTACTGTTTTGAAATGCTCTGTTGGACTGGCCTGGTTACCTGTCTGTAACTGTATGTACAGTATATGTATCTGTGTGTGTATTAAATGTGCGCCTGTGTTTGTCTGCTGCCCCATGCGCTCTCGTAGCCCAACAGGCTGGGCAAGCTGGCAGAGCAGGTACTGTGACCCCGCGGGGAGCGCACGCGTGCTAGCAGGGGCTTCAGATGCTTGTGTGTGTGTGTGTGTGTGTGTGTGTGTGTGTGTGTCTGTGAGTGTGTCTGTGTGAGTGTGTAAATGCTCATGTGCATGACATAATGCTTTGCTTCAATGTCAGAGTACCTAATACTTAGGGATTACTTTTTATTATATACATTATTTGTGCCAGCACTGTTGCCATGTTCAAGTTAAGTAGCCAAAATTAAGTAGATTTAAATATGAATATTAAGTTATTTTATTTTAATAAAAATTAACAAAATACTTTTTTTTAAATGAAATATGACTTTAATGTGACATCAAGCACCTCTCAGTGACAGATGTATTCATACGCCTGCGCTGCCTCTTCACAGCGTGTGTGCTTGGCCTGCACTCAATGTAGATCTACTGTAGGCTGTGCCGAAGCAATGCTTGTAGCTGTGCATATAGAGTCGATCTGCTTTTATACAAGCTGTGTTTGCAGTGCAGTGGTTATTCATGACCCTGACCATAACTGCTGTAATGCCTCATTCCATCCTATAACAGTATGACAGTACATGAACTAAGGGAATAATTTAACTGTGTCTGATGGACCTGAGAGGAATATATACTGTATATTTAAAGTGATAGTCCACCCAAAAGTGAAAATTCTGTCATCCTTTATCCGCATGTCCTCATCTGGTTCCAAACCTGTATGGCCTGTGGAACATAATAGAAGATATTTTGAATAATGTTGGTAACCAAACCTTTTCATTTGCCATTGACTTCCATCTTTTTGTCCTTACAATGGAGGTCAATGCAAACCAAACCTGTTTAAGAAATAAGACAGATAAGAAAAGCATTTTATGTGCAGTGCAATGTTTTTATCGTTCATCAGCTCTAAAAAATCGTTCTGAGACTAATCAGACTATATCATTCTTCTGTGTCGCTATCATTATAGTTACGCTGTGGAATTCGCTATTCTCATAGAATTAGAACAATTACTTTAGCACTAGGCCTGAAATGATGGCAGAATTTATATTTTCTGGTAAATTACTATCCCTTTAAAAATGTATGACAAACTTCTCTCTTGTTTCTTACATATGTTATGAGGGTAAAGTGTGTAATTTCTACATTTCACTTAAAATATATTGACTGTTTTCAAACAGGTTGCCCTAAGCATTCCCCATCAAATCAGAAACTCACATCATTGGTTAAGCCAGTGTGTCTGTGTGGACCTGGTCAAACAAAAAGATGTTGCCTCGATAGTGCCACAGAGCCACTAGTTTAACAAGCCAGTGGATTATAGTTGTATCTGCATTTTAAGAAAAGTGAATCAAAAAATGACACACTTTACTAAATGACATGCTTGCAGTGATATTGCTGTTGTTTGTGTCTAGGGCACCTCTGGGCCGGACCCCACCACCGTATATCTAGACATGAGGGCCCTGCGGCATGACAGGTGCTACAACACACACTTCTGCTTTTCCTGATGCTTATATACCAGTGCCAACTATATAACTATAAAATGTGCAGTTAGTTATTAACTAATATGTTAATATTTTGATTAAAATTAGACATTAGTTATTCCCACTTTATATTAGGTGTCTTTAACTACTATGTTATTTAAAAAAATAACTGTTAGGTTCAGTGTACTTCTTGTGTTGATGTTGTATTGTGTGATGGATTTTCTTTCCCTAAAAACTATCCGCTTTCTTAAATGCTCACTCTGTAATACTCCAGCTCCCTGCGTCTACAGTCGACAACCGCTGAGTTTTCCTAATCCTACTCTACTCAAGCTCTCTTGCATCTACAGTCGACATCTTAGCTTCGAGTTTTCTGAACTACTCTACTCAAGCTCACATAGCGTCTACAGTCGACAACTATAGCTTTGAGTTTTTCTTACCCTAACTTCTTCGCTGCGCAGCTTGAATGACAGACAGACCTCAGTAAATGTCCTTTAAATGTTTTTAATTACGGCCAGGAGTCTCGAGCAATACTCAGAGAATCTCCCAAGTAAAAACAAGGCCGGTGGATCTCTCAGACAATTTCCATTGAGAATCCCACCGAAAACACGGAAACCACAGTTTTTATACAATAGGGGGTATGGCATAATGACATTAATTTGATTGGTTATTCATTTACAGTCTTCTTCTGTTACTGGGTAGATAATAATTTGTTTTAACCATTACTTCATTTATCACAAGTTGTAACTTAATCATCTCTGTCTAGTTTCATTTCCCATATTTGTTATTTATACACAGAGTCATTGGTTCGACACACACACACACATTCACCTAAAATACAGAATGTCTTAGAACATTGTTTCAGAGATTTAGCATGTCAAATAAGGTCAAATGGTAAAACATGTTTAGCTTAATATTCGGTTCAAATTTTTCCACCACAATTGTAAAACACTTGAGCTGATATTGAGGTGATACAGGTAAGGTTAGGACAGGTTTGGTGGTTTGGGTCGATTTAAGGGTGGGTTAAGGGGTAAGGGAAGGTCAGCAGTCTCATTATAGATGTAATTACAGAAATCTGTAATTATTATTGATCTCTGTCTCTTTTTTTACATTGCTCAGAGTTCGATTAGTCGAGAGAGGCTCACCACACAGTCTGCCACTGATGGAATCTGGGAAGGTGAGAATATAGAAATATATATATTTATATATAAACTAACAGTTTAAAATAATAAAAAAATGTATGTTTCTGAAAAAAACTTTTATTCTCACTTAGGCTGCATTTATTGGATAAAATAGTAATATTAATAGATGTTTTCTATTTGATTTCTGTTTTATATTTATATTATGCTGATTTGCTGCTCAAGAAACATTTTATTATCAATGTCGAAAATAGTTTTTGCTACTTTAAA
This sequence comes from Chrosomus eos, assembly GCA_036326025.1. Taxonomy (NCBI): domain Eukaryota; kingdom Metazoa; phylum Chordata; class Actinopteri; order Cypriniformes; family Leuciscidae; genus Chrosomus; species Chrosomus eos. The sequence goes on along the minus strand of CM070826.1, from coordinate 42,703,447 downwards.
TTTATTGGAAAAATTAATTTTTTGTGCACTTTTTTTCGACGAGCACTTTAGACATTATACTCAATATAAATAACCTTGTAACTACATGTCAACTAACTCTCATTAGTTTTTTGAAACACCAACTAGTGCTCCTTGGACACATCAGTGGTCATGGGGTGTTTCGGGTCTCAGATCATCAGACTCCCTCACGCGGGTGATCAGTCCCTGGCCTGTGTCCAAGTGGCGCTACTGCTAGCTACGCCATGGCTCACCCTTCTTAATCCACAGCCACCTCAACACTTTTTCTGCAGCTCAGATTATGTTCTTGACTGCATTCCTTTCCTGCAACCCTCTGATGCCAAGGAGACTGAATGTCAGGCTGCCCTGCCTGTCTTGTCGTCTAGTCTCTGTTCGATGTTTCTTTGTTTGCCCTGAGTCTGACCACATGACTCTGTCTTTGTTTGTGTTGGCCATGTGCTCTTCTAGTCCTGCCTCCTTGTTTCCCGTCACCATGCCCCCTTATTTAGTCCTTGTTTAGTCCTTTGTTTGCTTGATTGTGTTCACCTGCTCTGCTCTCTTTATATTATGCTCATTTCCCTCATGTCTTCGCTGGTTCATTGCATTTGTTGTGTGCTTGTGCTTTTTTGCCAGTTCTAGCTTTGTATTTATTTCATTCTGATTTTTTCAGTTTTTTTTTGTTCCTGTTTTGTTCTTGTCAAGTTCAAGTTTTTATATTGCTCTAGTTTTCCCAAGCTTTGTTTTTGGTTTCTCTTTTGTTTTTGGCTTCTCTTTTGTTTTTGATTTGATTTATTAACTGATCTTTTATTTATTTTCTCTCTAGTTCCCTGCAAGGTTGCTGTCTTGTTTTATTTCTTTTTTGCAAGTTTCCAGTTATTTATTTCTAGACTTTTTTTTCTTTTGTTTGTTTACTTATTTATTTTGCTAGATCCTGTTATTACAGTATTTCGTTTCTTTATTTGATTTTCTCTAGTCTTAGTCGTCAGTTTTATTTTGCTTTTATATCTTGTTGTCTTGGCTTGTTGAGTCTTGTCTCGTGTGTTGGCTTGTGTTGTTCCCTGGTCGTTGACTCTCCTGGTCTGGCAGCTAGTCTGCTATGTCTAGTCTCATCAACAACTGTCAAGCCTCTGGTTCCCTGAGCCGCTGCCTTATCTCCATCTTTGGCTGTCACATCTGTGCTGTCTCATCCCTGCACACAACCTGATCTCCAGTTGTGTGCCCTTGACCTACCTGATCTTCAGTTGTGTGCCCTTGACCTACCTGATCTTCAGTTGTGTGCCCTTGACCTACCTGATCTTCAGTTGTGTGCCCTTGACCTACCTGATCTTCAGTTGTGTGCCCTTGACCTACCTGATCTTCAGTTGTGTGCCCTTGAACTACCTGATCTCCAGTTGTGTGCCCTTGACCTACCTGATCTCCAGTTGTGTGCCCTTGACCTGCCTGATCTCCAGTTGTGTGCCCTTGACCTACCTGATCTCCAGTTGTGTGCCCTTGACCTACTTGATCTCCAGTTGTGTTCCCTTGACCTACCTGATCTTCAGTTGTGTTCCCTTGAACTTCCTGATCTCCAGTTGTGTTCCCTTGACCTACCTGATCTTCAGTTGTGTGCCCTTGAACTTCCTGATCTCCAGTTGTGTGCCCTTGACCTACCTGATCTCCAGTTGTGTGCCCTTGACCTACTTGATCTCCAGTTGTGTTCCCTTGACCTACCTGATCTTCAGTTGTGTGCCCTTGACCTACCTGATCTCCAGTTGTGTGCCCTTGACCTACTTGATCTCCAGTTGTGTTCCCTTGACCTACCTGATCTTCCGTTGTGTGCCCCTGAACTTCCTGATCTCCAGTTGTGTGCCCTTGACCTACCTGATCTCCAGTTGTGTGCCCTTGACCTACCTGATCCCCAGTTGTGCGCCCTTGACCTACCTGATCTCCAGTTGTGTGCCCTTGACCTACCTGATCTTCAGTTGTGTGCCCTTGAACTTCCTGATCTCCAGTTGTGTGCTCTTGACCTACCTGATCTCCAGTTGTGTGCCCTTGACCTACTTGATCTCCAGTTGTGTGCCCTTGACCTACCTGATCTCCAGTTGTGTGCCTTTGACCTACCTGTTCTCCAGTTGTGTGCCCTTGACAAACCTGTTCTCCAGTTGTGTGCCCTTGACCTTCCTGATCTCCAGTTGTGTGCCCTTGACCTTCCTGATCTCCAGTTGTGTGCCCTTGACCTTCCTGATCTCCAGTTGTGTGCCCTTGACCTTCCTGATCTCCAGTTGCGTGCCCTTGACCTTCCTGATCTCCAGTTGCATGCCCTTGACCTTCCTGATCTCCAGTTGCGTGCCCTTGACCTTCCTGATCTCCAGTTGTGTGCCCTTGACCTTCCTGATCTCCAGTTGCGTGCCCTTGACCTTCCTGATCTCCAGTTGCGTGCCCTTGACCTTCCTGATCTCCAGTTGCGTGCCCTTGACCTTCCTGATCTCCAGTTGCGTGCCCTTGACCTACCTGATCTTCAGTTGTGTGCCCTAGACCTACCTGATCTCCAGTTGTGTGCCCTTGACCTACCTAATCTTCAGTTGTGTGCCCTTGACAAACCTGTTCTCCAGTTGTGTGCCCTGCCCTATTGTTTAGACTGTGTTCCTACCTCACCTATCTTGTGGTGTTACTTTGTTGTCAATAAATAACACCCCTTGCTTATTCTGCATCTGGGTCCTCCCTCTTAGAATTCGTGACACTGAATGTGCCCGATGTAATGACTGCAAAACCCCTGCACCCAACCTCAATGGGCCTTCCAGCCAGAGCATGTGAGCGAAGCGGAGCGGTGTGGCCTGCGTGACGTCCTTGCAATGTGATTTGGAAACGTTAACTGCTTCCCTAGATTGACCTTCAATAGCCAGTCATGTTGCATGCTGCCCAGTTGAGGTCCAGCCCTTCACCTGCGGTCTGTCTCCCTGCCTGTCAAAGGTGATGTTGTGCCTTGATATGCTGATATTGACTCTGCTGCATTCCAGTGCATATGGTAACAGCAACTGCTTTCAGCACTGTCCCAATTAGTCCACCTGTACCTCCCCTTTCCCAATGCTTTTGGGCATCAGCTCAAGATGTGCTCCAGGGAACCTCTTCTTAGGCTCAGTGGGCATGTGGGCTGTTGGCTGTTGGCTAGACCCCAGCAATACAAATTAGATGGGCTTGGAAGAACACTATAGATTGACTGTATCAGAAACTTGAGTCTAGCTGGATCTGACTTCCAAAGCTCTGCCTTGTGCCTTGTGGGCCATTGCACTGTCCTAATTAGTCCAAGCTCCCTGCTTACACATAGCCACTGTCCTACTCCAATGTTCCTCTTCTGCCTCTGCACGGATCTCTCCCTGGAGCAACTGACGTCTCTCGCTCACCTGGGCTTTGTCGTAGCGAGGTCTTCTGATGCTACCCAGCCTGGCTCATCCGGCTGCCACAGAGCCTACCAGGATGCCTTTCTCAGCCCTGCTTCTCTCTAGGGTTAGATGTTAGGGTTAGTATAAGTTGACATGTAGTTGCAAAGTTAATTATTGTCAGTATGTCTAAAGTGGACAAATGAAATAAAGTGTTACAGATTTTATTTACTATATAAACTTGTCATATTTCTCAACAAACACAGATTCTGCCGGGGGTGAAGGTTATAATCGCCAACACAGAGACCAAAGGACCTCTAGGAGATTCTCATCTGGGAGAAGTGAGTTTCAAATATGGCAACAAGTGTTACAAAATGCAGAGAACCACATGTGGCATGTTACCAGAAAAGCCTGTTAAAATGTATTGTGTATTGTTATGCGTAATGAGTTGATGCGACTATATTAATAATACAGATCTGGGTGAGCAGTCCCCATAATGCCACAGGATACTATACGGTTTATGGCGAAGAGGCGTTGCATGCGGACCACTTCAGCACAAGACTCAGCTTCGGTGACACGCAGACGGTCTGGGCTCGCACCGGATACCTCGGCTTTTTGCGGCGTACAGAACTCACAGATGCCAGTGGAGGTACTGTATACATGAGATACACTGTATACACCAAACACACTAGTGTCCCTTTTCAGGATATTTCTGAGGTGACTTTTTTATTTTAAATAATTCTCAATAAAAAGCTGATTCGATGTACACCCTGACAAATTTAATAGCTAAATTTTCTATTTAGTTTTAATTTATTTTTGCTTTGCCCTCATATCAGTAATGACAGCAAGAACAATCAGCTGTGTCGTCCAATAAATCAATGATGTTTTGCATATTATTCCAGAGAGACATGATGCCTTGTATGTGGTTGGATCTCTGGATGAGACTCTTGAGCTGCGGGGAATGCGTTACCATCCCATTGATATTGAAACGTCTGTAATAAGATCACACAAGAGCATTGCAGAGTGGTAAGCAATATTTTTAAAATGTTTTCCTTGTACCTCATAGAATTGGGTTTAATTGATAAAGCTTTTTATCTCTATAAATCCTACTGTATCTGATACACAAAATTCAAAGGCCTAAAAAATGATCAACGTGATCAAAAACAGGTTGAAAGACCTTTCACACACAATCTATTAGGTCACACTTTATTTTATTATTGTTACAGTGTAATTATATATTTAAGTACTGAGTAATAATAATTAACTAAATGTACTTACTACAGGGTAAGGGTAGGATTAGGATTTGGTTGAGGGTTAGTTGCATGTAATTATGCATAATTTACTCTTATTACTATGGTAAGTACATGTAACATGTAACAAGGACACTGTAAAATAAAGTGTTACCATCTATTACTGTACATGCCTTTTGTTGTCTGAATGATAGTTAACTTGTATAGCAAGTAAAAGTCTTTTAGTATAATTGTAAAAACGGCCAACTTCAGCTAGTGGTTCACCAGCACCAAATTTGTGTGTTTGATTAGGATTGGAGCTGAACTCTGCAGGACATTGTATCTCGAGGGCCAGAGTTGAGAACCCTTACTTTACAGGGTTATAAGTATATTTGACTTGCAAAAATATCGAAACATTGTTCAAACATTTTAGTTTTCTTTAGAAGCAAAATTGCATTATTAAAGGAAGTTTTGAGTTAAAGACAAGATAAGAAACATGGATCTACAGCAGGGGTCGGCAACCTTTTTGTCATAAAGTGCCATTTTTAAGTTTCCGAGTTCATGACTGTGCCACAACCCATATAACCCAAACACACACACACACACACACACACACCAACCACCCCATTGTATAAATACACAAACATTTTTTAAAAACATTTTAAATATTCATAATGCTACCACAGAAATAGTAAAGAAATTTTAATAATTTTTTATAAATTTGTTTTTGATTTGTCATCTTTGTTTTCAGGCCTAAATTAGACTTTGGAGAACAAATTGGACCTGGTCATTCATGTGTTTTTACTTCTTTACTTTCAGTTTTGTTAAAAGTGTTACACTTACACTTGGCAAAATAACTGTATCTCCGCAAATCTAATATAAATTGAATAATTAATTCTCACGCTGTATGCAAATTCATGTTCACGCCAATGAAAGCAAGATATGAGCTGCATTTTATTTATCATTAGCTAATTTCAAGAGTGGCATCAACACTGGTAAGATAATTTAGTGTCACTATTTTTAATGAAGACAACTGTGTGTTGAGCTTCAGAATGTAAGCTGAACTTTAAGTTTCATTTGCAGCAGTTTGCACGTCGGCTTGCTGAAGATTTGCTCAGTCATATCTGAGGTGATGCGTGTTGCAGCAGCGCTGTCATATCTGTAAACTGGGAGCCGTTATGACGTGCTCCTGCATGTTATTTTTTTTAACCATTTTAGGAGGAGTAAAATTTACATTTGTGACTTCAACAAGCAGATGCATTTTGTTTAGTTTAATCTGGAATATGAAAAAGTGTCCTCTCTGTCGGAGGGCATTTGTCTCACCATTGGATAGCTTTCCGATCAGAGAAAACACAAAGTGACCAGGTACGCATGGACGGAGTTTCCACATGCATCACAGTCATTTTATTATGTATTATAGAATGTTTAATAAGGACTCTATACACTTGGATGAAATGTATAGCATTAACTATTTACAGTGGAACGAGCTGAAAGCTGTCAGTTGGATAACTTGTTGCGCTGATTCTTAGGTTGCCAACCCCTGATCTACAGTATTTGTGTTACCACAGAAAATGTTTACTCATATTACAATACCTATTACCTATTATACTCATATTACAAAACATATGCTATGGTATTTTTGTCATCTTAACGTTCCAAAGCAACATACAACATAATTATTGTTGGCCAGTCAAACAGACTGCACACCAAAACACGTATTCTTACACACAAATGGACCAGCTGTAACACTGATAACTAGATAGTTCCTTATCAGTCAGTCACGTCACGTTCAACGTTATGTCAGAACAGACTGAAAAATTAGAATCTCATCTGAGAGCCCAATCACCTTTGAGTGGTAACAAAACAAGGCAATGTACATTGGCGAGTGAGATTTGCATCGCAAGCCACTCCCCGTCCATATGGCAGCATGCAACACTCACATCAAGCTTTCGCTTCAAAGCCGAGCAGATGTTGTTTTACTCTGCTCTTCAATCATTGTTTGAGTAAGCAGAACAAGAGGATAGCTGTTCCAGTGTTGGTGTGACTGCACATTCAAGCGGAGGTCACTGTGGGAGCCATTAGCTATTATTGATGTTGTGGTGTTGGTCTACACTAGAGGGCAGTGTGCTTGTGCTGCGGTAGCCCAGGTCACGGTGGCACAGGCGGGCCAGCTGATTAAATTCACAGGTGTAGCCAGGGAAAGGCAAGCTAGGGTGGCGGGGAGATCACACAGTTTTTACCGCTGGCACGCCACAGCTAGAATAGCCCTCACGTTTGCGTATATTTTGAACTCTGTAAACTGTTTTTCTATTAAATGGGAACACCACCCAAAGACGCTAAATGTTGTGGAATTCAAGTTCATCCGAAGTGGACAAATAGCGCGTCAAAAACAGGATCTAGCCCTCACCCTGCCGAGTGTCTGATTTGTGTTAAGACAGTCACTACACAAGTAAAAACTTTGATCTCGCTGAGATATCCTGGAGGAAGAACAAATGAAAATCTGGTCGCGTTTGGATACATTGGAAGTTGGACAACAAATGGATTTCGCTGGAATACTTTGGAAATTGAATAAGTAAATGGATTATTTTATCCAGCTTGAAACTGCAGCATGGTAAAGCTATAATCTGGGTCATCCAGCGCCAATCCTAAGGTAGGATAAATCTTTTTATCATTGACCGGCAAAGGAAAACATGGACATTCCTGATAAGCAGGTTACGAACTGAAAGACTTTTACGTCTGCACAACAATTGACGCAGTGTTAATAATATTGCTATATAGGTCACGTATTGCGAGTGTGTTGCCTAGGCAAACTGAAAGGCAATAGTCGACATAGCGCAATAACAAGGCCTGTGAATCTTATAAAGTAATCTGTTGAAAATGAGTGACACACAAGGCAATGATGAAAATAAAGCTACAGAGTTGCAACGTGAGGGTAGTGAAAAAAGGACAAGAAAACCTACCGCTAAAGGAATCGTTATGATAATTGAAAGGCTTCAAAAGGAAAGAAGTATGATTTTAAAAAAAATAAGCAAAATAAAAGCAGACATCGTTCCGTTTTTGGTTTCTGTTGAAAAAGTTCCTGCAAATGTGACAAACGTTCAACAAAAGCTAAAAGGGTTTAAGTCTCTATGTCAAAATGCCTTTGATCTTCACAACACATTGCTCAATGAGTTTTCTCTGCCTGAAGAGGAACAGAAAAGACAGGAAGAATGGTTTCAGTCAAAAAGGTCTGTTAATGATGCATTTGTTGAGGAAGTGTATAAATGGTTGAAGGAGATGGGAGCTTCATGTGATGATAAAAATGTGAATGATGCCGCTGACATTGATGATGATGATGATGATGATGATGATGACATTAGGCCAGGGGACAGTGTGTCTAATGTGTCCAGCAAAGGATCAAGCAAAAGAAGCCATGGCAGTTCTAGTACATCTTCCGCACGGTTTAAAGGCAAAGGCAGAAAAGGCAGCTTTGATGGAGAAGGCTGCTGCTTTACAAAGGAAGCATCAGCTCGAGGAACAAGAGGAGGAACTCCGATTGGAAAGAGTCAAGCTGAGGAAAAGAAAGGAACAGTTGGAACTTGATGCACAAATTGCTATGGCTGCCGCAAGGCTTTCGGTGCTGGAAGGCAGTGATGTGGGAATGGCTGCATCAGATGGAATGAACTCATACGCGAGTAAGGCATGTAAAGCACAAAGTCTTGAACTTAATCCAAATGCAAGCATTTATGTTCCTAAACAAAGCACAATGGCTACAAAACCAACCTCAAGAGAACCACCTTTGTCTCCTGTGCATGTCGAGGACCCCTTTGCACGTTCACAGAATCACGAACAGCATCGTGTCATATCATCAGCAAGGGATAGCACTTTTAGACTGCAGTCACAGCCACTCAATGGAACACATGGTACTGGCCAACAGCATCGGTTTGAAAGTGTTCCTACAACCTTAACAACTGCGGCTGCTGGATCAGTAGCTGCACAAGAACAGCATCGGTTTGAAAATGTTCCTACAACCTTAATAACTGCGTCTGCTGGATCAGTAGCTGCACAAGAACAGCAAGTGCACAGGCTTCAGCCAGCACAGAACACTCCACCAATGCAAAGTACTGTGGACCGGAATGCCATATGTGGAATCTTGCAAAAGCAGAATGAGATTACAGCAATGCTTGTGCAGCAGCAAATGTCATCAAGTTTGCCACAGAAAGACATTGCCATATTCGATGGGGATCCATTACAATTTCTTTCATTTGTTAGAGCTTTTGAACACTGTATTGAGGGGAGAACTAGCAGCTATCAAGACTGTCTATACCTGTTAGAGCAATATACTACAGGGCAGCCTAGAGAGCTGGTTCGAAGTTGCCTACATATGGCATCGCAGCAAGGATATCAAAGAGCAAAAGGTCTTCTGAGAGAGCACTTTGGCAGTGAACAGAAGATAGCAACAGCCTACATGGACAAGGTGTTCGGATGGCCTGTTGTAAAGGCTGAGGATGTTAAGGCATTGCAAGAATTTGCACTTTTCCTAAGAGGCTGCTGCAATGTTATGACTGAGATACAATGTATGGAGGAATTGAACATTCCATCAAATATGAAGAATGTGATAATGAAATGGCCGTACAGACTGCGGGACAGATGGAGATCTACGGCCTGTGAGCTACAAGAGCGACGAGGCTATCGAGCCACCTTTCCTGATATGGTGAACTTTCTTGAGACTCAAGTCAAAATCTTGTCTCATCCGCTTTTTGGTGATATTGCAGACACACAATCCAGCGCTTTGAAGGCTATGAATAGTAGAAGGCCAGTGTCCAGGAGTAATATCAAAGGAAGCAGTTTTGCAACTAATACTTTGGCGATGCCAAGCCAGCCCAGTGCTTCGAAGGAGTTAGGCTTAGAATTCTGTCACTATTGTAAGCAGCGTCATCTGTTGCCTAAGTGTCCAGGCTTGAACAAAATTCCTCACAGGGAGAAGATAGAATTCTTGAGAGGAAAGGGTGTTTGCTTTGGATGCTTGAAAGTGGGCCACATGAGTAAAGAGTGTAGAAGTCGTCTGACCTGTGATAAATGCAATCTGAAACATCCAACTATTTTGCACATCTACAATAAGGACAAGATGACCAAGACACAGGAAGTAGAAGTAAATAATGCACTGGTGTCGCTTCAGGCATGTGGTTGTACTGGGGCCGGAGATCAACATTGTACTCTCTCCATTATTCCTGTACAGGTGAAATCTAAGACAGGACACAAGGTGCTCAGGACATATGCCTTCTTGGACCCTGGAAGTACAGCAACATTTTGTACCAACAGTTTCTTGAAGAAGTTGAATCTGCAGGGTAAAAGGACCAACATTCTACTACGCACCATGGGCCAAGAGAAGGTTGTTGAAAGTCAAGTTGTTCCAGGTCTGGAGGTGTCCAAATGGGTGGCAGCCAGTTTTTGGACCTCCCAGAGGTGTACACACAGGATGCAATTCCAGTGTCAAAGAGCAACATTCCTATCCAGCAAGACCTTGAGAAATGGGAATATTTGAGAGATGTTAAAATTCCAGAATTGGATGCAGATGTTGAAATCTTGATTGGGACCAATGCACCAAAATTGATGGAGCCCTGGGAAATTGTTAACAGCGAAGGTGGTGGACCCTATGCCGTGAGGACCCTATTGGGGTGGGTCATCAACGGTCCATTGAGAGGCAATAGTGGATGTTGCAAGAGAAGCTGCTCAACTGTCTATGCCAATAGGATATCCATTGCCAGGCTGGAGGAGCTGTTGGTTTCTCAGTACAACCAAGACTTTAATGAGAAGTCATTGGAGGAGAGGCAGGAGATGTCAAGGGAAGACCTGAGGTTTATGGAGGTCCTTGAGAAGTCTACACAATTGCAAGGAGGTCATTACTGCATGGATTTACCCTTTAAGACTGATGACATCACCATGCCAAATAACCGTGCATAGTGGAACAGCGTGTTAACTGTCTAAAAAGAAAGTTTGAAAAGAACAAATCTTATCAGGAGGAGTATACAGCGTTTCTCTCACAGATGATTGACAGTGGATATGCTGAAGTGGTGCCTAAAGACCAGCTGGATTGTAAAGAAGGCCATGTGTGGTATCTCCCTCATCATGGGGTGTATCACCCAAGAAAGAAGTCTCTAAGGGTGGTTTTTGACTGTGGAGCTGGATTTAAAGGAACATCCTTGAATTATCAGTTGTTGCAAGGTCCTGACTTTACCAATTCACTTTTTGGTGTTTTAACAAGATTCAGACAGGAGAGCATCGCCCTGATGACCGATGTCCAGGCTATGTTTCATCAAGTGAGGGTGTCGAAAAGACACATGGATTTCCTTCGTTTTCTATGGTGGCCAGAAGGAGATACGACACAAAGCCCACTGGATCATAGAATGAAGGTGCACATCTTTGGAGCTGTCTCGTCACCAAGCTGTGCAAGCTACGCTTTAAGAAGAACTGCAGCAGACAACAAGGACGACTTTCAAGCTGAAGTGATTGAGACCATATACAACAACTTTTATGTGGATGATTGTCTAAAGTCATTGCCTTCAGAGAAGGAGGCTATAAAGTTGGTTGCAGATCTCTCCGAGTTGTGCTCAAAGGGAGGGTTTCGACTGCTCAAATGGACAAGTAACAGTCGGGCCGTGTTGTCGTCCATTCCTGAAGAAAAGCGATCCAAAACAACCAGGCAGTTGCACCTGGAACAAGACCAGCTACCCATGGAGATGGCGCTTGGACTGAATTGGTGTGCTGAAAGTGACACTTTTACATTTAAACCTGCAGTGGAAAGACGGCCACATACTAGACGCGGAATTCTATCAATCGTTGGTTCCATATATGACCCATTGGGTTTTTTATCTCCTTTCACCTTGCTGCCAAAGTTGCTGTTGCAAGAAATGTGCCGAAGAAACTTGTCATGGGATGAGCCTATACCACAGACACTTTTACAACAATGGACCGGATGGCTGTCGGACTTGGAGAAGGTGGCGAAGCTTAAGGTGAGCCGCTGTATCAAGCCAAGGGGCTTTGGAAGATCTGCCAGTGCACAGCTACATCATTTTGCTGATGCTAGCAGCTATGGTTATGGCACAGTGTCCTACCTAAGGCTGGTGAGTCAAGAGGAGCGAGTGCATGTTGCCTTTATGTTGGGTAAAGCCAGGGTTGCACCATTAAAACAGACAACTATCCCTCGTCTTGAGCTCACGGCAGCAGTGTTGGCTGTTAAGGTCGATAGGATGTTGAAGAAGGAGCTGTTGCTGCAATTGGAGGAGTCACACTTCTGGACAGACAGTCAGACTGTGTTGAAATACATCAACAATGAAACGAAACGCTTTCATACCTTTGTTGCTAACAGAGTGGCTGCAATACGGGAAGCAACAAATCTCAGTCAGTGGAAGTATATCAGTTCCAAGAACAATCCCGCAGATGAAGCCTCTAGGGGTCTGAGTGTGGATAACTTTCTTGCCTGTAAGAGGTGGTTGGAGGGTCCTGACTTTCTCCAAAGATCGGAAATGGATTGGCCAAGACCTTTGGAGCCGCAGCCCATCTCCTCAGACGACCCAGAGGTCAAAAGGGACGTCCTGGTAAATGTGATTACTCACACAGAAGATGCGACCTCTAAGCTCATGACTTACTTTTCTGACTGGTCTAGACTTAAAATCTCTGTAGCTTGGTACTTAAGGCTCAAATCTATTCTTTTGGAGCTGAGCAGAGAGAGGAAGTTGATTCTGGCTTCTTGGATCTTACTGGCTCATCTTTGGAGGAGAGGATGAGAGAGGTTAGAGGAGCAATTGGCAAACAACCACTTTCTGTGAGTGAGCTCTATAAAGCCGAAGCTGCTATCATACATTTCAGCCAGCAAGTAACATTTCAGGAAGAAATCTCAATGTTGAAAGGTGGAGCATCTTTTGTGAAGAAAACAAGCAACATTTACAAATTAGATCCAGTGCTCAGTGACAATTTGTTGAGAGTAGGTGGAAGACTTGGCCGCGCAGCTTTGCCTGAAGAGCTCAAGCATCCTGTGATTCTCTGTAAGGGGCAACATGTATCCAGTCTTATTCTGCGGTCCATACATCAACAGCTCGGGCATGCTGGACGGAACCATATGCTCTCAACTTTGCGGCGCAAGTATTGGGTTACCAACGCCAACTCTGCCTGCCGGAGAATAATATCTGAGTGTGTGGTCTGTAGAAGGCATCGCGGACAGCCAAGTGAGCAGAAGATGGCAGACCTGCCCAGTGAAAGAATAAGTCCAGATCTGCCTCCCTTCACCAACGTCGGGGTGGATTATTTCGGACCCATTGAAGTCAAGAGGGGGCGTGCTATGGTCAAAAGATATGGGGTCATCTTCACTTGTATGGCCAGTAGAGCTGTGCATTTGGAGGTTGCTTACGCTCTGACCACGGATTCTTGTGTCAATGCTATTAGGAGATTCATTTGTCGAAGAGGTCAGATCGGCAGTTTACGATCAGACAATGGCACCAATTTTGTTGGTGCAGAGCGAGAATTAAGAGAAGCTTTAGCAGCCATTGATTACAGCAAGATTCATGGTGCTCTCATAAAAAGGGGGATCGATTGGATTTTTAACACCCCGGCTGCATCACATCATGGCGGCGTTTGGGAGCGCCTCATTAAGATAGTCAAGCGAGTTCTGTATTCTGTTCTGCAGCAACAGTCTTTGGATGACGAAAGCTTCCATACCATTCTGTGTGAGGTGGAAGCTATTCTGAATGACCGTCCGATAACCAAGGTGTCTGACGATGTTAACGACTTGGAAGCGCTCACACCCAATCACATCCTTTTGCTGAAAGGAAAACCTGTTCTTGCCCCTGGAATCTTTCAAGAGAATGATCTTTACATTAGAAGACGATGGAGACAAGTTCAGTATCTTTCAACTTTGTTCTGGAAAAGGTGGATAAGGGAGTACCTGCCGCTGTTACAGGAACGGCAAAGGTGGGCGAGGCCGCGAAGAAGTTTTGTAATGGGAGACATTGTCATTATTATGGATCACACTGCTCCGCGTGGATCATGGATTATGGGAAGAGTGACAAAGACTTACCCAGACAAGAAGGGCTTCGTACGTGCCGTGCAGTTGAAGACTAAGACAGGGCAGTTGGAGCGCCCTATTTCCAAGCTTTTCCTGTTGCAAGAAGCTGTGTAACACTGACCCAACACTGGTTAACATCTAATCCAGAAGAAAGAAGACCTGAAGACCTTTTGTGACTCCCTGTTTGTGGTTTAATTGGGCACACTTTCCCAATTAGGGGCCGGTGTGTGGGAGCCATTAGCTATTATTGATGTTGTGGTGTTGGTCTACACTAGAGGGCAGTGTGCTTGTGCTGCGGTAGCCCAGGTCACGGTGGCACAGGCGGGCCAGCTGATTAAATTCACAGGTGTAGCCAGGGAAAGGCAAGCTAGGGTGGCGGGGAGATCACACAGTTTTTACCGCTGGCACGCCACAGCTAGAATAGCCCTCACGTTTGCGTATATTTTGAACTCTGTAAACTGTTTTTCTATTAAATGGGAACACCACCCAAAGACGCTAAATGTTGTGGAATTCAAGTTCATCCGAAGTGGACAAATAGCGCGTCAAAAACAGGATCTAGCCCTCACCCTGCCGAGTGTCTGATTTGTGTTAAGACAGTCACTACAGTCACATTCAATAAAAGAGCATTGCACAGATAAGTACAACCACTGTCCCCCTATAGGCGCTTCAACAATGAAAGAGCACATTTTTCTAAAAGAGTAAACACGGGTGTTACTTGTGTGGATGTGCTCCCACTGCAGGAGGTTTAGAATGAGACTCGTATGCCTTGAAAAATGTGGAGCCCCCTCTGCTCTTCCCCGATCTGGTTTCTCTGCCCCACAGTGAGCCACTTCGGCTCTTCTGCCGGGTTAATCCCTGCTGCCCTCCCACTCCTCTTTCGCATCGCAGGCTGTGGAGATTCCAGGTGAGGCTGCTGGTCCTTGTTATGGGGGACCTAACACCTCGTTCAGGACTCCTGTGGAGTACCAGGTGTCAATCGCTGCATTTGAGAGCCGGCTTCAGTCCTCTGGGGATGAATACTCTGCAGTCCTGTCCCCTTAGGACAGAGGAGTGTTGTTCAAGTCTGACCCGGAGCTGATTGCCATGCTTTCCCGGGCCGCCGCAGGCATCAGGCTTGAGTGGAACCCTCCATCGTGTCCCGAACATTCGTCAAACATCCCCCGGAGGTGCATGAGGAGGTCACAAAGTCTTGGAAGGCACCTTTTTCTGCCAGAAGCCCCTTCACTGCCTGCTCTGCTCTCACTAGCCTCGGTTGGGCTGAAAAAGGGTACGTGCAGATTACCCAGGTAGAGCGTGCAGATACGATGCAAATATCCCCACAAAGTGCTGCTGCCTGGAGGGGTTGGTCCCGTCTCCCATCCAAGGCCTGTAAGTTATTGTCCGTGCTTCCTGCTAAGGCTTACAGTGCTGCTGGATTGGCCGTCTCCACCCTGCGCACCAACAAGTGTTTCAGGCCAAAGCACTAAATTGGAAGTCAACAAAGTTTGCTTTCTTGACTCCCCCATTTCTCAGGCCGGCCTCTTCGGTGAAACTGTTGAGAACTTTGCCCAGCAGTTCTCGGCAGTACTAAAGCAAAAGGAGGCGATCAAACACATCCTGCCCGGCGGAATGCTGCTGCCAACACCCGTCCATTTAGGGCTCCTCCAGCCAAGATGAGGTCAGGGTTTTACAGACCGTACTTCATCGTGCCCAAGAAAGGCGGTGGGTTGTGGCTGATCTTGGATCTGCGTGTCTTGAATCAGGCACTTATCGAGCTTCCATTAAAGATGCTAACGCAGAAAGCATTCTCACGTGTGTTCGTCCCGAAGACTGGTTTGCAGCTACTAACCTGAAGGATGTGTACTTGCATATCTCGATTCTACCTTGACACAGACCGTATCTATGCCTTGCGTTCGAGGGGGGGAAGAGGGTGCTGGGAATGGGCAGCGGTTGTGGCGTTTTCTATTGGGATCCCAATTCAATTCTATCCCAAATCTGTTCGCAAGCCACGTAACTGCCTGATGTAACACAGAAGGTGACTGACTCTTAGGGTACGTCTCAGTAACTAATGTAAACCTCGTTCCCTGAAGGGGAACACAACCCCTGCACAACTACTTGAACGGCCGGGGCCTTGTCTCGGCTCCCAAGTGAAAACTTGGAAAGCTCTCAGGCGAGATCCCTATTTGTCACAGTCTGTTCTGATATAACATCTCGTTCCCTACTTCAAGGAACGGAGGTTACATAAATAACCGAGACCTTTTGATGGTCCCTTGTGAAAAAGAGACGTTAGCAAACTTTTAAAAAGAGTACTTACTTTAAAATAATAGTCTAGTGTAAACTCAATGTAATGTTCTCAGACACTTGACATTCAATTCAATTGAATGTTAATTTGCAATATGTTATATGAAAAGTTTTTGTTTAAATTGATATTAAATGCAATTAGTTTAGCTTTGACCCACTTAAGCAAGACTTAAGTACATCTTTATATGATATATAAATAATTTCATGATTACTTCAGTTGTCTTTAATACTTTCTGTGATATTCGACCACATGCCACAAATGCTGTTAATCAAGGTTCATTATACTGGAAGCATTCTTCTAAGACTTCCTGAAGATTAAATCATCAGTATGAATATCTTTCTTTATGAAATTTCACTAAGTATTTTATTCAATTGGTAGAAAGAATTCAGGGTCACTTTACAAGTCATCTCAAAGGCAAAAAGTGTCCCAATCATCCTGAATTCACCCTTAGATATTTTTTGCATTTTTTTTCAACAGCCATCTTTTGCAGTGTATGTAATCTACATTTTCAACCTAATAAATATGCCTCCCATCTTCTTACTCTCTCCTCAGTGCTGTGTTCACATGGACTAATCTACTGGTGGTGGTAGTGGAGCTTGAGGGGTCAGAACAGGAAGCCCTGGACCTTGTTGCCCTGGTGACCAATGTGGTTCTGGAAGAGCACTATCTCATAGTAGGGGTTGTTGTGGTTGTGGACCCTGGAGTCATTCCTATCAACTCCAGAGGGGAGAAGCAGCGAATGCACTTGCGGGACGGCTTTCTCGCTGACCAGCTGGATCCCATATACGTGGCCTACAACATGTGAGAATGTGTAATGGAGGAGGAACCAGATGCCAAAAAACTCAAAGGAAAATTTACAAAGGAAGCATTAGAGGAAAGTTTGGACAGTCTTGCCTCTTCCTCCACACACATGAAGAGTCCTTGATGGAGCTATGCAGTTTATTTTTTATATCAAACTGTCAGAATGCCTTGAAAATAAAACTCTGATTCAGTGGTCAGGGCAAATGACTTGTTTTCATCTCCTGTTTTCTTGTGCGACACAATTGAGTTCAGTTCTTATTCAAGCACACTTGTTCTGCACATATGACACATGAGTGTTGAATGTTCCCTGTGTGTGAGGAGGACCGGCCCAAATGGGCAGAGGAGTGCCTGATATCAAAAGCAGGATCCAGATTCCATTGAATTTTCAAGGGCATGTGAAAATGTGTAATGCACTTCATTTCACAGCATTACTGTTGTAGCTGTAAAAAAATGCACAAACCCAAGTTTTGTTTGGTTTGTTCATTTTACATCAACACGCAAATCTTTGATAAATGTTTTATCCGGAGACCGAATGGCAATAAGGAAATGGATATCAGAGTCTTTGTTTTCAAGTAAGCAGTACTGAAGGTGTGCTGTGGATATGCTGCTCCACGAATTCACAAGCTTATGCATTCCCAGCTAGTGTTTCAACATGGGCCTTAAATATTTTCATACGCCTGTGGATTGTTTGTAATTTGTATTTCCCCATTCATTAAACTCATTAATGTGTGAGCTTTTAGACTGTGCAGGATAGGAATCAGGGTAATAAGTGTATAGATGAAGAGTCTTATTCAGGTAACCAAGTCTCAATCTGAAAAATATTTCTACTCAAATTTACATTCACAGCAGTTGTCATTTATTTAATTTTTTTACACTGTATGACCATTCACGAGTAGTGTATCTTATATTCCTGCAGAAGGTGACATTTTTAGTCTCCTACATATTACTGATTGAAAAGAAAGTATACTTTTCCCTTAATTCATTAAAACATACGTTACAGATGGAACCGGTATTTCAGGAAAACTGACCACTGCAGATGAGGGCTTTTGATTCTTCTTTTCATTACTGTTAAAGAGTGATAATTGCTTGTATTTTCAGACGCACTGTGCACTGTGTTGGCCAGCACTGTATAGACCACTTCTAACAACGCTTGTTTTCTTTTATTGTACTCACTACGTAAAGGATAGGCGGTATGCCTGCTGTAATTATGTACAGAATTTGTGTAATAAGTTATTACTGGGACACCAGAAACATATGAATACTTTTGGCATGGTTTTTGCAGTGGCATGGAGGAAACCAGATGCTGCTCAAATTGAAGTTTCATTTCTTGATCAAACAGTAAGAAGAACAACATGAGTCACTGTTCATGTAATATTTTATATTGCAATAGACCCAATAAATGGTTTTGCTGCAAAGATTGTAAAGCACATACAGCATCTGTATCGCAGGATGATTGTGTGATTGTTAATGTTCATTTGCAGTTCTGTCATTTAGTGAATATTTGGTTGACACAGCTTTTGACTTCTGTTAATATTTCTTAATAAAAAAACATGCTTTTAAATTATATTGCATTGAAATTTTAATTCTAATGTCATTTTTAATGCTCATTTCGCAGACATATTTATCCAAAGTAACTTGCATTGCATTCAAGATATACATTTATTTCATGCTTTCCTGGGAATCAAACCCATTACATCAGCATTGCTCTACTGTTTGCTACAAGAATGCCCAGTATACAATAATATAAATGCTAAATAGGCTATAATAGTAAGCAAGAAGAGAACCAGACTAAGAATAATCAAAACATGATTACATAGAGTTAAGAATTCAAGAATACATGGTAGCAGTACTAAACAGATAAAAAAAAGAATCAGCATTGTTACTTGAATAGATCTTCATGATCTCAGTGGAACATATCAATAGTTTCAAGCTACTTCAAGAAATGTTTTCCTCTATTTTTTCTAAAAGCTTTGTTGCAATATCCAGTGCACTTCTAGCATTATCAACGCTGAACTGCTTGTTTGGATGTGAGGAAATTGGTGATAGTTCGGATACTGAGTTTTTTTTGCCATCAACACCAAGTTCAGTCAGTTGCCTCACAGTGTTTGGTAAAGAAGTCAACTGTGAGCTGTAATGGGAAACCTGCTGAGCAAGGCTATTTTATTGAGCAGTTTTTGGGATGCTCTCCACTTGTCCTGTACATGGCTGCTATCAGGGCTTTTTCCACAGCCTGATGCACCTTAAACAGACACCACTCTGAGCAATCTCCTCCAGTGTCATTGTGAGCTGCTCTGATGTCACATTGAGCCTGTTCATACCAGCGGTTTGCCTCTCCTCTGTTTGGCCTTGGTGTTTCTCTGTGGTATGACCAGAAGTTATAGTGTCTTCTAGAGTAGTTCTGATAGAACCTCTCGCGTCCCCTCCTGTGTCTTCGTGCCTCTGTGTTCCACGTGTCATAGAAATTCGAAAGTCTCTCAGGTTGAGGATGTGCTATGTGCAGTTTTCCCGTGTTGTAGATCCTCAATTCTGTTTTGCAGGTATTTGAAATGCCTCATTGGCAAGTTCTTCATTGCCTGGGTTTTTGTCTGGATGCCACGGAGGTAGAGACGTTTAATGGCTTTTTGTTTGTCCTCACTTGACATATTCCAGATTTCATTTAAGCTTTGGTCAATTTTTTCTTTTGATTCTTCAAATGTCCCTGGAAAGACCTTTGGGTGAGGCCTGGATGCCAAAAGACGTTTATATCTGTGCAAGTAGACCTGTGTTGGGTGGAGGCCTGGATGTCAAAAGACGTTCTATATCTGTGCAAGTGGACCCTGTTGACACAGTTGCCTTCTTTTCTCGTTTAAATTGGTAAAGGTCAAGAGAGCTTACTTCAATGAAGTCATCACTGCCAACTTGTATTTTATATCTGGCAGGAAAATGTCTCATTTGTCCCAGTGGATCATCTAGTGGTTGATAACAATGGCATAGAAATATTCACCGGATTCATCCTTGCTGAAGCCAACATACTCTCCACTTTCAAAGTTGTTGAGGAAGTTCATATCAAGGCAGTCGTGCCATTCTTCAGGTATGAGACATCCAGGTTTCGGTAAGGCATTGTCCTTCCTCGTGGCCACTGTTATGAATGCCATGGTTTGCCAATGTTTTCTCAACATCCTCCATGTTATCACACAGCAGAAGTTGCCCAAGGACTTGAAAGCTTGAGGTGGTCAGACAGTTCTTTAGAAGAGCATTGATTTCTTTAGTAAGACACATATTAACTTCATTTACTACTTTGGGGACCATGTCATCATTGTGTTTCAAGTAGAAACTGCATCCATCTTGTCTGTTTTTTCACATAAACATCTGTCTCAGCCTTACTACCTTCAAGTGGCTCATGGTTTAACAGAAGTTCAGTCTGAAGAGTTTTGCAACAGATAATCTGAATCTTAGAAAATATTTCTTCACACTTTCCTGCAGCTTCAGACTGTGAAACCCACCTTTGCTGTCTTCTCTGATGAGACAGACTAGTCCATGAAGAAATGCAGCAGAAGACAAGTGTTTGTCAAACCAGCCACTAAATTCACATTCCACTTCATCACAATATTGGACACTTGCTCCCGCCAGGTTTTCAGAAATTACATCCGAGAGAAATTTGGGGCGAAGTTGCTGGGGAAGGAACTGCAACAATATTTGATGTTCGTAGTGATCATTTCCAAGATGACAGCAGTTTAATTTTTCCAGCAGTTTCAGCTTGGTTTCCAAAGGACCCTCAAGTCTTGTGGGCTGGAAGACTGTGTCGTTGAAAAACAAAGTGTTGGATTCATAGAGTCTTCCGTCTGTTGATGGAAGATAAAGTGGGTTGTTTCGGAAAAAGGTTTTGTTCTGTTCCTCTTTCAGCAGGCAAAACAGCTGTTGTACAACACGCTTCACAGCTTTCTGCTGATTTGCCTGAAGACTGTCTTTCTCAGAACTATCAGAATAGATTTCTTGAAGAACAGTGATATATTGATTGACGGTGGGCCTCTCCTTTACACCAATCTTCCTGAAGAAGTCTTCAAATTTCATATACTTTGAGGGAATGCAGAACAAATAAGGCCTAAACTCAAGAGCATCATGTAGCACAAGTGTTGTCTGCTTTGCCTTCACAAGTTTTGTCCCGTTTTCCACCAAGATAATGGGGAGGTCTGAGAACAGAGAGACATCAAAATTTATTGACTGCAGGTATGCATATGATTTGCTAAATACTGCGTTTCTTGTTTCCAACAATGTGTTAGTGTCACACTGTGACCTACAGATGTTTTTCAGATTAGCAGCTATTTGTCCAAGGGGTGGGGTCTCCAAGGCTCCGACATCCTTCATTTTCTTTATGAGATGTGAAGAGCAGTGTTCTGAAGGTAGGATTGGCATAGATGTCCATATCAGATAATGGTGATCAGTGTCTCTGCCAATAAGTGATCCACTGATTGCAACAACTTCCCTCTCTTGAGCAAGGGCCTTGTGATAATCACAAAATTTTTGCTGAATTTTCACTGGAAATATGAATTTAATGTTAGCAACTCTGTTCAGTAATGTAGAGTTTTTGTCAATACTCTTTGACAAAACAGTCCTAAACAGGAGATTTGATCTTTCCTTAAGAACATCAAGAGGAGTGTTGCCTCTAGTTTCAGATTCAATTCGTTTTGCAACTGAATGATTTCCTCATCAGACACTTCATGTTTCAATCCAAGGTCCTTCAAGAGACGATATACTTTAGTGTGTTTTCCTATGAAATTGTCCCAAAACTTTCTGGCACAAATCTCTCTTTTGGAAGCATTACCCTGTAAAGGGATACACTGTCATCATAGAAGTACGAAGCCACCTGAAGAGAGCCATGGATGTCTCGAATAAATCTGACATCTCTCAATGCAGAGACAATCCTGGGGTCCACTGGTCTAAATTTCACTAACAACCGCATTAAATCAAGCAACTTGGCCTCTTTCATAATGTGCACAGAAGGAAGAATAAACTGTACACAGAACTCCAGATCATCTAGAATCCGAATGCTTATAATTTCTGACAATTCTAAGTTTATCCAGGTGTATTTGAGGAGAATACAGTCACATCCATCAACATGGTACAAGTTTGGAAAATCATTCTGATGCTCAGAATTTAGAATGAATATCATTCTGTGTAAATCAATCCTTTCCCTCTTTCCTGTTATTGACTCAAACAGGGGCAAGGACTTCAGCATACCCACATGTCCACTCTTCTTTTTGGAATATCTGATCCCATCCTGTAAGAAGTGTTGAAGATCTACACATTCATCTTTTGACAGCTTCTCAAACTGGGAATGAGGTATATGATAAACCTCTTCTAAAACAGCACTGCTGTCTCTTGTTTGCAGGAGCTCTGGATTCATATACTTGAAAACTAAGTCTTTGAAATCAATGAAAAAGCTGATGTTTAATTTCATGAACCCCAGTTTTATGAGAATGAAAGCGATTTGTTCATTTGGATTCAGAATCACTTTTGATACGTTCTCCATTGTTTCTAAGAAATGTGTGTTATTTTGACTGGTGCAAATGACTGGTAAAATAGGACTGTCATCAAAGTGCTTTTTTATCTCACTGTAGACATTCATCTTATCATTTTGGTAGAATTGCTCTTGATCCTCAAAGAAGCTCCATAAAGTTTTCAGCCATTTGACCGTCTCTGTCTCCGCTTTGTAAAGCTGGCACCTTTGATCAGGTAATGACTGACTGAGCAGCTGCTCAAGTTTCCATTTCAAATATTCTGCTGCCATGGAAATTGTTACGCCCTTAATATACTTTCCCTTGTGAAGAATTTGAATGTGATTTCTAATGACATCATTATCTGCAAACAGTTCGTGGTGTCCTTGAAAAAGACTGCTAAATCTTGAAATTAGCTTTGGGCATTTAGAATCGAAGACTCTTAAATTTGATCTTCTGTGAGGAGAAGAGGCAGCCCATTGAGGTCATGAACATTTTTCTCATTGGCATTTGTCAAGCAGAAGCTCAAAAGTTTTGAACATCTTGTTTTATTTTTGATCAAGGTCTGGTTGATGGGCAAAGGCAAACTACTTGTTGTCTGTGAAGGATCATTTAACGATCTTTGCTTCAAGAAGTTAATCAATGTTGAAGCGCTGACTTCTGTCACATTCACACCAGCTGATTTGAAATTCTTTTTTATTTCATTAATTTTGCAGGTGTTTGGCACTAATTTCATCCCAATGTCATCTAAAAAAATTAAAATTCCTTCATGGTCATCAGTTGAAAAATATGGACAATCTGCTGAATGTGGTTAGATGACTGCACCAGGTAACTGTGTATTTCTGTTGTGAAAGATTTGATGACTCAACAGAAACAGCGTGTACAGTGGGTATTACAGGAAGATCAAGTTTTTTGACTGATCTATATACCTCATAAATCATCTCATGCCAGACTTTGTCTACTTTCTGTGAAATGCATGGAAAGTAATTAAGGCAAGAAGTCTCTAGCTGTGACTTGAGGATATAAGAGTTGTAGGTGTATCCTCTTATGACTGAACACAGAGTAACAGGAGGTCAGCATAGAGTGGTGAAATGATATTTATTTTAAGTGACTGGTTCCACTCAGTCTTCAAACTAGCACCATCCTCTTTCCACAAGTCCTCTTCTAGAAGAATCTACTTCAAAATTTGCATTCACATGAACTGGTAAACCAGTTTGTCCAGGTAAGGGTAAAGAACAAAATGCCCTGCCAGTAAATGTGTGGTTAAATGAGCTGCTCCTACATGCAGCCAGAGCAGCTTGCGGAACTTTGAAATGATCTTGCTTGTTTTTTCTGTCATGGATTTTTTTAGAGAAACCAAAGCACTCTGCAATGACCCACTGACTTTGTTTGATTTCAGATGAGATTTTCATGGTTTAGATGGTTTTGCAGGGTTCTGCTGTTCCTGACATCAGGGATTCTCGAACATGGCTGTGAAAGTGTTCCTTGCTTACCATGCTCTTCTCTGTGTATGTCTTTTCAACTCCGAAAATGACATTTTGTTTGTGTTCCATCTTCACTGATCTCCAAGAACTGTATTTTTGTGATGTGTTTTAAGAAGAGAATTAGTCCTTCAGGATCTTCAGTCAAGGCATATTTAAGTTCCTACATGTCACAGTCTGTGACTGGTGTGTCTAGATATTTCAGATTTTTCTGACCATTTTTTCTGTCTGAGAGGGAGCCTGAACATGGTTCCAGAAATCGAGTGGAAACATTTCTGGAAGAAAGGTATGATAAACATCCTCAAAAGAATTTTTAAATTCGTCTTCCATTGAAAACATGCAGCCTGGGCACTGTTTTGTTATGCCTTCCACATATTTTAGATTTGGATCAGAAATGCAGAGCCATTTGTCACCGGTCAGGATAGATGGACAATCTGTCATGTGATACACAGAATTGAAGCCAAGTCCATATTTTCCAGTTCTCCCTAAAGTGCCACGTTTTCCTCCTTCCCCCAGCTGTGAATGCCTTGCAGATCATCATCAGAAAATGTTCTATTGTTGTACACACAAAGAGCTGGGCCTTGAAGCAGTTCCCATTTCTTCCCAAAAATCTTTTTGGTCTTATGTTTTCTTTTGTCCCACACAAAGTGAATTTCTGTTGCCTCTGCATCATCAGCATTTTGAATGAGCTCTTTCAGAATATCCTTTTTAGATGGATATGCATCAATTATATTTTTTATTCGGACAGTTAGTTTCTCTGTTTGTCCAAACTCTTTGGCATGAAGGGAAAACTCACTGACCAAATGATTCTTCAGAGTATGGTGTCTTGTTGTCATTACACCAAAATGACAGGCCACAGAACGAGGTATCAGTTCATGGACGAGCTTGACACCAGCTGAGACAGGCATCCATGGGCTGTCATTAAATCTCAGCTCTTTAGAAGATGTTAACACGCCTCTCTCATCAGGCATGAGACAGTTTGTAAGCTTTTCTTCTTTGATTTTGTATAGCCCATTTGTAAGTATTGCAACACACTTATGGAGGTCTGACATGGAAAGAGGTTGAGATCCATTTAAAGCCTTCATTTTATGAAGTGCAGCAACAAATTGCTCTTTTGTGAACTGTTTTTTGATGCCAAGGTAATGCCAGAGCCTCTCAAATTTGGAGAAGATGATTGGAAGCACATAGAGATATGGTTTCTCCTCAAATTGTTCACTTTTGGCCACTGACCTTACATTTACAAAGTGATCCTCAATGAAAATGAATGGAAATGATTTTGCATGCTCAATAATGGGATTGGGATTTTTCTGTTCCGACAAGTAATAGTTGAGATATTCATAGCAAGAGTGAGCCATGTTGAAGAGAGTAGTATTTTCAAATGTATCGCAATGTTCGTGTGCTTTTAACAGCTGCTGAAGAACCGTCTCAACTGGTGGATTTGTCAGTACTCTCAATTTTTGGAGAACTGGATCATAATTGTATTTTTGAAGGTTTGAATGATCAACTGTGAATTCTGTCATGCTTACTAAATTCCGACAACTGTCATTGTAAACTTCAGAGGGTTTTTTAAGAACGGTGGCGTTCATGTTTTGCTGAACTAAAGGAACTAAGGCAGGAAGGAATGGTATTTGAGACAGTGTGTGCCAGTGCAGAGAATTCACATCTTCTGAGGAGTCTTTCATTGACTCCACAAGGCACCGAAGACATTTACGATATTCAGATTTATCCAGTTGCCAAACACTGGATATCTTCCCTGCTCTTTCTATGATATCCTCTAAAGGGAGGCGATCACTCAGCATCCCCAAATCTGAAAGTCGTTGAATCCTTTTTGGTGAGAGAAAGTCATTTTTTGTTCCTTCAAGAAAGCGTCCTTCCTTAAGTTTATACAAACAAGCCATTTTTCCAGAAGGATTCACAAGTCGCTTGATAAATTGAAGCTTCTTACAACTCTGTGTTGAAATACAAGGGTAGTTTTTCAATAGGTCATCAACAGCTGGATCATTCAAGTCAATGGCATTCAGCACAAGGGTATGTCTGCTGTGTGTGTCCACAGAACTCAAGTTCTCAAAAACAATGTTGTAAAACTCAGGCCAGTTGATTGTTCTCAGTTGAATCTCTGTCTTGAAGCCACAATCGTTGAAACTCTGTCTTACCCATGATGGGAGAGAAACAACACTGGAATATGAAGCTCCCAAGCTCAAGAACACTTTCATGGCAATGTCTCCAATTACTCGGTTCTCCTCAATTTTTGGATTCAGAAATCTCACATTGTCTATAGAACACCAATTATGTCCATTGCTGAAAAGCTCCAGAGATTTGCCATTGGCATTCTGCACAACTGCTGAGTAGAAAGACTCAACCATGGGTAAAAATGTTTTGCTTACTGTCTCTGTGTTAGGCCAGAATGTATGGAAGGAATAGTTCTGGATATGTCCATTTTGGGCCATTTTTTTTAGCTCAAGCAGTGAAGTGATGTAAGCAAAGGTTACAGCATCTTTCATCAAAGCTTTGTTCCACTTAGACTTCACTCCTTTTTCCCATAGACTTTTCCTATTAGAAGTGACTGCAAAAGTTCCATTGACATGGACTGGAAGACCTGTCTCAATTGACAGAGGAAGAAAGCAAAAAGCCTGACCTTCATGCTTCAGGCTTTTATCAGGGGACCATGTGTTAGTTTTTACCTCTTTATGCAAAGGTACAGCTATACCTCCAATTGGAAATGAAAACAAATGTTCTGTTTTATTTCTTCTCTGGAACATTTGCAAAGAATCATGCGTCCCAAAACATGAGTACAAAAGCCAGTACTGGGTGAGGGATTTATCTGAGTTATCCTGAACTATTTTAACAATGTGTGCTTTGTTGACATCAATAATGTTGTGGCATTTGATATCACTATTTCTGAAGGTGTTCTCGATGTCTTGGAGACGTGTGTCATTCGAGACAGCAAATGAATTCATGACTTCTCTGGATATTTTGAGAGGAGTCTGAATCTGATCATACCTTGGAGGAGTCGATGCATTTTCAGGGACAATTTGAAGAGACATAGATGTAATGCTCTTCAGAAACAGTAGGTGTGTTTGTGAGTTGTCAGTCAAATGATTTTTAAAACTTCTAATTCGCTCTTCATCATATACCTTTGAACTGATCTCTGACTTGTTGGCCTCCTCCAGAGTGCGAAATGGTAATTTAATCAAGGTGCCATTGTAAGATTTCTTGCTGTTTTGCACTGAGAGATCACAATCAAAAATTCCTTCATAAGATTTAAACTGTCCAGGAAACCTTTTGTACAGTCGTTCCTGGAAAGGGTCAAGTTTAATTCCTGGGTTTCCTTTGCTGAGGAGGTGCTTTTCCAAATGGGTGACATTTGGATCAAGAATGAGAAGGCTTTTTCCACTCAAAATCGAAGGAATATCACTCACATGGTAAACAGCATTAAATCCAAGCCCAAACTTTCCAATCATCTCGACTTTGTTTTCCTTTGATGCTGATCCCACTTTGACAATATTTATCCAGTCTTCTGGTGAAAAAAGCTCATTGTTGAAGATCCAAAGGCATGGTCCATTGCAGAGAGCCATTCCATGATCAAAGAGTGTTTCAGGGGGGTCTTTGTGTTTTCTGAAGTCAATGAGGAATTTACACGTGGTTGCCCCAGCATCCTCAGCATTTTGTAGGAGTTCTTTGACAATGTCACTTTCTTCATCATACTCTTTAAGAATGTTTTTAATTCTTTGAGTAATTGGTTCAGATTGTCCACATTGTTCTATACCAAAGGACTCGTGCTCTGCTTGTATGAGCTGTGGTTTTAAGATGCGAGTACTTAAGAATGGGACTTTCAACCATTTTGCAGTTATGGGTAGAACTTCTTCATGAATGACATAGAAGTCCTCATTGTCTTGTTTCAGGTCATCAAGTCCTTCAGCACTGATGTCACAGAAGACTGTTTTGGACAAAGGCTGCAGAGTAAAGATTTGACTTTGTGCCATGACAGGCACAGGGGTAATGTCCTTTAAAAGCTTCTCATTCTTTCGCATCCAGTCAAGAATGGCAATTGACACTTTAAGTTCTGTCAAGTCTCCATGAGGAGGATATCTGCAGTCAATTCTGTGTTTAATGTCATTGAGTATGTCTTCAATCTCCTCATCGGACAGTGTTTTCTTCACACCAAATTTTTTTAGCAGGTTTTCATATTGCAAAAACTCTTCAGGCACTTTGTTGATGTAGGGGCTTAGATCCAGTTCAGGTGGATAGGCTAAAACTATATCTCCTGGACAAACAAACTCACTTTTATTCCATATCCAAGGGATGCTTTTTGTGTTCATTAAATCTGTGAAATTTCTCATGTTGTCTTGCATGAATTTGTAAATACTGTGCAGCTCGGTTTTAAGCTGAAAATCTGAATTTGTGTTGACCATTGATCTCAGTGCAGAGAGGTTCTCCAAGACCTTTTCAGCAGGAGGGGGCTCATGAAGTCCAAGATTTTTGCATACATGTCCTGTTATCTCAGATGTAAGTGGCATTACATATCCAACAATTGAAGAATACTTGGAATTCCTTACTTCAGTTGGCTTATAGAGACCTATCTTAAGATTTCTACAAATGCGTCCATTCAAGAACTTTGGATTTTTACAGGGAACCCACTGCTTTTGCTTTAGCTCTTCTATCTGCGCCTTGGTGAATTTTGAAAGGAAATCATTCTCATTCAGGACTCGAACAAGAGTCTGTGCTTTTTTAAATGCCTTATCTGGTGAGTGGACACAAAGCTTTTCAATATGATTTATGACTTGGAGTATGTCTGCTGTTAATATTTCTTTTTGCTCTGTCCTTAGGCCAAGGTGTTGCAGACTCTGAAGCATTTTCTGGGTCTTTGTGTAAATAGGTGGGGGAAAGAAATCTGCCTCGAAAAGATACTGAAATGTCCTGTTTCTTGGATCAAAAACATCTGAGGCATGTTTCTGTTCTCCGTGAGTTGTCTCAATAAATTTGAGACTTTTAGTTTTCTTGAGCAGCTGGTCACTTTGTGAGAGTAAAAGGCTACCATTAGTCAATATCCAGGCCATTACTGTCTGTTCCTCACCTTTTTTGAAAGAGGCTGTCTCAATGCAGTCAACCAAACGAACAGCCACCTTAGCGGCATCTAAGAGTTCAATATTTAGAAGAGTCAAAAGTCTGCGATCAGCTTCATTTGCACAATTTACAATGGTCTCAGGCATTGGCAGATCATTTGGAATGGCTGGTTTGGAGGTTGAAATAATGGCTTGCTTTGATTGAACTGCAACATATTTCCCAGACATCATTCTGAAGATTGGCAACATGGAAAGCAGGATCTTCTCAGCATTTGAGAGAGAATGCAAAGAAGAGAGGTACACTTTCAACTTCTCTTTTTCATGTGATGAAGCTGAGGCAATGCCTTTGATGACCTGATCTCTGTGTGAGTTCACAAAGACTTGTAAAACACTTCTTGGTGAGGCAGGAAGAACATACCTCTCAATGTCATGATGTCTAAGACACTCATCTCTTTTTATGACTGTACACCCCACCAGTCCTAAAACTTTCTGAACATGATCTGACAAGCTAGACACTGTGCTACTCTGAAAAATCAAAGTTGTGTTACTCTGCAACTTTGCTAACAGGAAAGAATTGCCTGAACTCTGTAGTGGCTCCAGTGGTATTAAAGGCATGTCAATAAAGTATTTTAACTCATTCCAGTCAGTGCTAAGAAACTTCCAGAATTCAGCCAACCAGCTTATTGGTGGATGATGATCTTCTGCTGTTTTCCATGTCACATGACCTTGGGTCACCTTCCAGTCCATGGGTAAGTGCTTCTTGGTGAGTGCAACTACATGATTTGCATCCAAATCGATTATGTTGTATGTGCCTGAAAAAATAGTGAAATCAGTTTCACAAACATTTATGATGTTAATTTCATATTATCATAAGCATATAAACAGATTTCTTACTCATTGTTGCTAGTTTCCTTAGTTGCTTAGTGCAAACATGGCTCAGATCGTTGGGTATAAATCTTTCTTTACAAAATGGCAGCAATGTTCTAAACGAAGAAAAAAATAGATCATTAATACATTGAAAACACAATATAAACACGGTAAATAATTAAAGTAGGAAAGAGACAACTTTACCGTGGAAATTTTTCATTGTCGATCAAAACAGTGTTCTGCACTTCATTGCTAAATGAAGTGAAGGTTCCATCACTGAGAGGCAGAAGCTTAAGACCTTGTAGTTCTGTGTACTTCTCATCACTGAGAGCATATTCAAGAAGAGAGTATTGTCATCTTTACTGAGGTTTTCAGTCTCACTTCTGTGAAGGACATCTCTAACATAAGATGGAGTCACCCATGTCAAGGTAACATTTTCAGGGAAGATTTCTTGAACATCTTTCAAAATATATTCTGGGACTGTGACCAGGTTCTCTCCTTCAGCAATCAATATTCTTGATATCGCAGACATTGTGTCACTACATATATTGTTGACTGGAAAAACAGCATCTGAGGGAGATACCCAGATTTTCTCATCTTTAGCAAGGTAAAAAATCTTGTATTTAAGTAGACCCTTCAGAGTGTCTGTTGCAACTTCATGCCATCGGTCTTTATGTACAGTCTTGGATAGGTCAGGCCAGAGATTGTACACAGTGGCAGCAGGTAGAGTTGAGTTTCTGGATAACTGAATGGCATCCAGGATCATCATAAGATATACATGAGGAAGGATATCTTTTGTAAGTAGCTCATTCCACTTTGCAGACTCGTCATTCTTCTGATCCTCCTCTTGCCACTTAATGAACCTCCGATTATCTGTCAGGCCAAAGCAAGCATTGATGTGAATGGGAAGCCCAGTTTTGTTTGTGTCATTATTTGGAAGTGGCAGAAAGCAACTGAGTCGCCCATTGCAAAGTGATCTGTCTTCATCAATTCGAATAGCTGCATCAACTTGAGGGTAGAAGCTCAGCTTACTGGCAAGAGAGTCAATCTCTGGTATATATCCATGTTTTAGAAGGCAAGGTGTCACAAGCCACTGGGACCTTGTTTCTTCCATTTGATGGGGAATGTGTGATACTGTTTTGAAACAAGTTTTTCTGTCAAATGATTCCTGCTTGACATGAGAAAGATCAGTGTCAAATTGATTTGATGATGAAACTTTTAGCCTATTGTGACAGAATCCATTGGTGTCAATATGCAGCAAAGTGATGGATGACACATTTCTCAGGAAAAGTAGACTGATGTCTGCATCAGCAATGAAACTGTCAAAAAGCTGTGTAACTTTTGTGGAGTCATACAAGTTATCGGAGATCTCAGAAGCCTCATTACGCAGAGGGAAGCGGAAAAGCGTTCCTTTGAAGTATTGCTCCTCACTGATGACCTTCTCCCAGGAACAACTGTTGACTTGACTGACTACATTTTGAAAGGGCTTGAACTGATCTCTCAAGTTCAAAAGTCTCTCTCTGTCCTCTTCATCATCCAAAGACCATCGATAGCCTTCTTCATCATCTCCAAACATCTTCTTTTGTGGGTCAAAAATGGCTAGGTGTTCAGAACTGAATACACATGGCAAGTCTGTAAATAAACGATAATAATCATTTTTAATATTGAGCCAAATGTCAGAATACTACACCTCAAGTATCCTGAGTTTGTAAAAATGTTAAACTTTTAACAGCTGATCAGTATGGGGCGCCGTCTGTAAAGTGGCTCACGCTGAAAATAACAGCAACATTTTGTCACATTTAGCTTCAAACTATGTTTAAAAAACTGGTATGATTTTTTTACGGTCACTTTTTAGCACATTTAGAACAATATTTGTCAACTTAGAGATATTTTAAATAGTTAAATCTAAATATTAAATGTTACACCTAAATGTTAAATGTTAAATCTAAATGCTAAATCTAAATCTAAATGTTAAATCTAAATCTAAATGTTAAATATAAATGTTAAATCTAAATCTAAATGTTAAATCTAAATGTTAAATCTTAATCTAAATCTAAATGTTAAATCTAAATATTAATCTAAATCTAATGTGAATCTAAATGTTGAATCTAAATGTTAAATCTAAATCTAAACATTTAACTAATATGCAAATTCGAAATGCCGGTAACCGGAAGTGCCAAAATAAAAGCTTGAGGAGGTCAGTGTGTGTATATAGTGTCAAATAACGAATAAAAACCATCTCATCCGGGAAAATGGACTCTTGGACATGGATTATCGTGATAATAACTACCTAAAATAATAAACACGTTTGGAGAAACTGTATTTGAAGAGTAGGCTACTTTGAGTTTGTAGTGTCACTTTTATGAAAGGTGCGGGACATATGACCTGTAGCCATAATCGCCAGCCACGAGGGGGCTCACTTTTACTGCTCTATCATGTTCGCTTGCATAAAACGTGTAATAATAACAAACGTGTTTGTCATTTTAGGTAGTTATTATCACGATAATCCATGTCCAAGAGTCCATTTTCCCGGATGAGATAGTTTTTATTCGTTACACTATAAACACACACTGACCTCCTCGAGCTTTTATTTTGGCACTTCCTATTACCGGCATTTTGAATTTGCATATTAGTTAAATATTTTGTTTTAACCGAAACCTTTAGATTTAACATTTAGATTTAGATTTAACATTAGATTAGATTACATTTAGATTCAACATTTAGATTTAGATTTAATATTTAGATTTAACATTTAGATTTAGATTTAACATTTAGATTTAGATTTAACATTTAGATTTAGATTTAGCATTTAGATTTAACATTTAACATTTAGGTGTAACATTTAATATTTAGATTTAACTATTTAAAATATCTCTAAGTTGACAAATATTGTTGTAAATGTGCTAAAAGTAGACCGTGCAAAAATTCATACCAGTTAATTTAAACATAGTTTTTTTTGAAGCTAAATGTGACAAAATTTTGCTGTTATTTTCAGCGTGAGCCGCTTTACAAACGGCGCCCCATAGATCAGGTCAATGCAGTCTTTATTAAACACATTAATAAACAATCACTGAGAGCTGATAATGCAGTATAATTAGGGATGCACCAACACAAACATTTTGCCCAATACAATGGGCCCTATTTTAACGATCTGAAACGCAAGTGTCAAAGCGCAAAGTGCAAGTGGGCGGATCCCGGCGCTGTTGCTATTTTCCCGGCGGGATAAATGCCTCTTGCGCCTGGCGCAAATCTAAAAGGGGTTGGTCTGAAGTAGCTTCATTATTCATAGGTGTGGTTTGGGCGTAACGTAAAATAAACCAATCTTAGAGTCATCCAACATACCCTTTAAGAGCAGGTGCGCATGTTGCATGGCGGATTGTTATATATATGGCGCACTTACCCGGCGCGCTTCAGAATCGGTTCACAGCCGAGGAGATCGATGTTCTCGTCAGGGCCGTAAAAGATAGAGAATTGACATTGGGGATGGGACAAACCCACCCAAAGCAATAGAAAAAAATATGAGAAATCTCAACTTAACTGGTAAGTTAAAGAGTAAGGTTTTCAAAGTACTTACATTATGGTAAAGGTGATTTCGCAGTCTTCAGATTTTTTTACTAGTTCTTGACGGACAAACTAATTTGTCAGATGTCCTTATATACATATGTGTCTTGCCACTATTGGGCAAACAGGTCTGATTCGTCATTACTACAATTTGCCTGAAAAAATTGAGTAAATGTGTAAGCTAGATTTATGCCTATTTTTTCACATCTTCATGGACACCACAATGATTTCCCCCGGATGGTAATATATTTCCTTGTTATAATGTATGATTTGCAAAAATAAAAACTGCTGCATCTGTGTTGATGAGAGAATCAAAGTGTATGCTCGTTGTGCACCCGTTACATTATGGCCAAGCATGCGCGCTTAAAATAGCATTATGAACAACGCGCAACGCGCCACTGACTTTAGACCAGGTTTTTTTTGGTCAGTGGCGGAATTGTTTTCTGGAACTGCAAAATAGCACTAGGGAACGTTTGCGCCGAAACACGCCTCCTTTTTGCGCCGACCCGCCCAGGGAGCGCAAGTTCATTTCCTAGTTTACCGACGTGCGTCTGTGGAGGGAAAAGCCCGCTTTGCGCGGGGGCAAAATAGGAATGATACATGCGTCAGTGAACAAAGTCATTTGCGCCGGGTGCAAGATAGAGCCCAATAAGTCTATATTAAATTAATAAAAATTCTCCACTATTTTGTATAAATAGATTAAAGATAAAACTGTAAAATCTAAAATAAATCGTTCCCTTTCAAAGGCGTGGTGTAGACGCTATGGGAAAGCTTTGCACTGTCATAAGCACATGTGCAATCACGTGCATTTCTTTGGCTGCCATGAGGTCAGGTGATGTAACGTAGCGCATCATCAAGACTATAAAACGGTGCCTGCATTTAACATTATGGAAACTTTTTACTTGATTCCTTATGCAAAAAGAGAACAAGATACTCAAGTTCAAGCTCAACAACCTCGATGGCCACTCGCATCACAACAACATTAGAAATTTTGGTAGCCAACAGGAGCTGAGAAAGGAGGACAGTCTGAGTTTGTGACGGATTTGTTCAAGAAACTGTTCATGGACATCTCTGATCCTCCAGTCATTAATCGTGCACATAGGGTTCGCAGCCAAAAACCCAAGAAGGAGCCAAAGCATTCGCAATAAGTGCACGGATTCACTACTTCCAGGACAAAGAGTGCATTCTATGTCTCCAGCATGGAGGGCCAATTAGAATACCAGGGGTGCAAGGTACTAATCTTTCCCAACAACACGGCTGGGGTAATGGAGCAACATCAGAGCTTTAGCAATGGGATGCAATCTTTAAAGTGGGCCATACTTTCCCGCTAAGCTTTGCGTCACCCACAATGGAAATACTAAGACAGGGGTCTTCAACTAAAATTGCTTGAGGTCCAGTAAATAAACCCTCCTTACTACCTGAGGCCCGGACAATTACATACCTAAAAACATGAACTGATGGTTATTGCCACACAAAAATTAGTGTAGATTACATTTTTTACTTAACAAAATATTATATTTTCTCATATGGATAAACATGTTTTTTCATATGTTTAAGCAGACATAAGTAATCCTTCACAAATGGATATCATTTTGTTGCTGTTCTCTTATATCCTTTAAGTTGCTTTGGTAAAAAATATCTAAATTCAACCAGAAACAATGCCTGACAAAAATATGATGAAAAAAAGTGCACTGAACATACATTAATTTCAACATTAACAACTTGAAAAAAGAAACCTAAAGGGCTATTTTCTGCTGAACTGAGATTACAAAAAACAAAAAACAGAAATCTCATATCATATCTCCATTCAGATGATATGCTGGTTCTAAGAGTTAAATAAAAGGGAATGATCAAACAAATATTGGAAATTCATCATTAACCTTGGAATGTTGGAATACGTATGGTAATAATTCTGAAAACATATAGCCTTTACCCTCTGGTAATTTAACATCATAATAGAATTGAAAAAGACAATGAATTATTACAATATAAGCACATCATTCTATGAAGATTTGCAGCCTGTGCTAATTTAGCAAGTTAATCTCAAAGAATACAAAAAATAACAAATGTTTAATTTGATTATAAAAAGCTTTGGTTTCATAATTTGAAATATATATATATTGTAATTTGAAAAGACATTAACTCTTTCCCCGCCAGAGTTGTCTAAAATAGGTACCAGCCAGTGCCAGGATATTTTATACATTTGATATTCACAAAAATGTCATGGCCCCCAGAATATTTTGTTGTATGAATATGTGAACATACAATATATCAAACGTAAGAACAGAGTCTCTGCTTTAAAACAACAACAAAAAAGCGTTTTATTCTTGCTTAATTCTTTCGAATGCGGTTAAGTTTCATAAAAACAAATTGAGAACAAAAAAAGCTGAGAAAATCTTGTTTTTGTCAAAATCTATGTCCGTATGGGATTTACAACGATGATCAAAACGTAGATCAAATCCATCACCACCCACAAAGCTTCACAGTCCCGTAGCTCGTCCTGGGTCGACATTACATTCAGTAACATTAGGCAGTTTTGATTTAAATGCTGTTGAAAGTTTGATTATACTGTATGTGCGTAATCAGTATTATACCAACTCTTTCTTAGGATGCATTTAAGTCCTTTTTTATGCCATTCTCTCGCTAACTTCCCTCCATCTCGTTTACTCTGAGGTACATCATTGGTGACGTTGCTTGAGCGCCCACTACTGGTGAACCCTTGAAATGTGTTTAAATTGAACGTCCTAAGCCCTTGATTACACAGTGGAGCTGACTTACTATTTACAGTTATAAGCCCTGCAGCGTGGGTATAAACAGGAAGCGGGCACACGCAAACATTGTCTTTCACTTCGGAGCCGAGCTTTCGTTTGACTCTGAGTTCTGCAGACTGCTGCAACGTTGAAGACTCCAGAAACAAGACTCTGTATCCAGTGCTGGAGTGATGGCACGATCAGCGGTGGCCGCAAGCATTATACAGCTCACAACTGCTGTTTTCACAGCATTGTCTGTGTGTGGTGTGTGTGTGTGGGTGTGTGTGTGTGTGTGTGTGGTGTGTGTGTGTGTGTTGTGTGTGTGTGTGTGTGTGTGTGTGTGTGTGTGTGTGTTTGTATGTGTATGTGTGTGTGCTGGTCTCAGTGGGCATTCCTCTTTGAGTGTGTACCCCGGTTACACAGCGGCTATCCCTGGATGCTTCCACACTAAAAGAGTTTTTATTTCTGTTTTATCTTTTCACTAAAAGAGCAAGTGCGTTTCTGGATGCGGTCGTTCTCTGGCGCCAGCAGACGGCCACAATTGTTGCCTCTCGTATTTGGGCATTCAGCATGCTGAGGCAGCTTACGGAATAGTTCATGTTCCCATTGCGGGAATATGACTATGACAGTGCTGAGATCCCTTACCTCAAGGGAGGTGCAGTCCCCTCGCCTATGCCCTGATCTAGTGTTTATTCTGGACCTCAGAACAGACCTACTTCTGTGCATGGTCAGGGTGATCTGAGGATTACTGTGAGGGCTTCACAGGCCAGGCAATCTCCGTGGGTCCCTCACGCCTCACAAGCGCTGCCGCTGTTGGAGCCCCCAAAGGAACGCGCTGGTCCTTCTCATGGGCGATCAGATGTCGATCGCAGCATCGGAGGGGGAGCTTCAGTCTTCTGGAGATGAGGATTCGGGTGCGTTGCCCAAGTCTGATCCAGAATGGGCGGCTATGCTTGCCCGGGCTGCCGAGAAGGTCGGGCTTGCATGGAACCCTCCACCACGTCCGAACCTTTCCCAGTTTGATGATTGGTTTCTCCATTCTTTACGGAAGTGCATGAGGATCTCACTAGGACGTGGACAGCACCGTATAGTGCCAGAAGCTGTCCTAGTGGCTCCTCCCTCCTCACCACCCTCGACAGTGGGGCAGCTAAGGGGTGTGTGGATATCCCGCTGGTGGAGCGTGCCGTTGCGATTCAGCTGTATCCAGCGTCCGCTTCCTCTTGCTCTTGGTAATCCACGCCACTTGTCCAAGGCCTGTAAGTTTTTATCCGGTCTTTCGGCGAAGGCTTATAAGGCCTGTGGACAGGCTGCTTCCGCCCTCGATGCCATGGCAACTGACCTCGCTCTCCGTGCGACGAAGGAAACCGCACATTCCGTTGGTCAGGCGATGTCCACCTTGGTGGTCCAGGAGCGCCACCTTTGGCTCAACCTGGCCGATATGAGGGACACCGATAAGTATCGGTTCTTGGATGCCCCTCTGTCCAAGGTTGGGTAATTCGGCGACGAGGTCGAGAGCTTTGCCCAGCAGTTCTCGGTCGCCCAGAAGCAGAAAGAGGCCGTCTGACACATCCTGCCCCGGCGGACCGCTGCTGCTCCCACCCGTCCGCCAGCCGCAGACCCTCCGTCAGCTCGTCGCCGAGGCGACCTCCTGCGGCATCCTCCGCTCCCGCGAAGACCAAGCAGCAGCCACCATCCAGGCCTCAGCATGGAGCAAGCCACAGGAAGTGGACCACACCAGTCCAGGCCGCTGCCAAACCAGGAGGCAAGCGGAGGTGCAAACGACCCTGAGACGGGCGACCCAGAGGTGGATCAAGTTGCTCTTCAGGAGATGGTGGACGCACCACTCCTTCTCTTGGTGGAGGGCCGGCCAGAGAATCTTTTGTTTCCTTTTCTTTTTGTTCTGCCACTGACCCACGGGCCAGTGGTACCCACAATTTCAACAAAAGAGATTGGTTTGCAGAGATCGATCTGAAGGACGCGTACTTTCATGTCTCGATTCTCCCTCAACACAGACCGTTTCTTTGCTTTACGTTCGAGGGACGGGCATATCAGTACAAAGTCTTACCCTTCGGACTGGCCCTGTCGCCCCGTGTCTTCACGAAAGTTGTGGAGGTGGCCACTGCTCCCATGTGCGAGCATGGCGTTCGCATTCTCAACTACCTCGAAGACTGGCTTATTCTCGCCCAGTCAAGAGAGCAGTTGTGCGAACACAGGGACATGGTGTTCAGTTACCTAGGTCAACTGGGAAAAGAGCAAACTCACCCCCGGGCAGAGGATCTCTTTTCTCGGTATGGAGCTGGACTAGATCAACATGACAGCGTGCCTCACAGAGGCCCGCGTCCAGTCAGTGTTGAACTGCGTGACCACGCTCAGACGCAGAACAGAGGCCCCACTGAAACTTTTTCAGAGGCTCCTGGGGCATATGGAATCTGCAGCTGCGTTTACGCCACTCTGATTGCTTCATATGAGGCCGCTCCAACACTGGCTCCATGATCGAGTCCCGAGATGGGCGTGGCAGAGCGGCTCGCACCGAGTCCAAGTGACCCCGCACTGTCACCAAACTCTTAGCTTGTGGTCGGACCCTTCGTTCCTGCGGGCAGGTGTTCCCCTAGAACACTGAATGTCCAGGCATTCTGTGGTCTCATCGGATGCCTCTGCCACCGGCTGGGGGGCCACGTACAACGTTGTCCACATGTTACCTCCCATCGGGAAGGATGTGGCTTCCGCAGCATCCCCTTCCCCTGGAAAGGCACGTTTTCCCAGTGTTATCCAAGTTCCCCCTGTGTGGGTTATAACGGAGCAGCAATCCGAGCTCTCTCTACGCAGGCCTTCCGCCCCAGCCAGTTGGGGGTCTGAGAGTCTTGCGTAGGGCGCTGGATGTGGCAGTAACCGTGGCGTTTTCCATGGGATCCCAATTACGTAGTCACGTCAACGTTACGTTGAACTTGAGCTACTGAAAGGGAACGTCTCAGTTACTAATGTAACCCTCATTCCCGTCGGGCACGGTTGCTGACCATCGCTGCACGGCTGCCACAATCTCGGCTCCTCAGCAAAAAACAGTGAGTGCGTGCGCCCGCTTCCTGTTTATACCCGCGCTGCGGGGCGGGGAGCATGAGGCGTTTCATGCACGCCAACGTTCATTGGCTCGTTCTGTAGATGCTCGAAGTTGATAAGGCTCCCTGAAGTGATCCCAATTTACGTCGCCACGTCAACGTTACGTCTCCCGTTCCCTCCTTTAGGGAACGAGGGTTACATACGAACGGCCGTTAGGGAACGGCCACAGAGACGTTTCTTTCCCCCTTATACATTGGTTTATATGCACCATTCTATAGGCCTGTATGTGTGCTTGGGCTGTTGGAGAAAATATAAAAAATTACACAAATGAAAAAGCTGTGAGCGCCATCTTCTGGTCAGATGCGGAAATTTATTCGGCACGACCCTCACAGTGCATTATGGTTATTCTCTAGCTGTTGAGTGTACATCGGTTGTACTTGTTATTGCTGTGCAGAGA
Source organism: Chrosomus eos (assembly GCA_036326025.1). NCBI lineage: Eukaryota > Metazoa > Chordata > Actinopteri > Cypriniformes > Leuciscidae > Chrosomus > Chrosomus eos. Next base: position 42,664,036 of record CM070826.1, on the reverse strand, counting down.
GCTGCACGGGTCCGACTTTGTAAATCCGCACCTGCCCGTACCTGCAGTGCTTAAAACCTCATCCGACCCGTTTTCCGACAGCAGCACTAATTAAAATCCGCAACCCGACCCGACCCGCTTAAAATAGAACCGAGACCCGACCCGCACCCGAAATAAAATCAGTTTAGCCAATCACATTATAGACACACTTTTTTCAAAATTTTATTGCCTTTGGCGGCTTGACAAGGACAACAGCCGAAGCTGTCAAAAAGCCTATAGCCTATACAGAACATGGCTAACGTTACCACAAAACAATGCAATTTCGTCTAGCACATCAGACAATTTCACACCACACATAGGCCTACTTAACAGTTTTAAATTAGGCAATAACAACAGTGTAGGCTATGTGATAATTTTAAATGAAAGAAAAGTCCAGTTGTATGCGAATCCTAAACGCTACATACACTGGCCTGTGCATTATGTGTAAACATTTTGAGTATCTATTAACAGAAATGCAATATGACATCCATAACTATGTGTTCAGTGGTGTATAAAGAACTTACTTAATAAACCGTAATGTTTTTATTACCTTAGAATGAGACATTTATATCTACATAACCGCGGGAATCCCCTTCTATGAAGGTCGACATATTGTGACGTCATGTTTCTACCGTAGCTGACAGCGAACAAACAGCGTTACAGAGCGCGTTTCGTCACTACCTTGAAAGAGAAGCCGCAGAAAGCTAGAAGAAGCTAGTCATAAACACCGTGAGTAGTGACTTTTCCCTTGTCAGTGGTGTAAATATGTAGTTGGATTGTTTCATGTAACTTAATAATTCTCCCTCGCTGTGTTATGGCTTTGCTAGTATGTGGGGATAAATGTGCTGGTAGTCGTGAGACAGCTGATTAGTAGGCTACTCTTGTCATTGACCGTAAAACAGTTACAGGAATCACCAACCCGTCGATCTTGGAAGCATTTTAAGTCGATCGAGTTTCCAAAATCAGCCTATTGTGTGTAGTAAGTGGTGTCTAGGGGATGCGGAGGCGCGCGCGCTGTTACAATCACGTCATTTTTTCACCCGTTTGAGCAAAATTTTGTGGGTCACCCGGGTACCCGAACCCGTGCAGGACTCTGTTGCTATGGATTGTGGGATTAAATTAGTGCACTCTATAACGTTCACTACAAATGACTGTCCCCTCAAATACTGACGAATTCGGACACAGCCATGCCCTGCGTCTCAACGTCCATACTATCCATAAACAGTATGTGAGATTAAAATAAGTGTGTCCCAAAGTAAATAACAGTAAAAACAAGGATTGCTGGAAAAACTCAATGGCGGGGAAAGAGTTACTGGCGTATTGTGATGTTAACGCTACATAAATCAACAAGCGATATTGTAGGATTCAGCAGGCACTTAGAAGAATACCCCACAAAGTTATAAGAGCCAATCTGTTAATGTAGTGTATTTCACCTGTAATATGATATACAGAGTTGAAGCCGATCCCAAATCTCCCGACTTTTGTTGGGTCATCCTGCTTGATGCTTCTGCCAACTCTCTGGATTCCCTCCCAGTCTTCCTCTGTGAACGCTGCATCATTGAAGGCATAGAGAGCCGGTCCTGACAGATCAAAAATACAAACAGATGATCATACAAATAATCATCTGTTTGTTATCATACAATAACATAGGCCTACATATTATCTTAAACTGTTTGTATCTCAGATATCTAAATCCAGGTCAAAATCTTTGCTGCATAAAGTACACACAGTATGGGAGGCATGATTCATTAGGAGTAGTCTTTTTCCTTTAATAAAGACTTTCAGTATTGTCAAAGACTGCTTCTAATGAATCATGCCTCCCATACTGTATTGTACTTTATGCAGCAAAGATTTTGACCTGGATTTAGATATCTGAGATACAAACCGATTAAGATACAACAGTGCTTGACTGGTGCTTTTCAAAAGAGGAAAACAGATGTCAGTTATTAATGGAAAAGTGTGTCTAATTTATTATTTTGGTTGCTCCCATAGTAGCTAAAGCTGGGGACACACTTAACAACGAGCTGAAACATTCGAAGACTGAACTCAACACACAAAGACCGTTTCCATCGACTGGAGCAGATTTGAGTCTTTGACAGTCAGAGTAGAACAGAAACTTAACGACTGAGTCAGTCACTACACTACACACTTAACCATTAGTCTGCCAAACTCAACTGTCACCTGGGGTCTATACCATGAAGCCGGTTCAGGAGGATAGCAGGTGTGTTTTAGATTAGTTTGCACCAACCCTGGGTTTTAGGCACCATGAAAGTGGTTTGTCTTTTAGCGTGTTCATCGCCATAGTAACTCAAGCTCAACAGCTAACCTGGGTCAAAAAAAGGAAAAACGAATGGACGCACATTTTCACGGACCCAAGCCTATCAAAGTTTTCTACAAATACATTAGGCCTATTTGAAATTTTTAATAAGGTCCATGAACTTTTGCGTACGTCCATTCGTTTTTTTTTTAACCCGTAATTGAAAAACAAAGCTGAACGACTGTAGTAGCTATTTTTAGAACGCAAAGTTGAACACCAAAATTTGAATTTTAACTGGCTACACAAATACTGCGCAAAAAAATAATTTGTTTATGACTTTTTGCCCCTTTATTAAACATGTAAAATACTCACAAATGAATATGGAAAAATGTGATTTTACTGGTTTTCTAAGGCCAAATTAGAACCTGGCCCCGCATATTATTTTTCCCGCAGTGCTGAATGAGAAGAGCCATGTCCCTGGAACCATGATTTATAGGCTAATGATAATAAATGTGTCTGAAAAAATAACGAGCCATTTTAATTGTTCGTTTAAAAGTGAACATTTCAAGCTTTATATGTAGGCTATATTTTGTTTCAGTTCATTTTTGAGACGCGCTCCAGTTCACGGAGATCATGAAAGCGCGCCTGATTGTTTTATTTTATTTTACAAAAATTTTCTTGTGAGTTTGGACAGATAAAAGTAGTTGCAAATGATGTATTATTCTTTTCTGTATGACCAGAAATGATATGAGTATTTAAGTTGTTTCCACTGTTGATAGGAAAATGCAAGTGTTCGCGCCCACGCCTCCACCATGCAGTGCGCGCTCACACACTCCCACACACACTTGGATATGCGTCAAAATCTTGTTTTTATTTGTGATAATCTTAGCCCTGTATTATTATTGTCTAACCTGTATTATGACTGACATTTGACAAATTGCTTTGTTCCTTTTTTGGAGAAAAGTGCCTTCTAAATATGTAGCCTAAATGTAATAATAGTATTATTATTATTATTTGTGGTTAGGCTTCAGTTCACTGAAGACAGTAATATGTCAATCATAAAATATTTTATGAATTTTTTATTTTTATATAACCTATAACCTTGTGTTTGTGTTATATTTCTTTTTTATATGTGGTTATAATACTCTAACAGTTTAAAGTGTCCACCATGTCCTCCAGTAAAATATAAAACATAAAAATGACAATAGCCAATTCTGGCTCCATAGCTGTTTACTCAATTATAACAAATGATCAGGATGGCAGCTGTACTCTCCACCGTTGCTTGGCGCCAGGAGCGGTAATCGGGTCCAAGACTATTCATTTACACACACAATGTAATATCAAAGTTAGCATTTTAATCAACAGTAAATATTTTGTTAACCTTTTATCATATGTCTTGGTGTATCACAATAATATCGTATCGTGAGTTCAGTATTGTGATATGTATCGAATCGTGACATGAGGGTATCGTTACAGCCCTAGCAATTAGGAAATCCTACGAAGGCTACATGGTGCGTCCTTCGAAGGATGCAGCCTTCACATTGGGACACAGCTAACATCGTCTGGCTTTTAGTAATGCTTATTTAGAATAATCATTTTGTATGATTTAGATATTATTTATGTAATTATTAATCGATCACACATGTACAATTTCAGTTTATCTATTACGCACAGTTTAAAGGAATAAATAAAGGTAATATAAATACGCTTTAGAATCAATAGATAAAGCTATAAAATGACTACATGAGCTTAAATGTTCAATTCTCTCTATACCTTTATCAACTGTATAATCTTTACAACTTTAACTTGCACTGATATAGCAAGACTTTTTCTTTTAGTTTTCCTCTTTCATAGACAGCTATTTTATTCTTGCTGTGTAAATTTTCAATCTCGTAATATTCTGCAGAAAAGAGAAGTGAATCTCAGTTTCACTCTTTCTCAGCGTGTGATTGGCTGTTCTCTAATGATGTCACTCCTAAACTCAGTATAAAGCCTGAGCTGACAGAGAGTTGATGATCAGCATCATGGTAACAACAAAGCCTGGTTGGATTGGTTTGGTTTTATCTACTCGAAATTAATCCTGTAACCTCTGAGTTTGTTAAACTACCATCCTGGATCTTAAATTCTAAGATCAGACAACGACTGAGCTCAAATAGAGCCAACCCGGTGTGTTAGGGCTGATCAGCCGTCACGACCAAATTACATTTATAATCGGCCTGACAGTCATGTACTGTGTATATATATATATATATATAAAAAATCTCTGAAATAAGATTATTAAAAAAAAAAATCCTTCCCCATATAAAAAACAGAAGGTAAGCAGCAAAACTCCTGAACTCTTCATGGTTGTGACATATGAATGAGGACAAATGTAAAACCTTAAGGCTCGTACACACCGGGACGAATATTGGCTCGCGTTATTCGTCAGCGTTATTCAACGTGTTTTTTGTGTTCACCCCCAAGCGATTTTCGCAGATGATGAGCCGAGTGAACATGCAAATTCATTCCCTGACATTAGATGGCGCTTAATGTAAAACAGAAATACCCCGGTACACAAAGTGGCGTTGCGCAACTTTACGCTTCTAACACTCGCTTGTCACTCAGAAGAAGAGAGAAGTTTGTCGCGTTTGTCATATTGTTCCTCTTTTTATATAGACACCAAAAAGACCAGCAGCTCCACATTCATCTGGCCTTGCATCTTGTTTCTTGCACCCCGCCTTGTTTCTTCTTGGCAAAACCGGTTTGTGTTTGAGCGCCCCCAAGTTGTGTTTTACTGTAACTTCAGAAGCTCCAGACACGTGAGCAAAAGCGCCAATCTCATTGGAAGGATAGTTTTTGACGCGGCGCATCAAACCACAAAAACAAACCCGAGGCGTTTTTTTTTTTTAAATTAAGCTTTTCCATGTGGCGTTTTACGCGTTGGTGTGCACACTCACATTGGCGCCATTTGTTTAGTCACGAGGCGTTAAACGTCGGCGAATATCACACGCAAAATTCGTCCCGGTGTGAACAGGCCTTTAGACTGTAATATATTTTGTTGCGGGCTCTAAAGTAACTTTATAAAGTTTGAGTCTAGTGTGATTTAAATCTGTTTGCAACACAAATACCTTGATACTTCCCGAGCTCTTCAGTCCACAGACTCTGAGTCTCATAATGTCTCTCATCATGAATAAACACCACACGTGAAGCTCCTGCATCATCTGCGTTCTGGATCAGCTCCTGGTGCGGTACAGGATTAATATTAAACACAGATACAGTGAGATATTTAAGATACATACCATTTAACAATTATGTGAAAGTGTTCATGCAATATTTAACCCATTTTTAAGTCTACCTTCAATATTTGTCCTCCATCTGGGTACCTTCTCAAGATTTCTTTCAGGTACTCAATGAATGGTGGAGACGTCGCACCAAATTTATTTCTGCATTGAACAATGTAAAGTTTATCACAAACTGCACTACACACACAGAGCAAACTCAAGGTTCATTGTTAATAGACTAAGTACAAAATTAGTTTATCAATGCTAGAGTTTGCTTATTGGCTAATATGATATTTTTTTTTTTGCATAAATGTGCTTTATGTGATAACTCAATTTACTAACACGCCACTCCATTATGGGATTAAGAATAAAACATGCAGTGAATAAAACCACATACTTCTTTTTCTTCTTTTGCCTCGATGCTGAACTCATTGTTCTTCTTTTACATTCTCCTGTGTGGATAAAAAAACTGTTTAAAAATGTATTTTCAAATTATGCAATTTCTTAATAAAACAAATATAAGTAGTTTGGTGTATAGTATATCGTAGTGTGTATCTTAATTAAAAAACACATGATTTATTAAAACATTATCAAACATACATATTCAACAATCTATTTAACAAACCAAAAGTATATAGCCCCTAGGCTATGAGAAAAAAATTAATCAGTTCACTACAATTCATGTGTTAAAAAAAAAACCCTGATAGAACATATCGTTTTGGCATTATATTTGATCAGAATATTGATGAAAATATACTCTACAACACAAAATGTGTCAATAACACATGCAACAACAAATATTGAAGGCTAACAAAAATTGAAAAAGAGGATTTAAAGCATTTAATATGGTAACCGGTCAAGGCTCTGTCACTTCTGTCTAGTCTATTTCTTGGTTTTGTGACAGAGTCCTGACACTCCTGTTTTGTCTTGAACATGTTTCCTCGTGTCATGTGCTCTCCTGTGATTGTCTAACCTGCAGATCTTGTTTCCTGATTATTGATCCATAAATAGGGAACCAAACGAAAGAGTGTAACGAGTGAGGACAGGTGGGTCCTCACTCGTTACACTCTTTCGTTTGCTTCCCTATTTATTCTCCCTGTGTTTGCAGTCCTGTGCTGGTTCGTTGTAGATTCCCTTGTTTCCTGTTCCTGCCAAGTCCAGTTATTGTAAAGTGTTGCTGCCTGTCTTGTTTTCCCCACTGGTTTTTGTTTGTTTTTATGTTTAATAAAAGCCCATCACTCTGCATTTGAGTCCTCGCTACTTTCATCAACCCAAACCCTGACAGTAACCATATTGAAAATATTTTCTTTCTGTCTGTGTTTTCTCTAAACACAAATTGTGTCCATCTTTTAAAGCTTTACATTCTGCATCTTGTTACATTAAAGGGGCTATGTGTAGGTTTTTACTTAAAAACATCTTTAAGATACAATTTCCATTTCTTATGAGCCAACCATAATGTAATAGAAAGAATGACACCTTGACTTGAAAATGAAAATTGAAAATGAAATTCACTTTAAAGAAAGGCTTTCTACAAAACAAAACATAATAATTGGTCAAAATCAAAGTCTGACCCATTCCAACTGTTTTCTGATATATCTATGATGCTATCTTACTCGTCTCATGCGGTTCCCTTTTCATATAATCAAAATAGATGACATTAAAAAAAAAACATCATATTATTTAAATATATTATGAAACGTATGTTTATATTTTAACGTATATTTAAGCGTCACAACACTCCGCTTTGCTCACATGCTCTGGTGTGTGGCCTATATGTGTGTGTGCATGTGGTGGAGGGGTGTGATTTCCGAATAATAATCGAATAATACCCAGTGATCTTCGAATACTATTTTTGCTTGAAATGCCCTTCTCTATGACCCACACGGGGAAGGAGATGATGACGTCGAGACGGCTGATGGGCACTTTGAATCTCCGAGAGATTGTGATGGCGACGAAGCAGGTACATTTGTCGGGGACACTCAAACTGGGTAAATCTGGACGGATGTTTATAGAGAGAAAAAAAAAGTTATCCCAGGCTTACAATGGACAAAACTGGACTTTAATAGTACAATGGAAAATTGCTGCTTGTGAAAACGTACTCGGTTACTAACGTAACCTCGGTTCTCTCTAGAGAGGGAACGAGTACTGCGTAATATCTTACGCTATGGGGAAAACCTCTTTTCCACGAGATATTGAAGCCAAAAATTATCCTTAATTTTTTATTAATGTAAAACGTTTTGCAGCAGTAAGCAGACATAGGCGAGACAGCTCGCGCGCCTATTGGTTGTCCTGCGGAAAAAGCAGCAGCCTATCGAGAGAGGCTCTGCGTGACGTCATGACGAATGGGGGCACTTCGCGCCCATATCGTCACGTGCCGCCAGAAAGGGCGTGGTCTCGCCCCAAAAGCTAGGCCCGATAGGCTGATACAAGCTGGTTTTCATCGCCGAAGCGAACCAGAGCGTATTCCAAGCACGGCAAGATACGCAGTACTCGTTCCCTCTCTAGAGAGAACCGAGGTTACGTTAGTAACCGAGTACGTTCTCTTACGAGAGTATCTCTCGTACTGCGTAATATCTTACGCTATGGGGAACACAATGCAACACGCCGTGCTTACAGGGATCCAACACCAGAGTCCCAGGGGCCGAAGCCCGGGGCGCATATAGTGCATAATCACTATAAACTCACAGAGAGTGAATGAAGAGAGGCTAGAAGCATCATTCCTTAAGGAATTCCAAAAGGAGCTAACCATATGACAATTAGACCATACCGTCAGGGTGAACATTCAGCCTGAACTGGGTGGCCGTATGTGTGTCAACACTCATGGAGCTGCTGTACCGGTCAGTGAGCGATACGCAGGTCAAACTCAGTATCCGGGCCGCACAGCGGGGCAGATAGCACTGAATTCTATACCACCAAAAGCTTAGCTTGTAAGGCGGGAACCTCCAGGTTATAATATTTTATAAATGTAGACGGCGAGGCCCAGCCCGCGGCCGTACAGATATCTCGCAGGGTAAGCCCGCTGGACCATGCCCACGAGGAGGCCATGCCTCTTGTGGAGTGCGCTCTGACACCCAAAGGCACTGTAGGCCCTTAGAAGTGTAAGCCAGCGCTATGGCACCGACTATCCATCTGGATAGGCTCTGTTTTGAAGCGGCAAGTCCCTTAGCATGGCCGCCAAACAAAACGAAAAGCTGCTCAGTCTGTCTGGAACCAGACGAGCGGGACACATAAGCTCTTAGTGCCCAGACAGGGTAAAGGAGACTCGCGTCCTTCTCCTCATTGAGAACCGGAAGGGCAGACAGGGAAATCACCTGGGCCCTGAACGGTGTGTTGAGGGATTTCGGCACGTAGCCGTGCTTAGGTTTGAGTATGACCTTTGAGTCATTAGGCCCAAACTCCATACATGACGCGCTTACCGAAAGCGCTTGTATGTCCCCTACGCGCTTCACTGAAGCGAGAGCCATGAGAAACACTGTCTTGAAAGACAAGTGTTTCATGTCCGACAACTGGATTGGCTCGAATGGGGCACCTTTCATGGCCTCCAAGACCGTGGAAAGGTCCCATGTCGGGACTGAAGGGGGCCTGGGAGGGTTTAACCTCCGAGCTCCCCTAAGGAAACGCACGACTAAGTCGTTCTTTCCGAGCGACTGGCCAGACACCGGTTTTGCAAACGTTGCTATGGCCGCCACTTACACTTTGAGCGTGGATGGGGTCCTGCCCTTATCCAGCAGCTCCTGAAGGAAGGAAAGCACTTCCGTAACCCCACAGTCTACGGGTGAAAAGCCCTGGGCTTGACACCAAGCAGAGAACACAGACCATTTCGAGGAGTAGAGCCGTCTAGTAGACGGGGCTCTAGCCTGTTTAACACTCCCTTTGGGAGGTCAGCGGGTACCCGTTGATGGCCCATGCGTGCAGGGACCACAGATCCGGGCGAAGATGCCAAATCGAGCCCTCCGCCTGAGAGAGGAGGTCTTTCCTCAACGGTACAGGCCATGGGACAGCGCTGGTCAGCTGCATCAGGACAGGGAACCAAGTCTGGTTCGTCCAGAGCGGAGCTACGAGCAGCACTGGGCATCCGTTTTTCCTGATTCGTTTCAGCACTTGAGGCAGGGGCAAAACAGGGGGAAAAGCATATAGGGGACAGCGGGGCCAAACATGGGCCAGCGCGTCCTGGCTTTTCGAGAAGAATTTCGGGCAGTGAGCGTTTTCGTGGGACGCGAATAGGTCCACCTGCGCTTTGCCGAACGTTTCCCACAGCAGCTGGATCGTCTGCGGGTGCAGCGACCATTCTCCTGCTGGGACGTTGTTTATGGACGGTAAGTCTGGTCCCACATTTAGGTTGTGCTGAGCCCAGACCAGGAGGCGTTCCGTCAGCCTGTAAAGGTTTCGGGACCTGACGCCGCCCTGGCGATTTATGTATGCCACCACTGACATGTTGTCCGACCGGACCAAGACGTGGTGGCCTCTTATCTGGGGACAGAAGCGCCGTAGCGCTTTGTCGACTGCTATCATTTCCAAGCAGTTTATGTGAAGGAGCTTCTCCCGTTCTGACCACAGGCCAGCTAGCGGTCTGCCCTCGAGCAGCGCTCCCCACTCAAAGCGGTCCCCAGACTCCCACCTGACTGATACCAGTCAGTTACTTTCCAAGGTTCCAGAGCTGAAACGCACTGTAGGTTGACCCTGAGGCGAAACAGACCCGCGGTCCATGCCCTGGGGGGAGCCCGTGCTTTTAGCCACATCTGCAGTGGGCGCATGCGAAGCAGGCCCAGCTGGAGTACAGAGGCTGCTGAGGCCATTAGGCCCAGCATTTTCTGAAACCTTTTGAGCGGGACTATAGAGCCGTGGCGGAAGGATTTGGCGACGTGCTGAATATTTAATCCGCGCTCCGGTGACAGGCGTGCCGTCATGGATAGCGAGTCCAACACTGTTCCCAGAAAGGAAATTTTCTGACTGGGAGACAGCGAGCTTTTCGCCCAATTGACTGTAAGGCCCAGCTTCTCGAGGTGCTCGAGTAATGCGGCCCTGTGTTCTATGAGCTCTGTTTGCGAACGAGCTAGAATCAGCCAATCGTCCAAGTAGTTCAAAACTCGCATGCCCCGAAGTCTCAGGGGGCGAGAGCCGCGTCCATGCACTTCGTGAACGTACGGGGTGCTAGGGACAGGCCCGAACAGCAGGACTGTGTATTGATATGCCTGGCCCTCGAAGGCGAATCTCAAGAATCGCCTGTGATGGGACGCTATTTGTATTTGGAAATAGGCGTCTTTCAGATCTATTGACATAAACCAGTCTCCTTGGCGCACTTGCGCGAGGATTTTCCTGGTCGTAAGCATTTTGAACTGGCGCTTCATAAGCGCTCTGTTCAGCAGTCGCAGATCTAGAATGGGTCTGAGCCCTCCATCTTTTTTCGGTACCAGAAAATATCCGCTGTATAAGCCCCCTTCGCTCTGAGATAGAGGTTCTATAGCCCCTTTTCTCAGTAGTTTCGCTATCTCGGCTCGAAGTAGATGAGATACTTCGCTTTTCACCGTAGTTTCGATGCGCGCCGTATAACGGTGGGGCGTCGAGCGAACTGTAGCGAATAGCCTCTCGTTATAGTGTTCAACACCCATTCTGATACCCCGGGAAGCCTTGACCACGCATCTGCGTGAATAGCTAGGGGTAGAATGAAATCTGGGCTCTGGCCGCGGCAGGACGGCGGCTCGAGAGCCCCTGTGTACTGGGAACACAACACCGTGTTTACAGCGTTCGAGGCGAGGCGCGCGCTGATCACAGCGGGCAGCCTGGCCGCGCTCAGCTTCTCTGTGACGGGTTGTGCAGAGAAAACGAGCGGGGGCGAATCCCGTGGGATTCGGCGTGTCTGTGAGAGAATGTGGGTGCGGGACAGCGGGCACATTTACTACACTGAGAACACTGTCGGCTCGCGCCGACTGAATCAATGCTGTGTTTAACGGGGCTAACGGGGAAAACAAGAGGTGGTGGATTGTGTTTCTACATTAACGAAAGTTGGTGTTCAGATGTAACAACACTGAAGAAGATGTGCTCTCCTAATTTAGAGGCGATCTTCATAAACTGTAAACCTTTCTACTCGCCACGGGAGTTTTCCTCTTTCATTCTCGTGAATGTTTACATCCCTCCAGACGCGTGCGTGAGCGCGGCACTACAACAGCTGGCTGAACAAATAGCCGAAACGGAACAAAGGTACCCAGACTCTCTTTTAATAATTCTAGGGGATTTTAACAAAGCAAATCTTTCCCGTGAACTTCCAAAATACAGACAGCACGTTACATGTCCCACAAGAGACAGTAATATACTGGACCACTGTTACACCACAATAAAGAATGCGTATCACTCCGTCCCACGGGCAGCTTTGGGGCTATCTGATCACTGTTTGGTTCATCTTATACCGACCTACAGGCAGAAACTGAAATCAGCTAAACCTGTAATAAGGACTGTAAAAAGATGGACTAATGAAGCAGAGCAGAGTCTACAGGCCTGCTTCGATTGCACTGATTGGACTGTTTTTGAAGCTGCTACCAACGATCTGGATGAGCTCACAGATACTGTTACATCATATATCAGTTTCTGTGAGGATACATGCATTCCTACCAGGACATTCTTATCATTCACCAATGATAAACCATGGTTTACTGGGAAACTCAAACAGCTTCGTCATGCCAAAGAGGATGCTCACAAAAGTGGGGATAAAATCTTGTATAACCATGCCAAGAACAGACTGACAAAGGAGATCAGAGTTGCTAAAAGAGCCTACTCTGAAAAGCTGAAAAACCAGTTTTCATCCAACGACCCATCATCAGTCTGGAATGGCCTGAAGAACATCACCAATTACAAGTCACCATCCTCCCGATCTGTGGACAATCCACACCTGGCTGATGATTTAAACTCATTTTACTGCAGGTTTGAAAAGCCCTCATTCACACCTCTCACCGGCTCTGACCTGCAGTTCACACATCCACCATCACCTCCTACACCCCCTCCTCTCCCCCCTCCTGCCATCCAACCTGAGCTTAAGGTCTGTGTGGAGGACGTGAGCCGAGTCTTCAAAAAACAGAAGACTAGGAAAGCCTCAGGCCCAGACGGCATCTCGTCTGCTTGTCTAAAAGCCTGCGCTGACCAACTGGCCCCGGTCTTCACGCAGATCTTCAACAGATCATTGGAGCAATGTGAAGTTCCCTGCTGCTTCAAACGCTCCACTATCATTCCGGTCCCCAAAAAAACCAAAATCACTGGACTTAATGACTACAGACCTGTCGCTCTCACGTCCGTGGTCATGAAGTCGTTTGAAAGACTGGTGTTGGCCCACCTGAAGGACATCACTGGACCCCTGCTGGATCCTTTTCAGTTTGCTTACAGAGCAAACAGGTCTGTGGATGATGCAGTCAACATGGGACTGCATTATATCCTGCAACATCTCGACAGACCTGGGACTTATGCAAGGATCCTCTTTGTGGACTTCAGTTCGGCCTTCAATACCATCATGCCTGATCTACTCACAGATAAACTGACCCAGCTCTCCATTCCATCCTCGATCTGTCAGTGGATCTCCAGCTTCCTGACGGACCGGCAGCAGCTCGTGAGACTGGGGAAACACACATCCAGGACTCTCACCACCAGCACTGGCGCCCCCCAAGGGTGCGTTCTCTCCCCACTGCTCTTCTCCCTGTACACTAACGACTGCACTTCTAAAGACCCCACTGTCAAGCTCCTGAAATTTGCAGACGACACCACTGTCATCGGTCTCATCCGAAACGGTGACGAGTCTGCTTACAGACTGGAGGTTGAACAGCTGGCTGTCTGGTGCAGTTATAACAACCTTGAGCTGAACACGCTCAAAACAGTGGAGATGACCGTGGACTTCAGGAGACACAGCCCAGCACTCCCCCCACTCACCATCATGAACAGCACTGTGGAAGCAGTGGAGTCATTCAGGTTCCTGGGCACTATCATCTCTCAGGACCTGAAGTGGGACAATCACATTGACTCCATTGTGAAAAAGGCCCAGCAGAGACTGTATTTCCTTCGCCAGCTGAGGAAGTTAAATCTGCCACAGGAGCTGCTGATTCAGTTCTACTCAGCCGTCATCGAGTCTGTCCTATGCACTTCCATCACTGTCTGGTTTGGTTCAGCTACCAAATCAGACATCATGAGACTACAGCGGACAGTCCGGACTGCAGAGAGGATCATTGGTGCCCCCCTGCCAACCCTCCAGGACCTGTACTCTTCCAGAGTGAAGAAGAGAGCAGGTAAAATCATCACAGACTCTGCTCACCCTGGACACCACCTGTTTGAACTGTTACCGTCAAGACGGAGACTCAGATCACTGGCCACAAGAACATCTCGGCACAGGAACAGTTTCTTCCCACAGGCCATTTCCCTCCTGAACAGTTAACATATCTCCCAAGGCATATGCCTTTAAGTGCAATACCCCCACTGTTTAGTGCAATATCTCCTAAACTCAGGTTATTTATATTTATATTTATTCATACTATTCAAAATACTGTATATATGTTCATAATCCGAAAATGTTTATTCTGACTAAACCCAACCGTGGCCTTATATTTTATATTTTATAGTATTTTCATATATATATATATATATATATATATATATATATATATATATATATATATATATATATATATATATATATTTTTTTATAATTTTATTTTTAGATTTTGTATTACTGTTTCTTGTTGTATTTGTATCTGTATATGTGCACTGGAAGCTTCAGTACCAAAGAAAATTCCTTGTGTGTGCAAGCACACTTGGCAATAAAGCTCTTTCTGATTCTGATTCTGATTCTGATTCCGGTTTACAGCGTGCGAGGCGCGCGCTGATCACAGCTGGCAGCCTGGCTTTGCTCAGCTTCTCTGTGACGGGTTGTGCAGAGAAAGCGAGCGGGGGTGAATCCCGTGGGGTTCGGCGTGTCAGTGAGGGAACGCGGACGCGGGACAGCGGGCACAATTACTGCACGGAGAACAGTGTTGGGTAAGTTACTCTAAAAAAGTAATTCATTACTAGTTACCAATTACCTCTTCAACAATGTAATTAGATTACTGTACTAATTACTCTGTCTAAAAAGTATTTAATTACTTTTAATTACTAATTACTTTCTAAATCCCATATCAACCTCAACCAGCTGAATAATACAAGGATAGACATGACACTGTTTTAATTCTTTTTAAATAAATACTATAAAATTGCATGAATTATCCTTAAACTGACCAAACCATTCAAAGGGAGAAGGTTACATTATAAACATACCTTTTAACATCTGATAATACATTTTGATGTTAAACCCACTATTGTTTTATATTGAATTGTTCTAGTTAATAACAGTCTGATCTCATGACATTTCACTTATTTTACAAGATGGCTAATTGGTACGAATTTATACGAGTGAGGTCATACGATTTAGACGCCTTATAAAATGCAGACAAATGGCCTGAGATCAGATTGATCTATACACAGTATTTAGCTCAATTACATCAGAAGTAACTGTAATTAAATTACAGAAAAATGAAGAGTAATCCCTTACTTTACTTTTTCAAGGGAAAAGTAATTAAGTTACAGTAACTAATTACTTAGTAATTAGTTACACCCAACACTGACGGAGAACACTGTCGGCTCGCGCCAACTGAATGTGTGTTAGTTTCGTTTTTACAGAAACCAAGGGACACGCATTGTGTAGTGTAAGCGGGCACTGTGAAATGGGCGCGTTCACTACATTTTCTGCACAACCGACATGAGTCGGTTTTATTTGTGCTAGCCCTGCACCGTGGCGGGCTGTGTCTGGGTGTGGGAATGGGCACTGGGACGTGGGCATTCTAACAACACTCATAACACCATCGGCCGTGGCCGGAACACCAGAAAATGCACTCTTTATTGGATTTATCTGGGTAGCCGAAAAAACGGCGTTTGTGCGCAGGCAAGCGGGCTGTGTAACCAGCTTGCTCACTGCGAAATACACTGGAACAGTCACATTGCTTGGAACTGAACCAGCGAGAAGTTTTGGTGAAACTCCGGCCGCAGCGGGAACTGAACACCGTCGATTTCCTAGAGAGACTAGGAAGGCCTTGAGACCTCGGGCTTTACCTCAATCCTCGGCCGGGGCCCGCGCTGAGGGGGGCGGCGTCCAGCAGAGCGAGAGCGCGGTGCATCGAGGAACACGGAGCGCTCAGCTTCCGTCATCTCGGATAGCGTCAGCCACAAATGTCTCTCACCGTTCAGGGAGGAAGGGCGCGGGTCTCGACTGTGACGGAGCTTCGTCTTTCCCGAGAAAGCGTCCGTCCAGCCTGTTGCGCGTTGGTTGCGCGGGCGCCTTTCAGTCGAGGCCGATGTAATCCACGGCTTGAGAGAGCAGACGTATCGACTCAGTTTCAATGCCGGCTCGTCTCCCAGTCCACAGCGCTGTGCGATGCCAGGAGAGAACATGCCTCGGTAGGTTCGTCGAGCTCAAGTGCGGACGCGGTGGCAGACGGCGGCCGTTGTCCGTCTGTGAGCGACTCGAGCGATGCCGGCGAAGCTGGCGGGCGAACCAGCGAGCTTTGGCGGGCAGTAGAGAGCTTGGGGGCGCGCTCGGCGCGGCACCACAGCGGGCAGAAGTGCAGGCTCTGAGAAGGATGCCAGGCGAGTCCTCAGAGTCACCATAGGCAACAGCTCACAATGGGGGCATCCGCCATCAGTGAGCGCGAGAGCCGCGTGATCTTCACCCGCGCTGAGTTGGACTCGGTAAAGTACGAGCCACAGGAAGGCATCTCGAAAAAGACGCAGCTCTTTTAGAGTTTAATGGAGAAGTGTGAGTTGTGTCAAGTAAACTAACCCACACTCTCAGGCAGAGTAAAAGGATATACCCCCGTTGGAGGTAACATAATAATATTGAACCTTTTTTTCATGAAGATAGGCTTTAGTTCATAAATTATTATGCATTAATCTTTATTTCTTGTAATATGGCAGCAGTTTTTCTTTTAAAAAAAAGGGCACCTGACCGCAAAGCAATTCCTCCATCTACTTTAATTGTATATCAATATGTCAAATTTAAAGAATGAATGAAATAAATAATGCTTTTTGTGGCCCTAATGTGCTGGAAAATAACTATTAATTAAAAAAAAAAAAGTCCAAGGTTTCTTTACATCCTTAGCTTTAATCATCCTTAGCTTTAGTCAATTATCACTAGTAATTTGTTTTATTTCTATTTTTAAGATGCAATTAAAACAAACAAAAAAAAACCCTGTTATTTGCCTTATATATAGGCTAGTCTATTATATATATAGCCTACAAATATGTATTGTATGAACTAAAGCCTTTATGAAAAAAGATGAAACATTATTATTTTTAATGACATTCATGTGCAATGGGGAGAGCAATACACTATTTTTATATGAACCACATCACGTTTAACACACAAAAGTGAAGTTCAGTTAAATTAAGTGAAATTAACTGTTTTGACAGCTGGTAGCTTACCCGTAAGTAAGAGTGCCATTGACGGAAGCAGTGACCGGAAGTGGTCCAGCTCACCGCGCAGACAACTCGGAAATTCTATTTCCGTTGATTATGCAACTAGCCCATTCACGCATGCCCCATTTAAGAAGGAGTTTATGAGAGTTTGGGGTGTGGATAAATGCGTTTTTCTGACGCATAAGTTTATTACAAAAACACAACTGTTGTTCTCACACTGCAATCCTGCCTCTGTGTATTTTTTGATAGCTCAAAAGCTACACTTTAAAGAGCTTGAACCCCTATGTGCAGCAAATATATTTCATATTTTCCTTTTTAACATAGCCTATTTAACATTTTCCCCAGAAGATAAATTATGAACAATTGTAGACTATAACATCTGTTATGTGAAATAGCTTAGTTTAGTGCAAAATAAAATAAATGCGATTTTTATAATAGCATAATTAACGTTACTAAACAATTTTTTTAAGCTATATTGTTAAGTTATATTACATTAGTAGCCTATTATAAGTAATTTTTGCAAACGTTGTAGACTAGGCTACTTCAACCAGTAGCACCTCATTGCAGTACACGGATCCGGGGCGGAGTCGGATCCAGATTAAGGGGTGGGGTTGGTAGGTTTAGGGGTGGTTTAGGATAAGGGTGGAGCTGGGTAGTTTAGGGGTGGGTTTAGGATAAGGGTGGAGTGGGTAGGTTTAGGTATGTAAGGTGGGAGAGTCGGATCTAGATCCGACTCCTCCCGTGGATTTCATGTTCTGCAGTGAGGACCATCTCACTTCAACGGTAATGTCCTACCTTCAGTGGTCCTGATGCAGAGTGAATCCAGCGATCAGAAGAGTCAGATAATAACCCACTCAGCGCGAGCAGACTCTCTAGGTTTCTGTTCACTAGAAGGATTCTGTTTAGCGAAAACGAAACTTACACTCCTCTTTCACTCATAGTTCAATGAATGAGTTGTCAAATAAACCCGTTTTCACTCAAAATTGCTCCGTTTTTAACTAACCTAGAAACTTAAAGTAACTTTGCAAACCTAAAACAGAAATAGGCCTAGTTGAAAAGACAAGAAAAAAAAAGTTAAGTGTGTTTTTTCAGGGTAAACCAAGTTGTTAAAGTGTGTGCATTTAGGGGGCACACTTTAACATGCATCTTAAAGGTATAGTTCACCTAAAAATGAAAATTCTGCCATCATTCACTCATCCTCATTAATTATGTTAAACAAAGAAGACATTCTGAGAAATTTATCTTTTTCCTTTTGTTTGATTGTTTGTTTCATCCGATACAATTGAAGTCAATGGGCAAACGGTTTGATTACCAAAATTCTTCAAAATATCGTCTTTTGTGTTCAACAGAAGAAGGAAACTCATACAGGTTTGGAACAACATGAGGGTGTGTAAATGATGAGAGAATTTTTATTTTTGGGTGAACTATCCTTTTAACCTATTCAGGATTATTGGAAGTCATTTTTACTGGGTCATGTATGTATCACTCTGCAATCTCTACTGCATGAACTAAAATGATTTCATGTTCAGTTATTTATTTGACAAGCAATCGTGTAGTGTAGTGTAGTGTGATAATGAGCAGTGATGACACAACTCACTTTTCTGCATCTGTAAAATTGACAAATACTATATAACAAAAAACAAATTGATTTAATAAAAAATTCTGCTGCATAATTTTACAGATGGGCCTAAAACAAATCATGGGCTTGACTCGAGCACCCACGGAAATGGCCCAAGGTACAACAGGCACACCCTAAGAAAAATGGGCTTTTCACTACTCCCATAGTGTCTGATTGAACATTGATGCCGATTTTGATACTGCAACAGATTTTTTGTGAAAAAAAAAAAATGGTTTGTTTAAAAATTTTATAAATGTATGAGGTGGCGAAGGGGGTCTTCTACCCCACAGACACACTGAGTAAAACCAGCATTGGACAAAAACACACATTATTGATAATACTTCAGCTAAAATAATATGTTTTTAATAATGTCTTATGTTTCTACATGTTCAAAACAATCACTCTAGCAAAGTTTGCACTATTTTCTGTTTATTTTGACAAAATAATTATTTTTACTGCCATTAAAATGTTTATTTTTAAAAATACAAAAACATCATTATTTTAAAAAGTAAAGATTCTGAAAGCATTGAATGAGATCCCATTATTAAATAAAGCTTTACAGTAGTTTTTCAGTAATTATCTCTAAGGTGGACACCCAGCTGTGACGATATGCAGTAGGCGAACAATTTTTGAAAAATCCACAGAAATGGCATACCCAAACTGAAACAGATACAGTTCATGAACCCTTTGTACTAAAAGCACAAGTATAATCTCATTTGAAAGCTGACACCTGGCAGTTTATTGTAAATGTAGAATTAATTATTGTCAATTAATTTGTTTTTGTTATAAATAGACTGGCTATTCACGCCGTTCAATCCCTAATTTCTTTTATCAAAGTTCTCACTTCAAATTTGAAACTATATCAAATTACCTTCTTGTAAAAAAGAAACATTTCAGTAAGCATTCCTATAGAGAGCCTTAGTCCCTCCCCTCCGCTTCCGGCTCATGGGACCTTTTTTCGGAAAAAATATGGCTAAGAATGTAAAGAAACCTTAGACTTTTTTTAAATGAATAGTTATTTTCCAGCACATTAGGGCCACAAAAAGCATTATTTATTTCATTCATTCTTTAAATTTGACATCTTGATATACAATTAAAATAGCTGGAGGAATTGCTTTGCGGTCAGGTGCCCTTTTTTTAAAGAAAAACTGCTGCCATATTACAATAAATAAAGATTAATGCATCATAATTTATGAACTTCATGAAAATGTTTCAATATTATTACGTTACCTCTAACGGGGGCTGGAGGTAACAGAACAAAAAAAAGTACACTGCCTGCGTTGCTTCTCTGACTAAAAAAACCTAAACAACGCTGTTGTGTACATAAGGGCAATGTTTATTTTAATTTCAGAACATGCACTGCATGGCTTGACAAAACAACGTCCCTCAGTGCTTTTAGCTAAAAAATGTGCATATTTGGAGAAATATTGGTAGATTCTCATAGGTTTACATCAGATTTATATAGACAGGAATAATATTTATTGAGTCGATGTAGTAATTATGAGCGCTGGATCAAAGCCCATCTACTATGGAAAGCCTGGCCACTCCCTATTAAAGCTGCAGTCAGCAAGTCTGGCAGGTTGAGTGGACTTAGGGCCCATCCACACTACTGCGTTTTAGTTTAGAAACGGAGAATTAAAACGAATACGAGTGTTTTAGCTGCGATCTCCGTCCACATAAAAACGACTGAAAACGCGCATCACGTGACCATTCACCTACACTGGGCATGCGCGTGCCGGTGTAAACACCATTACTCAGGAACCACAACTTCATTGATAAAATTATCCCGCATGCGCTGTTTCTTCCCGGCTTAACCCAAAACCGACGCTCCGTACGGTCGATACCGCCGCTGCACACGGCATGGGAATTGTCACAGATCGCTGGAATAATAGCTTGCCTCCGGCGCATGTTGGCAGTTAACGTTAAGCATCAGGGAAGGATACGCTATGACTGATGACACCCAATCAGAGAGCCGAGCGTGAGCCTCTGCGTCATCGTTTCTAAAGTCCTCCGTTTTGACCCGTCTACACTAAAACGCCCTCCGGAGATTCAAAACGCAAAACGGGTCTGCAGCGTTTCTAAACTTCTCCGTTTTAGGTCTTCGTTTTTGCCGTTTTAGTGTGGAAGGGAGGTGCAAACGTAGCAAAAGGTCTCCGTTTTTAAACGAAAACGTAGTAGTGTGGATGGGGCCTTAGACAAAATTTTTCATGTTTACAACTCTCATGCCCATAGGCGGAGTTTGGGGGGGGCTAGGGGGGGCACTGCCCCCCCAGACCAGAGCCAATTAATGCCTGCCTTGTGCTTTGAAAAATAAATAAAAATTACTGAATTCATATTTTCTCATTTTATTTGTCTGATCTTATCATTTTTGCGGGTATAATGAGTAAGTTAAGGCTAAATTATTTTTAATTATCGCATCGCCGATCACCCTAAAAAAAACTTCAAGATGAAGTACGGAAGGATATAGCCTATATCCAAACTTTTACCGTCTGATGCAGCTTGCACTCACACTGCCAGTTGGCTCTGCTACGTCAGAAAGAAGTTTCTCAGTTATGAGAAGAATCAGAAACTGGCTCCGATCTGCAATGGCTTAGGAGGACAGATTCTCGAATCTTTCCCTACTGCATATAGAGAACGACTTGACTGTAAATGTATCAGAAGAAAAGATAGTGGACATCTATGCAACGCGGAAAAAGAGGCGGTCAGTATCTCAGTGATCATTATGATATTTATTAATAAATTAAACCATGCCAGCATAACAAGCAGAAGATTCAAATCATACAGTATTTTTCCGGTAACGCTTTACAATAAGGGTTTATGAATAATCATGCACTATAACTAAATTTTTTTCTGCCTCTTTTTTCCGCCTCTTTTTCCGCGTTGCATTTCTGACGTAGCAGAGCCAACTGGCAGTGTGAGTGCAAGCTGCAGCAGACGGTAAAAGTTTGGATATATCCTTCCGTACTTCATCTTGAAGTTTTTTTAGGGTGATCGGCGATGCGATAATTAAAAATAATTTAGCCTTAACTTACTCATTATACCCGCAAAAATGATAAGATAAGACAAATAAAATGAGAAAATATGATTCTTCTGCATTAGGTAGGCTAAGATATGTTTTTTTAACGCTATTCTTAGTATAGTCCTTGTTCATTGTAAATGTATTTTAAATGTAAATGGTATGATATATACATTTTAAATATGGTAGCCCAATAAGCCCATTTAAAAAAAATCTGAGCTCGTGGTCTGCCGGTAGGTGCCCCCCCATGCACAAAAGTGAAACTCCGCCTATGCTCATGCCCCTATCAACGCATACCCTCCCACCAAGTTTGTGCTCGTCAGTGCGTGTGCACCAGCTTTTCTGTGAACGCGCCCATCTCATCAGCATTCATCAACACCATGGAGTATTTGGAGGTAGCCTATGCTGCCCTGGCTAATCTACCGATAGATTGCAATTGCTAACGTCATTTATACTCTAAATGAGCTTTTCCGCCATCACTCTTCACATCACACGCAAACTTCAGGCGTGTGCATGTGATTGTAACGTGCGCGAGGGGTGGCGTGTGCCCGATCTGTGATTGACAGTCAGATCTCACATACCCCTGCACTGATTGGACCGATGATCCGGGAGCGGTGGATTTTTGCAAAACAAATAACATGCTCCAGGTCGAGTTAGAAGCTCGGGTTTTTTTTTCTAAAACCATTTTATTTATGTTGTTCTGTTGGATAATAGTGTCGATTTCATTGAATATGATCAAAAAAATGTTGCCGACGGCAGCTTTAAGTCCTATTGTACCGAATTTTGGTTGTAGTTCCACCAGAGTTACACTGGGGGCGATCGTCCGAGTGCAAAATGAATGGGAGTCTATGGGGCTAGACGGCTAAATTTGTCTCTTTCACCCGATTGCCGATGAGATATTCCCCGATGAGAAATTTGAATGTAGGTTTTGCAAGTTCAACATGGGTTATAGGTCGAAAGTTGAATGAACGAGTACTTATGTCCTTTCGATTTCTTACAAGTTGAGTTGTTGTTGCCCATAACACGCTAGCATTCTGCTAATCTGCTAATGGCGATCGTCCGAGTGCAAAATGAATGGGAGTCTATGGGGCTAGACGGCTAAATTTGTCTCTTTCACCCGATTGCCGATGAGATATTCCCCGATGAGAAATTTGAATGTAGATTTTGCAAGTTCAACCTGGGTTATAGGTCGAAAGTTGAATGAACGAGTACTTATGTCCTTTCGATTTCTTACAAGTTGAGTTGTTGTTGCCCATAACACGCTAGCATTCTGCTAATGGACGCTGATTGGTCAGTGAAGGACTGGTTACGACCAGAGATACTGCTTTATGGCATCGTGGCACCCAAAGCGGGACCAGAATGTTAAGGCGGGCTTAACTCTTCTAGCACGTGTATTTACCTGTGTCAGCTGTGTTGTCGATGCCTCGAGAGAAAGGAAAGTGCAGAGCGCGAAAGCACCAAAGTGACTGAAGGATTGCCGTAAAGCAGTATCTCTGGTCGTACGATGGTATGACGTCATTGACATTTTAAAAGACTTTTTAAAGTAAATAAGTGACTAAAAAATCTAACACCCAGTAATCTGTAATTTCTTTGCATCTCCTTTCAAAAACAACATTCAAATTACTAGACAAAAAATGATATCCTGAGAAAAGTGGATTTTATGGGGTATATATCCATAAACCTCCATTAATTCTACACTCATGTGGAACCAAAGTGGAACTGCAACCAGTTCAGAACCCGGAAGTTTACTGAGAGTGAAAGTTCTCCCCATATTAGACATTCTCTGGCTGGATACTCTGATGTACTGTGTTTTTAATACACACTGGCAGCCTGAGGGCGCCATATGCACAGTATAGTCCATATATGGAACACACGAAGAAGTGCCATAATCATGTGACATTCCAGGAAGTCCCTGACACAAACAAAGCTAACAGAGATTGCTGTAACCAAGGGGGTAATCCATCGACCGGAAGTTGAAGTCGGCCGGGTGCCGCCATCTTGTAGCAGAACTTCACTTGCGTTAGCATTTCCATTGACTCCCATTCATTTTGGCGTCACTTTGACGGCGAATAACTTTACATCTGAGGCGTTTAAAGACTCCATTTGTCCATTATTTATTTCTATAGCAACACGACAATGTATAAAGGGCTCCATTACCTATTCTATGTTACATTATGGCCCCGTAGAAACAGTTTTTGTAAAAATAGGCTAACGATTGTGTCATAACCACTCGACTCTCTGTTGCGCTGTACAGAAATGACCGTACAGACAAGAGGAGAAGCTCGCAGGTAATCGGGCGGACGTCCCATCAAGGGAGAAGCCCATAGATAATGAGTCCATAAAAGCAACGGGACAAAATACTCCTGCTCACTCACGCCAAAGAACTCTTTGCTCAAGTTCACCATCTCTGCAAGATTAACGTTGGCAATTTTCACGCACAGGTACTAGACGATTTACGTCTGTCAGACAGGTTGCTCACGTCATCAAGCTTAGTTTGAGTCGGTTTGAGTCTGCGCGTCAGGAATGGAAGTGCTCAAAAATCGCTAAAAATGGGCTTCAACTGTCTCAACTGAGTTCCAATGAGACGGCTCTGTCCACTTCTTGTACTGTCTATGGCTGTAACATGCAGATAAAGAGGTTTTGAAGACAATAAACATGATTGCAATGATATTTGATTTACCTGTGTTCTT
Organism: Chrosomus eos; assembly: GCA_036326025.1. NCBI lineage: Eukaryota > Metazoa > Chordata > Actinopteri > Cypriniformes > Leuciscidae > Chrosomus > Chrosomus eos. The sequence continues at coordinate 42,639,702 of CM070826.1, read as the reverse complement.
CCAGCCATGTTAGGTATTTTCATAATAATAGATTATATTTATAATGTAATGCTAATCGATATAGACTTTATCATTGTGCAGAATACTATAAAATATATTTCCTATAAAAAAATCTGAAGCCAAATCAGATCACAGAAGGTTATTTAAAACACTCGACTTGCGCTATAAAGTAAGTTTGGAGCACAAACATGGTTTTAATCTCATAGATTGTCGTGTATTGATGGTGTGCTAAGCTAACATGCTAGCTAGCCCTAGGTGCACCTGCCACCTAGCTGTTATTTTTATGAATTTTTCTAAATAGAGAGCCTAAGCCCTTCCCCTTCCGGTCGACCACCATGGGACCTTCGGAAAAATATTGTATGGTAGTCAATGGCGAGAGACAACAAATATTTGGATCCCGTTTGAATTGTGCCCTGAATTACACATATGATGTTTGTCAATTTAAAAGATGCATTTTAAAGTCAATAAAGTCGCAGTTTGATGTAAAACTGTTGAAGTATAAGACTGTGAAAATACGTAATTACAAAGACTACAAACCCAAAAGGTGATACCTTTTCTCTCAATGAATGAAGCTTTACTGAATCCCCAACTTTACTGAAGCTAACTTTACTGAAGCTAACTTTACTGAGGCTAACTTTACTGAAGCTAACTTTACTGAGGCTAACTTTACTGAGGCTAACTTTATTGAAGCTAACTTTACTGAGGCTAACTGTACTAAGCCTAGTACTGCACAGCTTTATTTTATGAATTTACTTTACTGAGGCTAACCTTTTACTCACAAGCTGAAATTTGTATGAGGTCAACTGGCTGAAGACAACTTTACTGAAGGCTGAACTTTACACTATATTTTTATTTAAATGAAGCTAAACCTTTGACTGTAAACTAACTTTGAGGTAAACTGTGAAATACTATTACGAGGACTAACTAACCAAAGGTGATCCTTTTTTTAGAGATATAACTTTACTGAGCCCAACTTTACTGAAGCTAACTTTACTGAAGCTAACTTTACTGAGGCTAACTTTACTGAAGCTAACTTTACTGAGGCTAACTTTACTGAGGCTAACTTTATTGAAGCTAACTTTACGGAGGCTAACTTTACTGAAGCTGACTTTACTGAAGCTAACTTTACTGAAGCTAACTTTACTGAGGCTAACTTTACTCAAGCTAACTTTACTGAGGCTAACTTTACTGAAGCTAACTTTACTGAGGCTAACTTTACTGAGGCTAACTTTACTGAAGCTAACTTTACTGAAACTAACTTTACTGAGGCTAACTTTACTGAAGCTAACTTTACTGAGGCTAACTTTACTGAAGCTGACTTTACTGAGGTTAACTTTACTGAGGCTAACTTTACTGAAGCTAACTTTACTCAAGCTAACTTTACTGAGGCAACTTTACTGAAGCTAACTTTACTGAGGCTAACTTTACTGAAGCTAACTTTACTGAGGCTAACTTTACTGAAGCTGACTTTACTGAAGCTGGAACTTTACTGAGGCTAACTTTACTGAAGCTGACTTTACTGAGGCTAACTTTACTAAGCTACTGTACAATTTTATCATTTCATTTAGAATTTTGTTTAAAAGTAGACATTTCAAGCTTTCTATTTATTTCTCATGTCTATGAGGGAAGTAGCCTATAAGCTGAGTTTAGTTTTATTTACTTGTCTTTTTATTTAGACAAGCTCCAGTTCCAGTATTTAATGCGGTTTTCCGCTATACCGCAGAATTTCTTGTTTTTCAACCTTTTTTGCTTTTTTGTTTGTCTTGCACTTGCACTCTGCTTCCGAGGAAGTGGATGTGCTCAGCATTGAGGCAGATGATCGTGAACCAGACTCGCCGGTTCACGGTCATGTGTATGAGGAGCTCATTGAGGTTGTGACTCGTGCTGTGGCCAGACTTAACATCAGCTGGCCACAAGATGAGCAGGGAACGCAAGTGAAAAGCAAGTTAGATGAGCGTTTCCTGCAGCACAGGTCACAGCCTCAGCCCCGGGGTTTGCCATTTTCTCCACAAGGAGATCTCAAAATCGTGGGAAAAGCCCCATTCGTCCCGTTTATTTAGTCCAACGAATGTTGATTACAGCAATGTTTTAGGGGCAAGGGATCTGGGATATGGGAAGATGCCGAAGGTAGAGGAGGCGCTTGCTGAATGCCTCTCTCCTGAAGCGGTATCTTCTCTTAAAGCCTGGCGCTGCCCAATAAACCATACAGAGATACCTCTGCATTGGTTGGTAGGGCTTATATGGCGGCAGGTCGAGCTGGTTCATGTCTGCATTCGATGGCTATTTTGCAGGCATACTAGGCCGACCTCCTGAAAGATTTGGATGAGGGGGAGGGACGACACCAAAAGATATTGCGGAACTTCGTAAAGCCACAAATCTGTCTCTCCGTGCTACTAAAGAGACAGCCCGCGTTATTGGCCGCTCTATGGAAGCTATGGTAGCCACGGAGAGACATCTGTGGCTGAATTGATCAGGCATCAAAGAGAAGGATAAGTCGTTTCTCCTGGATGCGCCGCTCTCGTCTTCTGGCCTGTTCGGTGACGCAGTTACATCTGTCGTCGACAGGTTCCAGGAGACGAAGAAGCAATATGCGGCGTTCCAGCAGTTCCTCCCCCGTCGATCTAGATCCAATCGAGTAGGGTGGGGCAAAAAGATCAGCCCCAGCCGTCACCGAGCTCCTCATATCGCCAGGAGCAAAAAGAGAGCGTTGCCTCTAGAGCACCTCCTTCGGGAGCTTCGCAACAGAGGAAACGCTCTCAGCCGAAGTCTTCCGGGCCAGAAGGGCGACTTGAGGGACGTCCTTCAGGCTAGGAGGGCTTCGGGAAAGAGGTCCTAACTGGAGTAGTAGGACCTCGAAGGGCTGGTTGATGTTTATCTATAATCGGATACCGCAACAGTTTTAATTCGAAGTTAGTTTGCTCTGCCCATTTCACCATGGACTTATTTTCTAACCTGGGACAATATCAAACAGGCTTCTCTCAGTTAATAAATTATATACAGAAAGCGATCAAAGAACAATCTTTCCTACAGCGCGAGTTTATCTGGACACTTGCCAAACTTGTTATGAAATCAATGACGGATGTTACACTGCACAACGAAGCTCTTATTGTATTTATATCATCATGTTTGCATTGGTGAAAGCATTAGAGAGAGTGCAGAAACTGCGTTGCAATGAAAAGATCTTCATTCTCGCGATCAACAGATTGTCATCTGCTCAATGCTCATCACGGCAACATTTTATGTGATGGGAATAGATCTAAATACTTTAAAAACTTTCACATTCTTTAACTCAAGCGATTAAAAACTATAATCTTCAGATCAGCGAGTTTACTGTAAACACTTCATATAGCTGTAGTAATACGAGGAGTTCACTGAATCAGAGCCTAATTCACACATGGCTGATACACTGATCAAGCCAATCACAGCAGAGAGTCTTAAACTGATCTCCACAGCAGCCAATCACTGCAGTGGCCGGATTACACGAATCCCACAGCAGCCAATCACAGCAGTGTCGGTTAACACTGTATCCCACAGAGCCAATCACTGCAGTGGCCGTGTACACTGAATCCCACAGCAGCCAATCACAGCAGTTGTCCGGTTACACTGAATCCCAGCAGGAGCCCAATCACAGCAGTGGCCGGTTACACTGAATCCCACAGCAGCCAATCACAGCAGTGGCCGTTACACTGAATCCCAGCAGTCAAGCAGTGCCGGTTACACTGAATCCCACAGCAGCCAATCACGCAGTGCCGGTTACACTGATCCCACAGCAGCCAATCACAGCAGTGCCGGTTACAACCTGACACTAATCCCCACAGCAGGCCAACTCACAGCAGTGGCCGGTTACACTGAATCCCACAGCAGCCAACACAGCAGTGCCGGTTACACTGATCCCACAGCAGCCAATCACAGCAGTGTGTTCCTGAATGCTACAATCCACTGAATCCCACATGCAGCCAATCACAGCAGGTGTCCGGTACACAATCACGAGTCCAACAGCAGAGACAGCCCCCTTCAAACAGAGTATTCAAATCAGAGGCTAAAATCAGGCTAAGAAAAATGCCTTTTATTTCTAAATTATGACTATTTTTTATAAAAAAAAAATACTAACATTATAAGGGCAACCCAGAAAACATTATAAAATAATAAAATAACCCCATTCTAGGGCACCTTTAATACAAAATATTATATTACACATATAAAATGATTTACTCCTAATTATTTATTGATTACTTAAAGGTGCATTGCCCAACTTTTCATGTTAAAAATACCTGTTTTCTATCCTATACATGCTTAAAGAACTGCCTGATGGGGTGAATGAACCCTTCTCTGCTCACTGAGATTGCCTCTATAATCCTGTACAGTGAAATATATAAGAGGGATTCGGGCTCGAATTTGAGACTGGGCGTGACGTCATGCGCGTTCACGCTCACCTGGCTATGGCTGGCAAGTTTGCGTATAAGCCGCCATTCTCCATATCAGCGAAGACAACTCGAGCGACAAAACTTTAGTCAACTTTCGACAAAAGTAGAAGATGGATTCAAAGAGACCGGCTTGTAGTTCATTCCAAACCCCAACGCAAACTCCACGTAAGACAAAGAAAAGAAAACTTTGTCTAGTTATTGACCAAAATGGCCAAATTGGAGTCAGGCGTCGGAATAAGAGTCAGCATCGGGAAGGCTTTCAACAAATGGATAGATCTCCGGTGTGCTCTAGGGCTCAAACTGGACCCTCAGTTGGCTTTTTTCTTGATAAAACGGTAAGATATACCCCAGTCTCTAATGTCTGATACGGCAAATCTGACGATACGTAAATGCTTTATTGTAATGCTTTAGCGTAAGCTAGATAAATGTACAATCAGAATTGATTTTACTACCATTGTCAGTGAACAGGTTCATTAACTAGGAATTGTCTTCGGAAGAATCGTACAACATGAAACATAAAACATGTCCCATAAAAGATATAACTATGTTTTTGTGTATGGCCTACCGGTAACGTTAGCCGTGTGTCCTTTGCCCGCGCTCTGCTCTTCTTCTTCCAGCATATTACTTAAGATTATATTACGCTGGAGCCTTCGTCTTCTGTGTTTCTCTGTACAGAACTCAAGCATAGTCTTTAAACGCCGCCGTTCGTACTCCGTTATTAAGGTCCCGGCGAGGCAGAACGGGAACATTGCGATAGCCTCCTCCATGCTGGGTTGTTGTTGTTGTATGTGGCGCCGGCGCCGCCATGCTTGCGTCACTCCCTTACCCCTCCTGCCAGTTCCTATGGCCACTTGGCCAGTGCGACCGCAAACAGCAAAACCGAGTTTGGGGGAGAGTAGTTCTTAGAACTGTTTAGAAGTGGACAGTTCCTATAACTAAGTTCCTGTAACTACTTGGTCGGAAAGCGGCTATAGTGTCATTTGATTGTTATTACCTGGAGACATTTGAGTGTACTTGTCCAACTGTGTATGATATGATTATTATTTTGAGCTTTTACAAAGTAATAACTTATATTGTTCATGAACGTGTTTCCATAATAAAACAATCATAAGTGGATACAGTAAACACATAAAACAGTTCAACATGGAGATAGATGGAAACAAAAGCCGAAGTTTTCTTTTACCCCCGTTTTCCCCTCACACATAAGTGTGTAATTTACTCAAATGCCTTTCATTTCATATATTTAAAATGATTTGCAGATTTATAACTGTATTACCTCTGAAGACATTATGGTAACGCTTTATTTTACGACCCGCAAATAACTGCGTAAGTAAACTGAAATTACGGTGTACGTTTCTGTAAATATAGTGTACCTCCGTGTAGGTATAAGGTAATAAAGGGGTAACAAGCAGATATACAAGCAAATTATTTATAATGTAATTATTTTAACAGGTACGTATTATGTTAATATATTCCAGGCAAAAATTGTACGTCTGTTGTATATAAAAGTTATCATCACATTTCTGGCAAAATATGTTCTTGTGCAATTTTACATTTAATTTAACATTAATTAATCTAGTAAGAAAAGCCAATAAATTCATGTTTTATCATACTGTGCTTACATACAGCCATACACGTTTCATTTTCAACCCACAGATGCCAAAATTAAATGTAAAATTGCACAAGAACATATTTTGCCAGAAATGTGATGATAACTTTTATATACAACAGACGTACAATTTTTGCCTGGAATATTAACATAATAGGTACCTGTTAGTTTTAAAATAATTACATTATAAATAATTTGCGTGTATATCTGCTTGTTACCCCTTTATTAGCCTACCCAAAACTTAACATATTGTTCCCTTATACCTACACGGAGGTACACTATAATTACAGAAACGTACACCGTAATTTCGGTTTACTTACGCAGTTGTTTGCGGGTCGTAAAATAAAGTGTTACCGACATTATGACTGTAAACAAAAGATTTGTGCGGCTGATGCTGCTTTGGTTACGAACAGCTCGTGCTCGTGCAAGCGTGCGTGTGCTCCATGAGCGTGCACATCTCTGGTTGCAGTTTCGCTTGTCGCCAGAGGGGGCGTAGTTCTGCAAAAACTCAGAGACCTGCGCTATGCACCTTTAATGCACACAATTATTTATTATTATCTATATAAAGAAAAGTGACTAATGGCTCTTACAAAAGTGATTACGCAGTCTTCGTATATTTGCCCCCGGTTTCACAGACAAGGCTTAAGCTAGTCCTAGACTAAAATGCATGTTTCAGCTGTTTTAACTGAGAGCATTTCTTAAAATATGTCAGTGACATAGTTCTGTCTCAAGACACACCAGTAATGTTTTTTTTCTAAGGAACATTTATAAAAGTTACTTAATTGTCCCAATTAAACTAAGGCCTAATCCTGGCTTAATCTAAGGCCTGTCTGTAAAAACCAGGCCTACAGTCTTTACGCACAGCTGACACGGACCACACATGCTTGCTTCAACTTTGAATGCACCATACCGGAACCATTTCTTCTTCCAATTAGACAGATTATCCTCTCATTTCGCCAGATAAACTTTCTCTTTCTTAGCAATGAGAAGACACGCAACTCAGGGATGGGTTTTTTCTCCTCTACATTCTATACACTAATGAATATTGCAGTCGTCTATCGATTAGAATCCGAAACAAGGACTGGTGGGACGTTGTCCTGCTTCACTTCACAGACGCGGAGGGAAAGGAGGATTTTAGAATGACGGGACACTCATTTATACAACACTTTATTCAACAGGAAGAACAGCTCGTTCCGCACGTCATACGTCATTACGCTTTTTCTACGTCATTGCACATGCGCAGTCCTTTCAGTTTAAGGTGTTTACATGAAGGCTTTTTAGTCTGATTGAGCCGACAATCCGAATACTAATGGGTTATTTGATTGCATGTAAATGTAGTTAATGAAGGATTGAGGAGTGTATGCTCTTATAGTGCTGGTGATGAGGATGCTGATTAGATATGGGTGCATGTGATGGCTGCTTGAGTGCAGGTAAGAACCAGGAGGGATTCTGGGAAATGTACAGACTCAGGCTGTGTCCGAAATCTCCCCCCATTCCCTATAAAATAGGGCACTATTTGAGGGGACAGCCATTTGTAGTGGTGGGCGTTATTGAGTGCACTCATTCAATCCCACAATGCACCGCAATAACGAGTGTACTGATGTAAAGGGTCTTATATTCTCATCTAGGGTGTAGAAAGATTTAATAAATTACATTTGCAGGCCATGCATGATCTTTCGTAGTACACAATAACATTCTTGCTTAGCTATAGAGAAGCTGGCGAAGGCCTTAAAAATATCCTTTCGTTTTTATTTTAATCAATGTCATATTTGATTTACCCTTTCATGATAAAGTGTATTTGATAGTATATTTCTAGACTAACCACCAGGTGTCAGTAGTGGCACAATTACCGACAAGCTGTGCAGAACATGAGAACAAAGTGTTGCTGTCAATTGTTGCTTGTGCAGACCTAAGATGTAATAAAAATGTATGTTTGTTTATTGAGATGAGAAATATTACACACCCTACTTATTAGGTTATTCATAATTAATTAAGTACATATTATTATAAAGAGTCTTCTTGCCATTAGGCTACTTTTATTTTGATAACATGGCAGTGACCAGGTTGCTAATTGTATGGTTTCCACCACGAAAGAGAGAAACTGATTTCCCTTTGTTTACAGTATATGACATGCCGTCAGGTGATGTGATTGTCATGGAACTTGTTGCTCTGGTGACCAATGTGGTTCTGGAAGAGCACTATCTCATAGTAGGGGTTGTTGTGGTTGTGGACCCTGGAGTCATTCCTATAAATCCAGAGGGGAGAAGCAGCGAATGCACTTGCGGGACGGCTTCCTTGCCGATCAGCTGTTTTATTAATTTACACTCGTTCTGCACATGCGTGTTGAATGTTCCCTGTGTGTGAGGAGGACCGGCCCAAATGGGCAGAGGAGTGTCTGATGTCAAAAGCGGGATCAAGATTCCAGGACCATTGGATTTTCAAGGGCATGTGAAAATGTGTAATGCACTTCATTTCACAGCATTACAGCATGACCTTCATTTTTTTCGTATGTCTGTGGATTGTTTGTAATTTGTTTTTCAGCACATACAGGACCTGTATTGCAGGATGATTGTGTGACTTAATATTAATTTTATTTGCAGTTCTGTCATTTAGCGAATATTTTGGTTATCACGGCTGTTGACTTCTGTTCATATTTCTTAATAAAACCAGGCTTTTAAATGATTGACATTGACATTTCTAATGTCATTTGGAATGCATATTTTGCAGAAATGTTTATCTAAAATAACTTACATTGCATACAAGATATAAATTTATGTCATGCTTTCTCTGGGAATCAAACCCATTACATCAGCATTGCTCTACTGTTTGCTACAAGAATGCCCACTATACAATAATATAAATGCTAAATAGGCTATAATAGTAAGCAAGAAGAGAACCAGACTAAGAATAATCAAAACATGATTACATAGAGTTAAGAAATTCAAGAATACATGGTAGCAGTACTAAACAGATAAAAAAAAAGATCAGCATTGTTACTTGAATAGATCTTCATCTCAGTGGAACATAATCATTAGTTTCAAGCTACTTCAAGAAATGTTTTCCTCTATTTTTTCTAAAAGCTTTGTTGCAATATCCAGTGCACTTCTAGCATTATCAACGCTAAACTGCTTGTTTGGGATGTGAGGAAATTGGTGATAGTTCGGATACTGAGTTTTTTTGCCATCAACACCAAGTTCAGTCAGTTGCAGGGGCGTAGCAAGCTTTTCTAAAGTGTGGGGGATGGATGTGGTCAGGGCTGTAAAACTATGTTGTGTAGACCTGTCGTTCTAGGGGGGTTCGGGGGCATGCTCCCCCGAAAGAAAATTTTGTAAATTTTAAGGTTAAATGCATCAATCTGGTGCACTTTGAGAGCTCAAATTTAAGAGCTTCAACTGGCTTTAACCCATGAACTGTGCACACTGAACAAAGAAAAAGCATTGACTTGTACCTAAAGAGGGCTCAAACATCTTTTTAGTTATGATAGAGTCTCAGTCTACATTACATTATCACTGGTGTTTTAGAATGCCAAACATTTATTATAATAATAGGCTATAATAATGATTTATATAATTATTCCTATGATGGAAAATCCTTATAGCCTATAAAAAAATACTAAATGTATGCTACTGTATAAATGAAAATAAATATATAAAAAGTATATTTTATATTACGCTATAGAATAATAAAATTACAATACTTTTGTCCTAATTTCTTCACTTGCAAGAAATAAACCCTTGAGCTTTTATTTTGGAGAAAACACCAGATCCATGCTGATCGCGTGAGCAAAGTGCGCAAACAGCCTAATTAAAGTCTTTTGCTGTTTAGTCTAAAAAACGAAATATAATACCGAAAAAACTCGACATGTCAACAAAACATAAACATTACATCCTCCCAAACCCATATCAAGCTTATTAAAAAACCTTGAAAGTCATTCAAAGTACCTGGAAAAGGGAGAAATAACCATAAGTTCCCGCCTCCTCAGCACGAGCTGACAGATAAATCTAACACACCAAGAGAGGCGGAACTTAAGGCAGAACAGCCAATCATCAGCCGGTCACACTACGCAAAGCCGGTGTCGTGTTCGAGAGGGCGGGGGAGAGGAGGAGCCGCAGCGAGCGCACACACAGAGCAGCCAGAGAAACGGAAGAGCGACTGTAGTAAAGCGTTTGTGCAAAACTGCGGAAAAACTGCAGTGGGTGTGGGTGTTGAACCCTCTCACTGGGAAAAGTGTGGGTGTTAAAACACCCACATCCCCCACGGGTGCGACGCCCCTGGTCAGTTGCCTCACAGTGTTTGGTAAAGAAGTCAACTGTGAGCTGTAATGGGAAACCTGCTGAGCAAGGCTAGTTATTGAGCAGTTTTTGGGATACTCTCCACTTGTCCTGTACATGGCTGCTATCAGGGCTTTTTCCACAGCCTGATGCACTTTAAACAGACACCACTCTGAGCAATCTCCTCCAGTGTCATTGTGAGCTGCTCTGATGTCACATTGAGCCTGTTCATACCAGCGCTTTGCCTCTCCTCTGTTTGGCCTTGGTGTTTCTCTGTGGTATGACCAGAAGTTATAGTGTCTTCTAGAGTAGTTCTGATAGAACCTCTCGCGCCCCCTCCTGTGGCTTCGTGCCTCTGTGTTCCACGTGTCATAGAAATGTTGAAAGTCTCTCCAGGTCGAGGATGTGCTATGTGCAGTTTTCCCGTGTTGTAGTTCCTCAATTCTGTTTTTCATGTATTTGAAAGCCTCATTGGCAAGTTCTTCATTGCCTGGATTCTTGTCTGGATGCCACCGGAGGTAGAGACGTTTAATGGCTTTTTGTTTGTCCTCACTTGACATATTCCAGATTTCATTTAAGCTTTGGTCAATTTCTCTTTTTATCTCTTCAAATGTCTCCGGAAAGACTCTTTTGGGTGGAGGTCTGAATGTCAAAAGACGTTCTATATCTGTGCAAGTAGACCCTGTGTTGGGTGGAGGTCTGAATGTCAAAATATGTTCTATATCTGTGCAAGTGGACCCTGTTGACACAGTTGCCTTCTTTTCTCGTTTAAATTGGTAAAGGTCAAGAGAGCTTACTTCAATGAAGTCATCACTGCCAACTTGTATTTTATATCGGGAAGGAAAATGTCTCATTTGTCCCATTGAATCATCTAGTCGGTTGATAACAATGGCATAGAAATATTCATCGGATTCGTCCTTGCTGAAGCCAACATACTCTCCACTTTCAAAGTTGTTGAGGAAGTTCATATCAAGGCAGTCATGCCATTCCTCAGGTATGAGACATCCAGGTTTCGGTAAAGCACTGTGTCCTTCCTCATCGCCACTGAATGCCATGATTTGCCAATGTTTTACCTAAACGGTTTATCCATAATTATTTGCGTCCAAATGAGTTCAACTATGGCGACGCGACTCTCTGACTTGTTTGGAAACAGCCGGTTAATTGCAGGACTGCTGGCTAACTTACTGTCTTCAATCTGCATAGTGTTCATCAACAAATGGATCTATGTGCACTATGGGTTTCCCAACATGACCATGACTCTCATTCATTTCTACTAACCAACTAATAACCAACTAAAACTGTAATATGTGTTTGGCAAAACTAACTAAAATAAAATTAAATTAAAGAGTAAATGTCCTTAGTTTTCGTCTTTGTCAATGTCTTGGGCTGCCGCACCGGCCGCCACATTTGCGTTTCGTCATTCATTTAAAAAAAATGCAGCGTATTCGTTCAGCTGCATTTCTTTTCCCTGCTCTCTCTCTGTCACTCACGTGTCTCTCTCACATACACACACACACACACACACACACACACACACACACACACACACACACACACACACACACACACACACAACACACACACACACACACACACACACACACACACACACACACACACACACACACACACACACACACACACACACACACACACACACACACACACACACACACACACACACACACACACACACACACACACACACACACACACACACACACACACAGCCCCTGCAGTCTCAACGAGTATTCGTTGAAAGCAAGTTTGTGAAAGGTTGGTATCTCGTGAACACCTTTACACAATCACACACTAAAAAGTGGTATAACATTTTTTTTTAATTCTGAATACAATTTTGTCAGTGTGTCATTAACGGTGTCGACCCGAGAAGCGATTGTGGCTTTAGAAAGTTTGAGGTAAAATGCAGTTGGGTTGTCGATGTCAAAACACAATAAGCTGTGATTCAAATAATAAATAATGTTGTGTAATTTTTTTACTCTTACACTGAATGTTTGCTGCTTCAATCCAGATGAGTATTGTATAGGGTAAATTTAGTATGTTAACATTGTACAGCTGTGGGATTTGTATAGGTTGTGGATTTTGTATAGAAGATGTGTAGTTTTTTGGTACGGCGTGTGGATTTTGTAGAGGTAAAGAGATTGAGCTCCTGACACTCTGAAAGCAGAGGCTTGTGTAGACTGTTTACATATTTGTGCCCATATGTACATTTTATGTAGCTACTGGTGTTATTGTTGAATACATATTTCTGAAATTGTATGATGTTTTTGTTGAGTTATTATTACACAATACTTTTTCGGACCTTTTTGAATCTTGCCCTTGACAAATAACCCAAATTAGAAAAAAAAGACTAAAACTAACACTAAAACTTATAAAAACTCAACTAAAACTAAGCATTTTCAAAAAATAAAAAATAAACTAAACTAGCAAACCCACTTTAAAAACGAATTAAAACTAAACTGAATTTGAAAACAAAAAGTCAAAATGAAATAAAAATAAAGACTAATGAAAAATGCAAAACTATAATAATCTTGGTTGCGATTCACTTTTCTGGGTGTTCTCTTAAGGGCCCGGGTGTGCTCGTTGTACCACGGCATTGGACTATTTTCTTTAATCTTCTTTAAGCGCAATGGAGCAACTGTGTCTAAAGTGCTGGGAAAGAGAGAGTTAAACGTTTCTGTTTCAATCAGGGGCGGAGTGGCAATTGGGAGAGTCGGGAGTTTCCCCGGTGGGCCGGTAGTGTTTCGAGGCCGCGAGGGTCGGTCTGATAATAGTTATACATTGCAAGTTCTAAGCAACACTATCCGGCGGCCGTATTCTGCTCAACCTGTAAATAAATGCATCGAACCGCTGACTTTGTCTGAGTTCTTAAATGGTCTAGTGGTAGATCTTTTGCCAAGCGTGTCAGAGGTTACGGGTTCTAATCCGCACTCGCATAGTTTTTTTTCTCTCTCATCAAAACTGAATATGTTCATCATTGGTTACAGTCTATATCAAGCAGGGACACGTTTGTGTGCATGTTTATTTTGTGATTTCACTGAATGAATAGAGAGTCTCCGCAACGGTGAAAGATTAAAGAGCACGTCCGAGTGAAGACAGTGCGCACCACAAGAGAACACTGTATCGATGACACTGATAGCACCGCTCAGCTTGATTTAAAAAACAACAGATTTTAGCGCTAGATCTCATTTAATAGCGAACTAAATGAATGCTCTGCTAGTTAACTGGAGATGTTTTATTTATTTGTATTAGGTACATCCATGCAATGTTTCAAAACCTGGTGGGGGACAATATCGATCCTGAGAAAAGTGGTGGGGACATGTCCCACCCGAAAATTACGCCTACAGTATGATGACGACAACTTCACTGGATCTAAACAAATCAACCCAAATCAAAAAAGTTGATTTATTTCAGTAATTCCATTCAAAAAGTGAAACTTGGATATTATATTAATTCATTACACACAGACTGATATATTTAAAAAAGTTTATTTCATTTAATTGTGATGATTAAAACTGACAACTAATGAAAATCCCAAATTCAGTATCTCTGAAAATTAGAATATTACTTAAGACCAATGCAAAACAAAAAAGGATTTTTAGAAATGTTGGCCAACTGAAAAGTATGAGCATGTACAGCACTCAATACATAGTTGTGGCTGCTTTTGCCTGAATTACTGCAGCAATGCAGCGTGGCATGGAGTCGATCAGTCTGTGGCACTGCTCAGGTGTTATGAGCCCAGGTTGCTCTGATAGTGGCCTTCAGCTCTTCTGCAGTGTTGGGTCTGGCGTATCGCATCTTCCTCTTCACAATACCCCATAGATTTACTATAGGGTTTAGGTCAGGCGAGTTTGCTGGCCAATTAAGAATAGGGATACCATGGTCCTTAAACCAGGTACTGGTAGCTTTGGCACTGTGTGCAGGTGCCAAATTTTCAACTCAAAAATTCTGTATTTTTGTCTTTTTAATGTGTATGTGGACAACATCTGGGTATAGGTCGCATGTTAATGTCTAGTGTAAACGCAGCCTATGTATGTGTGTTGACTGCGTAAAGCAGGCTGTGTATTCTTCAGACACTGTGCGATCGCGCCCGGCGCTCTAAATGGCAGGGACTGGACTTCAGCAACGTATAACGTTATATACGTGTAACGTATGTCACACTTAGCACGTTTTGATTTTCTTCGCTTCCCCTCTTCCATTTCTCTATACCTCTTTTTATAATTTTCTCTTTATTTCCTAGTTGGTTCCTGCTCATTTGAAAAACTGAAAGAGAATGCATGTTTTTTTTCTGTATCACCACATGGCCTTATTCAAATATATAGCTATCTGTATATGTGGCAGGATGGGTTAGCACCCCTCCCACCTGTTTGAGGTTTGACCAATGGCCTGGCACCTGTTGCGTATAAGAGCACGGGCTACCAGTTCATTGATGTGCGTCATTTTTCCACGTCAAGCATGGGACTGATGCGGTTTCTACGACTTCTCATGTTGATTTAAAGCGAATTCTCAGTGCTTAAACTCTGTGATTCAGTGATATGCCTGGAGTTTCCTTTGCTTCTTTTTGTTTGTTTCTTTAATTGATTTTAATGTTTAGGCAAGTTTTGAATGTGTACTTTTGTTCTTAATTTAATTGTTAAGTGAATTTATGCATTGTTTTCATCAGAATATTATTTGGTTGAGCTATGCTGTCGAATTTGTGATATTTTGTTTAATGATTTGTTATTTTCTTTGGGTTTTTGATTTGCGACGACTGGGTTGGGACCAAGTGGTTGGCTCCTCCTTGGAATTGTATTTTATTTATGTAATTGCATTTTTGTTTTCTTTGCATATCAATGCTCTCTCTTACTGTCTCTTCTTTGTTTGTTGGCAGGACCTGGGCACCTGGGGGGGCAGACGAGTGACCTTTTGGGTGGTGGCATCCTCACTGTGTGTCGTGGTCTTCTCTGACCTGAGTTGTTGAGTGTGTGCTAGTGTGTGTGCACCGTGAATAGAGTGATTTTTATAAGGGTGATATCTTGAGACTGCCCCTGTTGGTAAGCCCAGGATCCTCTGCTGCCAACGTTAGGATTTAAAGGATAATTCCGGTATTTAGCATTTTGAGTCTATTTTCTAGTTTGTTTTGGATGAACTAAAGTTGTGGAATTAGACATTTTGACAATGGGTCCTGTCTCGACTTTTTGACAATTTTAGAATCGCCTCTGAGCGCTTCAGAGTGGCTGTCTACGAGCATACTGAAACATGTCCTTAAAACAACCCTTAACGTTAGTTTTCAAAACTGTGCAACTCACCAAGTGGTTAGTGGTTTTCTGTTGATGTTCCAAAACAAGTAGCGTAGCAAAATACAGTTTCTGTCGTGTTTTATTTGGCTTTTTTTTATTCCATTGATGTCTGTTGAAGGACTCAGTGCTCGTTGATATTACTGCGCTACCCGATACCGAAAGGGGGTCTGTTTACATTTGGTTGTAGTCTTTTGGTTGTAGTCTTTTCGCTCGGTTCTCCGTCTCTCAGAAGGCTAGCTTGAGCAGAGTAACTGCGGCAAAGTGGTTGACGCCATCAAGTGGTCGGGAGTGTGCTAACGCTTCAGACTCAAATATCCAGCGCAAGTTTATACGCGGTTGTGAGGTATCTGAAAATATAGTTCTACTATAGTAAATAACACGGATTGAAAACATACATTGCGCCGATATATTTGTTTTTAATCATCAACGAACATAACTAACCACTCGATGAGTGTCACAGTTTTGAAAACGAACGTTAAGGGTTGTTTTAAGCACATGTTTCAGTATGCTCGTAGACAGCCACTCTGAAGCGCTCAGAGGCGATCCTAAGAGTCAAAAAGTCGAGACAGGACCCATCGTCAACATTTCTAAGTCCATCACTCTAGTTCATCCAAAACACACTAGAAAATAGACTCAAAGTGTTAAATACCGGAATTATCCTTTAACAAATTGATGAGAGTGATTGCTGGTCAATGCCTAGGCAGAGTTAACAAGGTTAATGATACACAGCTGACAGCAATCAGAGATGATCTGTAGTGAGTTCTGGGAAATGTAGTCCATGTTAGAATAACAATGAACAATGAACAAGAGGGAAGTGCCTTCTGGTGGATATCAAGGGAACTTCAGCTGGTGATTGTGACAATAATACTCCACTAGATGGCATTGGGAAAACTTATAATGGGAACAAGGTTGAAAATCAAACTGACAACTTCTAACAATGTGTTGAGTCGAAAAGGAAACAATAATTAAAAAAAAAAAACTCAAACAGAGACAGTCAAAGCAAAAATTTTACTATGACAAAAACACCAGACAGTTGTTGGAAATATTGGCAGAAGACGACGGGAGAGTACAACTAGGACAAATCTGGAAAACTGCAACAGTTCTTCTGAAGAAACATGATTCGTCGAGATCATACATTCTTTGCACACCAGATGGAAATAACTACAGAAGAAACAGAAAGCATCTGTTAACCCTTTAGCTGTCACCCCCCCTTTTGATAATTGACATTAAAATGCACTATACAAACTTAAATGGTTGTAATTCAAGAATGCTTTGGAATATAGACCTAAGTTTGGTCTTGTTTTAAAGAAAACAATCAGCAGATTATTACTGAAGTGAAAGCACTTCAAAAAAGTATGAAAAAGTTATGGAAGTTATAATTTACAGTAAATTAAATATACTTTATTAATATATTTCTTTTTATATAAAATAAAATTTTTACAAAATATTTTTACTATAAAATTTCTATCAAATGAAAGCTATATATCTAACCAAGTTGTGTTCCAAATTTAAAGTTGATATCACAAAAATTGAAGTTCCCATGAGATTTTGTTTAGGCGTTATACCAAAAATAGCCACCGGGTGCCATTGAATTCCATTGAATTTCATTGTATGCATTCTGCCATAACAAATTAATAAATTTCTATCCAAATATCACTTCTGTCACTAAATATGGAACCTTGAGATTCAGACCTTTCTGACAATATGTGTTTTGTCAAGATTAGAAAAGGTTTTAATAATAAATTATGAAAGATGATGCCCAAAAGGGGAGGGGCCTAATAAAAAAATACCGTTTCTATGGTAACGCAACGTCCAATATCAAAACGGTTTTCACAGGATGAATTCTGAGTTCGTAAGCTTTCAAATGATACCTATATTATGATAACTACTAAAATATGTGATATAATAATAATAATAAAAAAATAATTATATATAATATATATTATACTTTTTAGAGGACTTCTTACCTTACTTTTTAAAATATAATTTTATCTTTTTTTATTAACAAATACTAGATTATGTTTTATTATGAACTTTTAGCACTAAAAACCAAAGTTTCAATTATTAAAAGTGTGTGTGTCGACTTTTTGTGACAAAGGTCAGAAACTCCTGTAATGACATCGATTTTTTTGAGGCGCACTCTTGTCATAAATTCATATTTTACTGTTCATTTGTAATTTGTAAGAAAAAACAACGCTAAAATATCTATTTAGGAGTCTTAGACCCTTCCAACGATATATAGTTTGTCATGACTCGATTAGGATTTAATAGAAATATAATGAAGTAAAGTTAGGCGTCCCGCTAGCGGGACGGTGACAGTTAAGGGGTTAAAGACAAAAAAAAAAAAAACAAGAGTTTTCATTAAGTGATCAAGATGACTTCCGGATATCCGCATACATTTGAAAACGGCATTTTCGTATAAAAAACGCTCTCCATCCACACTAGCGTTTTCAGGCGTTTTCTGACATTTCAGTGTGGATGAGAAACTTATAAATTCACCTTACTGCGCATGCGTGAAACCTCACAAAAGCTCACCGAGATGATACAGATGGACAAATATATAAAAGTTATCGCGCAATTCTTCTAATAGGATAATTT
Organism: Chrosomus eos; assembly: GCA_036326025.1. NCBI lineage: Eukaryota > Metazoa > Chordata > Actinopteri > Cypriniformes > Leuciscidae > Chrosomus > Chrosomus eos. Next base: position 42,621,503 of record CM070826.1, on the reverse strand, counting down.
TATTTAGCAAAATATCTGACCATCACTGATGTGTCCAGGTCGCACTCAGTCAACATTTGTTTGGTCTAAAACCCAACACCAAATGTGAGTACATTTTCTGTCATCTTTGCAGTACTGTGATATGAGTGTGCAAAGTAACATTTTAGCAACAGTGTAAAAGTGAATAGCACATAACAGGCACTATACCGGTAAGCATGAATATCTATTGGTACAACATGGATCACATGACTAAACTTATGTCATCGTTTTCAAATACCTCCGGCTTCACAGTCCACACTCAACGCGAAAACAGCATTTTCAAATTTATCCGCTTTGGAGAGCGTATTCCAAAAGCTACATTTTCATTGACTTAAAACGTCGTCTCAGTGTGGACGGAAGGCCTGAAACACTGAGTCAAACACAAGTGTAACACTGGAGAGAGAAATTAATCCAGACTTACCTGTTGTGGTGAAGTAAACATGTCAAGAAGAGTCAGAGCAAGCCAATCATCATCATCACCGAAAGATCAGGAAGAGAGATTCAAACTCCTTCAAGATTTAGAGACTATAAAATGCACTACAATAGTTACTGAGTAAAATGCATCAGAGTAAATGTTTATTGACATAGTTGAGACATAATGCTTATGTTGGTGAATGCATTATAGAATGTTGAGATAATAGTTGAAGTTCAAAAATAAAATAAAAAATGTATGTAATGTATATTCTAATCTAGTGTAATGTTTATTACGTGATGATGTAAGCTGTACGTAGTGCAGAGGTATGTAATAAGGAAGTATGTGATCTACACGTGATGAGTGAGTGCTAGATAAAGTATGTCAGTCCAGTAACTGACTTTGTGTCATCTGACTTATTCATGATAAAAACTAGTGGTAAGGATCACAAAATTCACGGTTCGGATCATTTACGGGTTTTGAGCCATGGATCGGATAATTTTTTGGATCAGCAAAAAAAAAAAAGAAAGAAAGAAAGAAATATAGGATATAGATATATGGGTAGGGTGGCCATACGTCCGGATTTTTGCTGGACAGTCCGGATTTAAAGCCCCCTATCCGGCGCAGCCTCAAGCCGGACACTCATTTGTCCTCCTTTTGGAGTTGCGCTGAATTGGCCTATAAATATTAACCTATAAAAATCCCACATATTGATAGCGGCTCCCTGATGCCCGCAAATTAGTTAAAATCTCCCGAAATCTAGAGCGCGTATGCGAGACAGAACATACTGTGCTCCAACCGTGTAGCGCGCGCACGGCAGAGAGGGAGAGAGCAAGGTCTCTGCGTCTGTGCCTCATGAAGCGCATGTAAGACAGAGAGCATCCTGATTGGCCTGTTTCGGTAAGTCAACCAGTGCCGCGCGTGTTTTTGTGAATTTTATTGTGACGGCGCTGAGAACGCCAGAGCTCACAGTGCTCACATTCTGCGTATTAATTAGTTTACTATCTGTCTAATACATTACGATATGTCTATCCGGTGTGAAAGCCCCTAATGGCTTCGATTGCCACACTGAAAACAGGAGAGCCTCTCCGCCTGACAAATCCTGCAGCCTCCTCCTCCAGTTCTTCACCTTGAGGAAGCCAAACAACCTTTTTCTTAGAGGCCGAGGACAGACACCTATAAGCCTGTCGACCGAGAGATGTCAAAGGGTGAAGCGATCATCCTTCGATCATCCCTCCCCATGTGAGTGAGTAATGTGTGCGGGCCAGGGAGTAATGTGTGCGGGCCAGGGAGTAATGTGGGCGGGCCAGGGAGTAATGTGGGCGGGCCAGTGAGTAATGTGGGCGGGCCAGTGAGTAATGTGGGCGGGCCAGTGAGTAATGTGGGCGGGCCAGTGAGTAATGTGGGCGGGCCAGTGAGTAATGTGGGCGGGCCAGTGTGGGCGGGCCAGTGAGTAATGTGGGCGGGCCAGTGAGTAATGTGGACGGGCCAGTGCCGCTCTGGCCCAATACTGGCCCCTGCTCGAGAGTCTGATGTTGGGTTTCCACTCTACAAAACCAACAATAAACAATACAGTGTCATGCAAGTGCCCTCTCTTTCCTTGCTGATGTACAATGTTAAAGGGACTATATGGAACTTTTCCCCCAAAATAAACGTAACAATAGCCTTTTTATTTTACCATTTATGACTCAAACATCTCCTGTTGAGCATACTGACACCTTGTCCGCTCACAGTGGGTGCACCTATAAGCCTGTATCCTATTTTTCCTATTTTCTGTCGGGTCGGATTTTTCCCGCGCTGTCTGCGGATGTGATGTCAAGCGCGTTCATGTTAAACGTTTCAGATCACTCTGCCACCACCGCTAGTCAGCAAGTAGCCTACACTCGCAAACTTATCTCAAACAATATATGTTTTGACTGTTCTTACCTCTGTAAACATAATGTTGACCTCCTTGCAGGCAGCAGATGACTTGTGAAGTGTGCACGCACGTACGAGCGCTGCGAGCAGTGTTGCCAGGTCCGTATGCCTGCACTGTTTCTGCGGGTTGTTTGTGTAGTGCACGGGTTGACGCGATTGTTTTACTCACTGGAACATGATTGTTATCGGGGAAACACCCGGTAACGCTATTTAATTATTTTTGGCCGTGATTTGGTTAGTTTTGATGAGCAATTGGGCTGGTTTTCTTGTGCAGACCTGGCAACCCTGGCTACGAGAGCGAGCAGAAAGGAAGACCAGTTCTGTTTTTTGGCCACAGGTGTCAGTGGCGAGTTTAAAGGGTACCTATCATGGAATTTTGAAAATTACCTTTCATGTAGTGTGTAACATAGATCTAAGTGAACAAAAACATCCTGCAAAGTTTTAAATATGAAAGTTCACCGTATACAAAGTTATTGTCTCTCAAAAGTAAGAGTCGACTCTGAGTCGCTGATATGAATCGATAGACGAACGATGCATTTTCTCTAACTTTCGTACTTCACTTGTACAAGTTATTAGAATAAGACACGCCCACTCAGTGCGCGCGCCAGAAAACAGTGAAAACAACATGTCGATGAGACTCTGTTCTGAAGTGCGAATCAAAAGCAAACTTTTTGTTCACTGCCCAGGGACAAGCATGTGAAGACTCAGTGGCTAGAGTTTATATTTACAACTATACCACACAAGTATAGCCACCTTGAGCTGTGTTCAGCGTTATTTTAATGAGGATTCCTTTACAAACACAAATGCTTTCAAGTGTGGATTCGCGAGTCGGCTGATATAGGAAGGTTCAGTACCAAGTTTATTTGGATCGGCTTCCTCCTCCGAATCACAACCTGTAAGTACTATTAATAATTGTTGCTTTTAATGGGTTTTGTAGCATGCTCAATAAGTGTGGTGTGTGTGGGTGTGTGTGTGGTGTGTGGTGTGTGGTGTGTGTTGTGTGTGTGTGTGTGTGTGTGTGTGTGTGTGTGTGTCAGTTACGCTCAACGCAGCTTAGGTCTCCAAGCTGTGTGGTGTGTGTGTGTGTGTGTGTGTGTGTGTGTGTGTGTGTCAGTTACGCTCAACGCAGCTTAGGTCTCCAAGCTGTGTGTGTGTGTGTGTGTGTGTGTGTGTGTGTGTGTGTGTGTGTGTGTGTGTGTGTGTGTGTGTGTCAGTTACGCTCAACGCAGCTTAGGTCTCCAAGCTGTGTGTGTGTGTGTGTGTGTGTGTGTGTGTGTGTGTGTGTGTGTGTGTGTGTGTGTGTGTGTGTGTGTGTGTGGTGGTGGTGTGTGTGTGTGTGTGTGTGTGTGTGTGTCAGTTACGCTCAGCGCTTAGGTCTCCAAGCTGTGTGTGTGTGTTTTTTGAAATATGTAAAATGCTTGTCGTTGTTATTGGAGTTGTCATAAAGAATAGAGCGTATTGTATTACTACAGTGCTTTATCAATATGTTTAAGCTTTGGGTTAACGCGTAAAATAATTGACTGGGTCATCTGACCAATCACCACAGATTAGCCAAGTCAAGTCAAGTTGACTATATATATAAATATATAGCGCTTTTTACAATACAAATTGTTTCAAAGCAGCTTTACAGAGATAACAGGAAAACAATGTTGTAATAGTATTGTTCAATTGAAAATTAAATGTCCCCAACTAAGCAAGCCAAAAGGCGAAGGCAACAGTGGCAAGGAACCAAAACTCCATCAGGTGACAGAATGGAGAAAAAAACCTTGGGAGAACCCAGGCTCAGTCGGGGGGCCAGTCCTCCTTTGGCCAACGAATGAACAGTGTATGATTATGAGTTAGGCAGCATAATGTCAGGAGTCAGATGGGATCAGAACTTTCACGATATTTATCCAGTTCATCTGGTTGGAGGTTGGGTCATCCCGCCGGTGAGGAGATGAGTGTGGTGAGGTGTCCATGGGCCTTCACAGCCCTGATAATGCGTGTCGTCGTGTCCATGTGATGGTCCTTCATCAGATCTGGATATGCCCTGGATCCGGCGGTCTGCGGTAAACCTCGGGATAAACAGAGAGACTAATATTAGCGTAGACGCCATCCTTCTTATGATGTACAAAGTACATCAGGAATTATGGAAGTGTTCCCGGTTCCGGCTGATCTAATCTATGCAGCCTAACATTGAATTATAGAAATCTATAATGTTTTATGTGTATGCTAAGCCAAAGAGATGTGTTTTTAGTCTAGATTTAAACTGTTTAAAATTAGCGTCACGCAAAGGAGGGGGTTGAAAAATGAGTCGCCAAACGAATCATTAGGGAGTCGGTGAGCAAATAAGGTAAAAATAAATGCATATTATAAGACAACAAAAGTGTTTTTTTGTCATTGCTTGCATGTAAAACTGTTGTTGGGGACTCCCAGAACATTATTAGGAACATTTTAAATGCATAATAGGTACCCTTTAAATTTCAGAAAAACGCATATAGCCTCTTTAAATTAAAATATTAAATATTTTACAGTGTCTTTGTTATACATATTACATGCAGTTACTATAGTAATAATTACATGCAATTAATCCTACAACAAATGTTTCAAAACTTTTCATTACGAAAAAGTGTAGTCTGGAATTGGCAATTTTGTCCATAATAATAAAAGTAAATGAGAGTGAAATCAGTGATATATGCAATGTCCGAGAAGTGTCCAGTGTCCTCAAGCTGGTGCAGGGCTTCTGTAATGCTGGGGGAAACTCTGAGATGAAGGAGAGCAGGATCCAGAAGCAGTAAAAGGTTTATTCAAAATAAAAATAAAGACAATTCAAACCAGGAACATAATCCAAACAGTGTTGCCAGATTGGGCGGGTTCCCGCCCAATTGGGCGGTTTTGAATTTGATTGTGCGGGTAAAAAAGGGTTTGGGCGGGTGGACAAAATTTGGGCTGGTTTGGGGTCAGTTCGGCGGTTTTCAAACATCTACTTATTAAAGTCTAATTGGTTAAAAAACTAAGCTAAAGTGTGCATGTGCTGTCATCATGACAAACACACACGCCCATGCAGAGTCAGCTGGCGTTGGTGTTGACGTCACCGATGAGCACGCACGCACTTATAGCCAATCAGCGATCAGCAGGCAGACGCGATTTAGCGCGATAACTTGAAGGTAGCTGTATTATTCTAGTGATGATCGATAATGCCAAAGTGACCTACATATACAGTAAGATGTAGGCTATCTACAGTAAAGAGTAAGAGAGTGATCAACTCTAAAACGTACACATGTGGTGGGAGATGACTCGATGGTTAACTCTGAGAGGAGAGCAAAGTTCAGTTGAAATACTTGAATTGGAATCGAATATGGGACGACTCCTGTCCATGTGCACTAGCCTAACCAGACATCTGCAACGTTTACACCGTCCAGACTGCATGAACTCTCCTGTCCCTGACAGCTGCTGAAAAAGGTTTGATCAACAATGAATCAGTTTTGATTGCTAAATTCTGCATTATGTTCTACAAGGTGTAACAGCTACTTCTGAGGGTTAAAATCATCGGTACATTTCTTGATTGCCGTTTTGACAGTGTCCACCTGGACATTTTAGTCATATTTGCTAATTCTTCTTAATTATTGCCCTGTTTTGATCCGTTTTCCTGGGAAATTTATTTATTTTTTATTGTATTTTATCATCGTTATTTTGTTTTAAGGAGATAAAAATGGTGCTTATCGACCTTGAATGACATGGCAATACAATTATAGCACATTTTTTTGGCAGTACAATTTTGGGCGGTTTTTTCTCGGAGTGGGCGGTTTTTGGTGAGCTTTTGGGCTGGAAATCACCGTCCCAATCTGGCAACACTGAATCCAAACAGGGGAACCAGGAAACACGCCAACAAAACATCTGTGGCATGCTGTTGATTACCACAGAAAATTTGTTTTACTTGTATTAAAATACCTGTTTTTCTGGAACATATGCTGTTTTAATTTGTCATCTGAAAGCTCCAAAGAATCTTATAACAGAAAACTACACTATGACTGGCCAGTCAAACACACTGCACACCAGCTCTAACATTCATAATCCCTTGTGAAAAAGAAGTATACTATAGCATACTTTTGAAAAGAATACTTACTTTAAGAGAACAACCTAGTGTAAACTGGATGTAATGTTTGTTGACACTTAACTGAATGCTAATTGCAATTAAATGAAAATGTTTTATTGTTTAATTTTATATTAAATGTAATTAGCTGAACTTTATAGTTTTTTTTTTTTACCAAATTAAGCAGGACTTATGTACATCTTTATATGATATATAATATATAAATAATTTTAAAATATGGTTAAAATGTGCTGCCAAATGTTGGTTAAAATGTGCTTACAAGAATTGTAAGATGCACTTTTTAAAGGTTTACTAAAGTGTATTAAGCAGTCATGAAAGCATAAGTGCACGTAAAGATTCATTAATATTATATTATCTGTAAGTGTTTTTTTATGTACTTTTTAGATTTGAAGTAATCCTTTAATACAATTAAGTGCACATCTTTTTCACAAGCAGTAGCCTACTCATTTTTATACTCAACTGAAATGTATTGAGCTAACATTAGAAAGAGTTACACAGATTCATTTAAGTTGCATGTAAAATAGATTTGGTGTTGGTGAGAAACTGGTGAGACTTGATGTAATCGGGACGAATCAAAAACACTTTCCGCATGCCACAAACGCTGTTGATCAAGCTTCACTTAATAACCGGAAGCAGTCTTTATGGATAATTGTATTAAATTTGACTAAGTACATTTGTTTCACTGGTAAATTTTGTATTTGGTTTATTTTTCCAACAGTAATTTTTTTGCAGTGTAGATATGTTGCTTTTACTACATAAATACCAGTTGTGTCCAGCGGTGGTGTTTAAAATGAGGAGGCAAAGTCTGCACAGTTTTTATATACTGTATATCAAATGCAAATTTATGTCCGTTATACTTAATTTCCCTGATTAAATAAACATTTCATAAAAAAGAGAGATCAAATACTGTTCTATATTATTATTATTTTTGCAATAACTATGTAATATTGTTTTTATTAAAAACAAGTAAATTTGATCAAGTTAGTGTTTGTACACATATTATTTTCAGCAGTCATCAAGCTTGAAGACTCAATACACTGGTCACACACGAAGATGCAACTTTAATTTCACTAGGCTGATTGATCACTAAAAACCCCACAGTCGTCATGTTTTCAGGCAGTGGCGGCGCTGGGAATCATAGAATATCATAGAAGCTCCTCATCAGCAATGATCATATTGGAGGGCTATGAAATATGAAGGAAAAGACTGGAGACTTTAGACAAATCTCGGAATAGTTCAGAAGATAACAGACAAGTCCCAATCTGAAAAATACTTCTGCTCAAATTTACATTATTTACAGCCGTTGTCATTTCAAGTTTTTTTGTTTTTTTTTACTGCGTGACCATTCACGAGTAGTGTATCTTATTATATATTCCTACAGAAGGTTACAGTTTTTGTCTCCTACATATTACTGATTGAAAAGAGAGTATAATTTTCCCATACTTCGTTAAAACATACCTAAAAGATGGGACCGGTATTTCAGGAAAACCTGACCACTGCAGATAAGGGCTTTAATTTTTGTTAAGTGTTAAAGAGTGATAATTGCTTGTATTTTCAGTGTTTTTTAGAATTTGTGTAATAATAAATATTTGGTTGACAGCTTTTGACTTCTGTCAATATTTCTTTATAAAAAACATGCTTTTAAATGATTTATGTTGAAATTTTAATTCTAATGTCAATTTTATTCCATATTTTGCAGACATGTTTATCTAAAGTAACTTAAATTGCATTCAAGATATACATTTATTTCATGCTTTCCCTGGGAATCAAACCCATTACATTGGCATTGCTCTACTGCTTGCTACAACAATGCCCAGTATACAATAATATAAATTCTAAATATAACAGAAAGCAAGAAAATAACCAAACATAGAACTATCAAAACATGATTACAAAGAGTTAAGAACTTTTGAGTATGCATGCTAGCAGTACTAAACAGGAAAAAACAGAAGATCAGCATTGTTACTTGAAAAGATACTCATGATCGTATCAGTGCAACATAGTCTGTAATTTCAAGCTACTTCAAGAAATGTATTCCTCTATTTTTTCTAAAAGCTTTGTTGCAATATCCAGTGCACTTCTAGCATTATCAATGCTAAACTGCTTGTTTGGGATGTGAGGAAATTGGTGATAGTTCGGATACTGAGTTTTTTTGCCATCAACACCAAGTTCAGTCAGTTGCCTCACAGTGTTTGGTAAAGAAGTCAACTGTGAGCTGTAATGGGAAACCTGCTGAGCAAGGCTAGTTATTGAGCAGTTTTTGGGATGCTCTCCACTTCTCCTGTACATGCTGCTATCAGGGCTTTTTCCACAGCCTGATGCACTTTAAACAGACACCACTCTGAGCAATCTCCTCCAGTGTCATTGTGAGCTGCTCTGATGTCACATTGAGCCTGTTCATGCCAGCGCTTTGCCTCTCCTCTGTTTGGCCTTGGTGTTTCTCTGTGGTATGACCAGAAGTTATAGTGTCTTCTAGAGTAGTTCTGATAGAACCTCTCGCGTCCCCTCCTGTGGCTTCGTGCCTCTGTGTTCCACGTGTCATAGAAATGTTGAAAGTCTCTCCAGGTCGAGGATGTGCTATGTGCAGTTTTCCCTTGTTGTAGTTCCTCAATTCTGTTTTTCATGTATTTGAAAGCCTCATTGGCAAGTTCTTCATTGCCTGGATTCTTGTCTGGATGCCACCGGAGGTAGAGACGTTTAAGGGCTTTTTGTTTGTCCTCACTTGACATATTCCAGATTTCATTTAAGCTTTCGTCAATTTCTCTTTTTATCTCTTCAAATGTCTCCGGAAAGACTCTTTTGGGTGGAGGTCTGGATGCCAAAAGACGTTCTATATCTGTGCAAGTGGACTCTGTTGACACAGTTGCCTTCTTTTCCTGTTTAAATTGGTAAAGGTCAAGAGAGCTTACTTCAATGAAGTCATCACTGCCAATTTGTATTTTATATCTGGCAGGAAAATGTCTCATTTGTCCCAGTGCATCATCCAGTCGGTTGATAACAATGGCATAAACATATTCACCGGATTCGTCCTTGCTGAAGCCAACATACTCTCCACTTTCAAAGTTGTTGAGGAAGTTCATATTAAGGCAGTCATGCCATTCTTCAGGTATGAGACATCCAGGTTTCGGTAAGGCATCATGTCCTTCCTCAAGGCCACTATTATGAATGCCATGGTTTGCCAAGGTTTTCTCAACATCCTCCATGTTATCACACAGCAGAAGTTGCCCAAGGACTTGAAAGCTTGAGGTGGTCAGACAGTTCTTTAGAAGAGCATTGATTTCTTTAGTAAGACACATATTAACTTCATTAACTACTTTGTGGGCCATGTCATCATTGTGTTTCAAGTAGAATCTGCATCCATCTTGCTGTTTTTTCACATAAACATCTGTTTCAGCCTTACTACCTTCAAGTGGCTCATGGTTTAACAGAAGTTCAGTTTGAAGAGTTTTGCAACAGATAATCTGAATCTTAGAAAATATTTCTTCACACTTTCCTGCAGCTTCAGACTGTGAAACCCCACCTTTGCTGTCTTCTCTGATGAGACAGACTAGTCCATGAAGAAATGCAGCAGAAGACAAGTGTTTGTCAAACCAGCCACTAAATTCACATTCCCCTTCATCACAATATTGAACACTTGTTCCCTCCAGATTTTCTGAAATTACATCCGAGAGAAATTTGGGGCGAAGTTGCTGGGGAAGGAACTGCAACAATGTTTGATGTTCATAGTGATCATTTTCAAGATGACAGTAGTTTAATTTTTCCAGCAATTTCAGCCTGGTTTCCAAAGGACCCTCAAGTCTTGCAGGCTGGAAGACTGTGTCATTGAAAAACAAAGTGTTGGATTCATAGAGTCTTCCATCTGTTGATGGAAGATAAAGTGGGTCGTTTTGGAAAGAGGTTTTGTTCTGTTCCTCTTTCAGCAGGCAAAACAGCTGTTGTACAACACGCTTCACAGTTTTCTGCTGATTTGCCTGAAGACTGTCTTTGTCAGAACTATCAGAATAAATTTCTTGAAGAACAGTGATATATTGATTGACGGTGGGCCTCTCCTTTACACCTATCTTCTTAAAGAAATCTTCAAATTTCATATAATTTGGGGGAATGCGGTACAAATAAGGCCTAAACTCAAGATCATCATTTATCACAAGTGCTGTCTGCTTTTCCTTCACAAGTTTTGTGTCATTTTCCACCAAGATAATGGGGAGGTCTGAGAATAAAGAGGCATCTAAATGTATTGACTGCAGGTATGCATATGATTTGCTAAATACTTTGTTTCTTGTTTCCAGCAATGTGTCAGTGTGACACTGAGACGTACATATATTTTTCAGATTAGCAGCTATTTGTCCAAGGGGTGGGGTCTCCAAGGCTCCGACATCCTTCAGTTTCATTATGAGATGTGAAGAGTAGAATTCTGAAGGTAGGATTGGCATAGATGTCCATATCAGATAATGGTGATCAGTGTCTCTGCCAATAAGTGATCCACTGATTGCAACAACATCCCCCCTCTTGAGCAAAGGCCTTGTGATAATCACAAAGTATTTGCTGAATTTGCATTGGGAAGATGAATTTAATGTTAGCAATTCTGTTTAGTAAATTAGAGTTTTTGTCATTACCCATGAACAAAACACTCTTGAGCAAAAGTTTTGATCTTTTCTTAAGAACATCTAGAGGAGTGATTCCTCTTGTTTCAGATTCAATCTGTTTTGCAAACTGAATGATTTCCTCATCAGACACTTCATGTTTCAATCCAAGGCCCTTTAAGAGATGATGTGCTTCAGTAAGTTTACCTTGGAAATTGTCCCAAAACTTTTCTGGCACAAATCTCTCCTTTGGAAGCATTACCCTGTAAAGGGATACACTGCCATCATAGAAGTACGAAGCCACCTGAAGAGAGCCATTGATGTCTCGAATAAATCTGACATCTCTCAATGCAGAGACAGTCCTGGGGTCCACTGGTCCAAGTTCCACTAAAAACCGCATTAAAACAAGAAGCTTGGCCTCTGTCATCATGTGCACAGAAGGAAGAATAAACTGTACACAGAACTCCAAGTCTTTTAGAATCTTAATGTTGAGATGTTCTGCCAATTCTTGGTTCACCCAGGTGTACTTGAGGAAAATACTGTCACATCCTTCAACCTGGTACAAGCTCGGAAAATCATTGTAATGCACAGAATTCAGGATAAATACCATTCTGTGTAAATCAATCTTTTCCCGTTTTCCAGTTATTGACTCAAACAGGGGCAAGGACTTCAGCATACCCACATGTTGACTCTTGTTATTGGAATCTCTGATCCCTTGTTGTAAGAAGCGTTGAAGATCTACACATTCATCTTTTGACAGCTCCTGAAACTGTGAATGAGGTACATCACAAACCTGCCCCAAAACAGCACTGCTATCTCCTGTTTGCAGGAGTTCTGGATTCATATACTTAAGACGGAACTCATGTTTGAGATCACTGAAAAAGCTGAAGTCTATTTTCATGAACCCCAGTTTTAGGAGAATGGATGCTATTTTTTCATTTGGATTCTGAATCACTTTTGATACGTTCCCCATTGTTTGTAAGAAATGTGTGTTATTTTGACTGGGGCAGATTACTGGAAAGATTGGACTGCCTTTGAAATGCTTTTTTATCTCACTGAAGACATTCAGATTTTCATTTTGGTAGCTTTGCTCCTGATCCTCAAAGAAGCTCCATAATGTTTTCAGCCATTTTATCATCTCTGTCTCCACTTTGTAAAGCTGGCACCTTTGATCAGGTAATGACTGACTGAGGAGTTGAGCAAGTTCTGGTTTCAAATACGCTGCTGCTATGTCAATTGATAAGTCCTTAATAAATTTTCCCTCACGCAGAATTCGGACATGACTTCTATTGACATAACTGTCTGCAAACATTTCCTGATGTCCTTGGAAAATACTGCTAAATTTTGATATCAGCTTTGGGGATTTAGAGTCAAAGACTCTTAACATCTGATCTTCTGTGAGGAGAAGAGGCAGCCCATTGAGATCATGGACATTTTTCTCATCGGCATTTGTCAAGCAGAAGCTCAGAAGTTTTGAACATCTTGTTTTGTCTTTGATCCATGTCTGGTTGATGGGCAAAGGCAATCCACTAGTTGTCTGGGAAGGATCATTCAATGATCTTTGCTTCAAGAAATTCATCACTGTTGAAGCGCTGACTTCTGTCACATTCACACCAGCTGATTTGTAATTCTCCTTTATTTCATTCATTTTACTTGAGCTTGGCACTAATTTCATCCCGGTGTCATCTAAAATTTCAAAAATTTCACCATTGTCATCACTTGTAAAGTACGGACAATTTTCTGAATGTGGTTTAGATGGACTGCACCAGGTAACTGTGTATTTTCGTAGTGAGCGATGTGATGACTCAACAGAAACAGTGTGTACAGTGGGTATGACAGGAAGATCACATTGGCTGATTGATCTATAGACCTCAAGGATCATCTCATGCCAGACTTTGTCTACTTTTTGTGAAGTGCATGGAAAGTAATCAAGGCAAGAAGTCTCTAGCTGTAACTTGAGGAATACAAGAGCTTTCGGTGTATCTTTCTTCATGACTGAACACAAACGTAATAGCAGATCAGCATAGAGTGGTGCAATGATGTTTACTTTCAGTGACTGGTTCCACTCTGTCTTCAGACTATCACCATCCTCTTTCCACAAGTCTCTTCTTGAAGAATCTACTTCAAAATTTGCATTCACATGGACTGGTAAACCAGTTTCTCCAGGTAATGGCAAAGAACAAAATGCCCTGCCAGTAAATATGGGGTTAAATGAGCTTTTCCAACATGCAGCCAGAGCAGCTTGAGGAACTTTAAAATGTTCTTGCTTTGTTTTTTGCTCATAGTTTTGTTGTGAAAAGCTAAAGCACTCTGCAATGACCCACTGACTTTGTTTATTTCCAGATGAGATTTCCATGCCATAAATGGTTTTGCAGGGTTTTGCTGTTCCTGACATGAGGGATTCTTGAACATGGCTGTGGAAGCTTTCCTTGCTTACCATGCTCTTTTTTGTGTATTTCTTTTCAATAAGGAAATAACTTTTTTCCTCATTTCCATCTTCATTGATCTCCAAGAACTGTATTTTTGTGATGTGTTTCAAGAAGAGAATTAGTCCTTCAGGATCTTCAGTCAAGGCAGATTTAAGTTCCAACATGTCAAGGTCTGTGACTGTGTGTCTAGATATTTCAGATTTTTCTGACATTTTTTCTGTCCTGAGAGGGAGCCTGAACATGGTTCCAGAATTGAGTGGAAACATTTCTGGAAGAAAGGTATGATAAACATCCTCAAAAGACTTTTTTAATTCATCATCAATTGAAAACTTGCATCCTGGGGACTCTTTTGTTATACCTTCCACATATTTTAGATTTGGATCAGAAATGCAAAGCCATTTGTCACCGGTCAGGATAGATGGACAATCTGTCAGATGATACACAGAATTGAAGCCAAGTCCATATTTTCCAGTTCTCCCTAAAGAGCCATGTTTTCCTCCTTCCCCCAGCTGCTGAATACCTTGCAGATCATCATCAGAAAATGTTCTGTTGTTGTACACACAAAGAGCCGGGCCTTGAACTAGTTCCCATTTCTTCCCAAAAATCTTTTCTGTCTTATGTTTTCTTTTGTCCCACACAAAGTGAATTTCTGTTGCCTCTGCATCATCAGCATTTTGAATGAGCTCTTTCAGAATATCCTTTTTAGATGGATATGCATCAATTATATTTTTTATTCGGACAGTTAGTTTCTCAGTTTGTCCAAATTCTTTGGCATGAAGGGAAAATCCACTGACTAGATGATTCTTCAAAGTATGGTGTCTTGTTGTCATTACACCAAAATGACAGGCCACAGAACGAGGTATCAGGTCATGGACGAGCTTGACACCAGCTGAGACAGGCATCCATGGGCTGTCATTAAATCTCAACTCTTTAGAAGATGTCAACACACCTCTCTTATCAGGTATGAGACAGTTTGTAAGCTTTTCAACTTTGATTTTGTACAGCCCTTTCATGAGTATTGTGACACACTTATGGAGGTCTGACATGGAAAGAGGTTGAGATCCATTTAAAGCCTTAATTTCATTAAGTGCAGTAACAAACTGCTCCTTTGTGAATTGTTTGGTGACACCAAGGCAGTCCCAGAGCCTCTCAAATTTGGAGAAGATGACTGGAAGCACATAGAGATATGGTTTCTCCTCAAATTCTTCACTTCTGGTCACTGACCTCACATTTACAAAGTGATCCTCAATAAAAATGAATGGAAAAGATTTTGCATGATCAATAATGGGATTCGGATCTTTCTGTTCCAACAAGTAATTGTTGAGATATTCATAACAAGACTGGGCAATGTTGAAGATAGCCGTCTTTTTAATTGCATTGCAGTGTTGGTGTGCTTTTAACAGCTGCTGAAGTACTGTCTCAATCATTGGATTTGTAAGTACTCTCAATTTTTGGAGAACTGGATCATTATTGTGTATTTGAAGTTTTGAATGATCAATTGTGAATTCTGTCATGCTTACTAAATTGTGACAACTGTCATTGTAAACTTCAGAGGGTTTTTTAAGAACGGTGGCGTTCTTGTTTTGCTGAACTAAAGGAACTAAGGCAGGAAGGAATGGTATTTGAGACAGTGTGTGCCAGTGTAGAGAATTCACATCTTCTGAGGAGTCTTTCATTGAGTCTACAAGGCACTGAAGACGTTTATGATATTCAGATTTATCCAGTTGCCAAACACTGGATATCTTCCCTGCTCTTTCTATGATGTCCTCTAAAGGGAGGCGGTCACTCAGCATTCCCAAATTTGAAAGTCGTTGAATCATTTGTGGTGAGAGAAAATCATTTTCTGTTCCTTCAAGAAAGCGTCCTTCCTTAAGTTCATACAAACAAGCCATTTTGCCAGAAGGATTCACAAGTTGCTTAATTAATTGAAGCTTCTTACAACTCTGTGTTGGAATACAAGGGTAGCTTTTCAGTAGGTCATCAACAGCTGGATCATTCAAGTCAATGGCATTCAGCACAAGAGTATTTCTGCTGTGTGTGTCCACAGAACTCAAGTTCTCAAAAACAATTTTGTAAAACTCAGGCCAGTTGATTGTTCTTTGTTTGATCTCTGGCTCAAAGCCACAATCTATGAAACTCTGTCTTAC
The DNA here is from genome assembly GCA_036326025.1 of Chrosomus eos. Classification (NCBI taxonomy): domain Eukaryota; kingdom Metazoa; phylum Chordata; class Actinopteri; order Cypriniformes; family Leuciscidae; genus Chrosomus; species Chrosomus eos. Next base: position 42,605,907 of record CM070826.1, on the reverse strand, counting down.
CCATGATGGGAGAGAAACAACATTGGAATATGAAGCTCCCAAGCTCAAGAACACTTTCATGGCAATGTCTCCAATTACTCGGCTCTCCTCAATGTTTGGATTCAGAAATCTCACATTGTCTATAGAACACCAATTATGTCCATTGCTGAAAAGCTCCAGAGATTTGCCATTGGCATTCTGCACAACTGCTGAGTAGAATGACTCAACCATGGGTAAAAATGCTTTGCTTACTGTTTCTGTGTTAGGCCAGAATGTATGGAAGGAATAGTTCTGGATATGTCCATTTTGGGCCATTTTTTTCAGCTCAAGCAGTGTAGTGATGTAAGCAGAGTTTACAGCATCTTTCATCAAAGCTTTGTTCCACTCAGACTTCACTCCTTTTCCCATAGACTTTTCCTATTAGATGTGACTGCAAAAGTTCCATTGACATGGACTGGAAGACCTGTCTCAATTGAGAGAGGAAGAAAGCAAAAAGCCTGGCCTTCATGCTTCAGGCTTTATCAGGGGACCATGAAATTAGTTTTTGCCTCTTTATGCAAAGGTACAGCTATACCTCCAATTGGAAATGAAAACACATGTTCTTGTTCAGTTCTTCTCTGGAACATTTGCAAAGAATCATGTGTCCCAAAACAGGAGTACAAAAGCCAGTACTGGGATGAGGGATTTATCTGAGTTATCCTGAACTATTTTAACAATGTGTGCTTTGTTGACATCAATAATGTTGAGGCATTTGACATCACTATTTCTGAAGGTGTTCTCGATGTCTTGGAGACGTGTGTCATTCGAGACAGCAAATGAATTCATGACTTCTCTGGATATTTTGAGAGGAGTCTGAATCTGATCATTCCATGGAGGAGTCGAAGCGTTTTCAGGGACAATTTGAAGAGACATAGATGTAATGCTCTTCAGAAACAGTAGGTGTGTTTGTGAGTTGTCAGTCAAATGATTTTTAAAACTCCTAATTCGCTCTTCATTATATACCTTTGAACTGATCTCTGACTTGTTGGCCTCCTCCAGAGTGCGAAATGGTAATTTAATCAAGGTGCCATTGTAAGATTTCTTGCTGTTTTGCACTGACAAATCACAATCAAAAATTCCTTCATAAGATTTCAACTGTCCAGGAAACCTTTTGAACAGTCGTTCCTGGAATGGGTCAAGTTTAATTCCTGGGTTTCCTTTGCTGAGTATGTGCTTTTCCAAATGGGTGACATTTGGATCAAGTATGAGAAGGCTTTTTCCACTCAAAATCGAAGGAACATCACTCACATGGTAAACAGCATTAAATCCAAGCCCAAACTTTCCAATCATCTCAACTTTTTTTTCCTTTGATGCTGATCCCACCTTGACAATGTTTCTCCAGTCTTCTCGCGAAAAAAGCTCATTGTTGAAGATCCAAAGGCATGGACCATTGCAGAGAGCCATTCCATGATCAAAGAGTGTTTCAGGGGGGTCTTTATGTTTTCTGAAGTCAAGGAGGAATTTACATGTGGTTGCCCCAGCATCCTCAGCATTTTGTAGGAGTTCTTTGAAAATGTCACTTTCTTCATCATACTCTTTAAGAATGTTTTTAATTCTTTGAGTAATTGGTTCAGATTGTCCACATTGTTCTATACCAAAGGACTCTTGCTCTGCTTGAATAATCTGTGGTTTTAAGATGCGAGTACTTAAGAATGGGACTTTCAACCATTTTGCAGTGATGGGTAGAACTTCTTCATGAATGACATAGAACTCCTCATTGTCTTGTTTCAGGTCATCCAGTCCTTCGGCACTGATGTCACAGAAGACTGTTTTGGACAAAGGCTGCAGAGTAAAGTTTTGACTTTGTGCCACGACAGGCACAGGGGTAATGTCTTTTAAAAGCTTCCCATTCTTTCGCATCCAGTCAAGAATGGCAATTGACACTTTAAGTTCTGTCAAGTCTCCATAAGGATGATGCCTGCAGTCAATTCTTTGTTTTATGTGATGGAGTATGTCTTCAATCTCTTCATCAGACAGTGTTTTCTTCACACCAAATTTTGTTAGCAGGTTTTCATATTGCAAAAACTCTTCAGGCACTTTCTTGATGTAGGGGCTTAGATCCAATTCAGGTGGATAGGCTAAAACTATATCTCCTGGACAGACAAACTCACTTTTATTCCAAATCCAAGGGATGCTTTTTGTGTTCATTAAATCTGTGAAATTTCTCATGTTGTCTTGCATGAACTTGTAAATATTGTGCAGCTTGGTTTTAAACTGAAAATCTGAATTTGGGTTGACCATTGATCTCAGTGCAGAGAGGTTCTCCAAGACCTTTTCAGCAGGAGGGGGCTCATGAAGTCCAAGATTTTTGCAGACATGTCCTGTTAGCTCAGAGGTAAGTGGCATTACATATCCAACAATTAAAGAATACTTTGAATCCCTTACTTCAGTCGGCTTATACAGACCTCTCTTAAGATTTATACAAATGCTTCCATTCAAAAACTTTGGATTTTCACAGGGAACCCACTGCCTTTGCTTTAGCTCGTCTATCTGTGCCTTGGTGAATTTTGAAAGGAAATCATTCTCATTCAGGACTCGGACAAGAGTATGTACTTTTTTGAATGCCTTATCAGGTGAGTGGACAAAAAGCTTTTCGTATGATTTATGACTTGGAGTATGTTTTCTGTTGAAATTTGTTTTTGCTCTGTCCTTAGGCCAAGGCGCCGCAAACTCTGAAGCATTTCTTCTGTCTTTGTGTAAATAGGTGGGGGAAAGAAATCTGCCTCAAAAATGTCCTGAAATGTCTTGTTTTTTGGATCAAAAACGTTTGAGGCTTGTTTGCGTTCTCCCTGAGTTGTCTCAATAAAATTGAGACGTTTGGTTTTCGCAAGAAGCTGCTCACTTTGTGAGAGTAGAATGCTACCATTATTCAATATCCAGGTCATTACTGTCTGTTCCTCACCTTTTTTGAAAGAGGCTGTCTCAATAGAGTCAACCAAACGAACAGCCACCTTAGCGGCATCTAAGAGTTCAATATTTAGAAGAGTCAAAAGTCTGCGATCAGCTTCATTTGCACACTTTACAATGGTCTCAGGCATTGGCAAATCATCTGGAATGGCTGGTTTGGTGGTTGAAACAACTGCTTGCTTTGATTGAACTTCAACATATTTCCCAGACATCATTCTGAAGATTGGCAACATGGAAAGCAAGTTCGTTTCAGCATTTGATAAAGAGTCCAAAGAAGAGAGGTACACTTTCAACTCCTCTTTTTCATGTGAAGAAGCAGAGGCAATGCCTTTGATAACCTGATCCCTGTGTGAGTTCACAAAGACTTGTAAAACACTTCTTGGTGAGGCAGGAAGAACATACCTCTCAATGTCATGATGTCTAAGACACTCATCTCTTTTTATGACTGTACATCCCACCATTCTTAACACTTTCTGAACATGATCTGACAAGCTAGACACTGTGCTACTCTGAAAAATCAAAGTTGTGTTACTCTGCAACCTTGCTAACAGTAAAGAATTGCCTGAACTCTGTAGTGGCTCCAGTGGTATTAAAGGCATGTCAATAAAGTAATTTAACTCATTCCATTCAGTGCTAAGAAACTTCCAGAATTCAGCCAGCCAGCTCTTTGGTGGATGATGATCTTCTGCTGTTTTCCATGTCACATGACCTTGGGTCACCTTCCAGTCTATGGGTAAGTGCTTCTTGGTGAGTGCAACAACATCTTTAGCATCCAAATTTATTATGTTGAATGTGCCTGAAAAAAAAGTGAAATGATCAAGACCAAATATCACAACATGTATGAGCACTCCCGAATAAAATATATGAAATAGTTTTCTTACTCTTTGTTGCTAGCTTTCTTAGTTGCATAGTGCAAACATGGCTCAGATCGTTGGGTATAAATCTTTCTTTGCAAAATGGCAGCAATGTTCTAAACAAAGAAAAAACTGATTTATTAGTTCTTTGAAAACAAAATATGAACATATAAAGTAGGAAAGAGACAACTGTATCACACCTTACCTTGGAAACTTCCCATTGTCGATCAAAACAGTGTTCTGCACTTCATTGCTAAATGAAGTGAAGGTTCCATCACTGAGAGGCAGAAGCTTAAGACCTTGTAGCTCTGTGTACTTCTCATCACTAAGAGCTAATTCGAGAAGAGAGTATCTGTCATCTTTACTGAGGTTTTCAGTCTCACTTCTGTGAAGGACATCTCTAACATAAGATGGAGTCACCCATGTCAAGGTATGTTTTTCAGGGAAGATTTTTCGAACATCTTTCAAAATATATTCTGGGACTGTGACCAGGTTCTCTCCTTCAGCAATCAATAATCTTGACACTGCAGACATTGTGTTACTACATATATCGTTGACTGGAAAAACTGCCTCTGAGGGAGACACCCATATTTTCTCATCTTTGGCCAGGTGAAAGATCTTGTATTCAATTAGACCCTTCAGAGTGTCTGTTGCAACTTCATGCCATCTGTCTTTATGTACAGTCTTGGATAGGTCAGGCCAAAGATTGTACACAGTGGCAGCAGGTAGAGTTGAGTTTCTGGATAACTGAATGGCATCCAGGATCATCATAAGATATACATGAGGAAGGATATCTTTTGTAAGTAGCTCATTCCACTTTGCAGACTCGTCATTCTTCTGATCCTCCTCTTGCCACTTAATGAACCTCCGATTATCTGTCAGGCCAAAGCAAGCATTGATGTGAATGGGAAGCCCAGTTTTGTTTGAGTCATTATTTGGAAGAGGCAGAAAGCAACTGAGTCGCCCACTGCAAAGTGATCTGTCTTCATCAATTCGAAAAGCTGCATCAACTTGAGGATAGAAGCTCAGCTTACTGGCTAGAGAGTCAATCTCTGGTTTATATCCATGTTTCAGAAGGCAAGATGTCACAAGCCATTGGGACTTTGTTTCTTGCATTTGATGGGGAATGTGTGATACAGTTTTGAAACAAGTTTTTCTGTCAAATGATTCCTGCTTGACATGAGAAAGATCATTGTTAAATTGATTTGACGCTGAAACTTTTAGCCTATTGTGACAGAAGCCATTGGTGTCAATATGCATCAAAGTGATGGATGAAACGTTTCTCAGGAAAAGAAGACTGATGTCTGCATCAGCAATGAAACTGTCAAAAAGCTGTGTAACTTTTGTGGAGTCATACAAGTTATCGGAGATCTCAGAAGCCTCATTACGCAGAGGGAAGCGGAAAAGCGTTCCTTTGAAGTATTGCTCCTCGCTGATGACCTTTTCCCAGGAACAACTGTTGACTTGACTGACTGCATTTTGAAAGGGCTGGAACTGATCTCTCAAGTTCAAAAGGCTCTCTCTGTCCTCTTCATCATCCAAAGACCATCTATAGCCTTCTTCATCATCTCCAAACATCTTCTTTTGTGGGTCAAAAATGGCTAGGTGTTCAGAACTGAATACACATGGCAAGTCTGTAAATAAACAACAATAATAATTATATTGTTGCGTCGCCAGTATTGTGCCAATTTACATGTCAGAATCTGACAAAGTACACTGAGGGGCAGTTATTCGTAAAAACTGATGTTGCAGCTGATCAGGGATGTCATTTATAAAACTGTTTAGGATCCTTACTAAAAATGTACGTGGGCCTGAAAGCCAAAAATGGCATACGCAAAAAAATATTTTGACTTATTAAAATATTTTATTATATAAAATAAAATTGACTTATTATTGACCCAGTGTTTAACGGTACAAGACATTAGGAAAATATGAAATATTTTGGAATAAATCAATCAAAATTGTATAAAATACATTTTTAGAGAAAGTTTTTCCTCAATCTTTTTTACTGGCCAAATAGTATTTTAAATTGATTTATATCTTTAATGCAAATAAATAGGCCTTATTGTGCATTATTAGTTGCACAAAAATATTTTCTCAGACCATGAGTTCTGCTATTATCATGCGTTAAGCAATCCTAGCTGTAGGTAAAACATTGAAACACAGCATGCCACAGGAAAAGTGTTCAAAAGCATTGCATCCCATACAAATATTTCTATTTATTAGAATATTAAATTTTTTTGTAATTTTTCAGTAATGATTTCATATAATTTAAGTTCTTAAAGGGCCCTTGTCACGGGTGTGGTGTGGGTTGAAGAAGGCAGGCAGAGTCAAAAACTCCAATTCCAAACATTTACTAATTTCTCCAAAATACAGGTACAGGGATGACAGGCAGAAGGTTACAGACACACTAAAAGTAACACTAAGTAACATAGACAAGAACCGACAAAGACAGACTGAACACAAGAAACTAAATACAAGTCCAAATGAACACTAACGAGGTGAAGACAGGTGACACAGATGATGATGACGATGAACCGGTGGATAATTGAGGGAGTGAGTTCAGGTGTGGAGACAAGAGGGATTCTGGGAAGTGTAGTGAAGACGAAGACAGACAGGTGCAGACGAAGACTGTGACATTACTCCCCCCTACCGGTAGGCGTGACCTCACGCCTTAGAACAGGGGTGGGAGGGTGGGTGCCCTGGAGGCTGAGGAGGGCGTGGTCTGGAGGGGCCTCCAGGGTGGAGCAGGCTGAGGGCGTGGCCAGGGCGGAGCAGGACATGGGCGTGGCCAGGGCGGAGCAGGACACGGGCGTGGCCAGGGCGGAGCAGGACATGGGCGTGGCCATGGTGGTGAAGAGGGCAGAGCAGACCCTTCGAGTGGCCGTGGCGGTGACGTCCCTTCGGTTGGCCGTGGCGGAGAGGCCCCTTCGGGTGGCCGTGGCGGTGAGGCCCCTTCGGGTGGCCGTGGCGGTGAGGCCCCTTCGGGTGGCCGTGGGTCCTTGGGCGCCCACGGCGAGGGCCTATGCCCCCCCCCCCCAAAAAAAATTAATGGGGAGAGTGACAGAGTCATTATAAGTCTCTGGGCTGGACGGGACCAGCGGAAAAAGAATCTCTGGCTGGACGTGGCTGACGTGAAGCTCTGGCTGGACGTGAAGCTCTGGCTGGACGTGGCTGACGTGAAGCTCTGGCTGGACGTGAAGCTCTGGCTGGACGTGGCTGACGTGAAGCTCTGGCTGGACGTGAAGCTCTGGCTGGACGTGAAGCTCTGGCTGGACGTGAAGCTCTGGCTGGACGTGGCTGACGTGAAGCTCTGGCTGGACGTGGCTGACGTGAAGCTCTGGCTGGACGTGGCTGACGTGAAGCTCTGGCTGACGTGGCTGACGTGAAGCTCTGGCTGGACTGGCTGACGTGAAGCTCTGGCTGGACGTGAAGCTCTGGCTGGACGTGGCTGACGTGAAGCTCTGGCTGGACGTGGCTGACGTGAAGCTCTGGCTGGACGTGGCTGACGTGAAGCTCTGGCTGGACGTGAAGCTCTGGCTGGACGTGGCTGACGTGAAGCTCTGGCTGGACGTGAAGCTCTGGCTGGACGTGAAGCTCTGGCTGGACGTGAAGCTCTGGCTGGACGTGAAGCTCTGGCTGGACGTGGCTGACGTGAAGCTCTGGCTGGACGTGGCTGACGTGAAGCTCTGGCTGGACGTGGCTGACGTGAAGCTCTGGCTGGACGTGGCTGACGTGAAGCTCTGGCTGGACGTGGCTGACGTGAAGCTCTGGCTGGACGTGAAGCTCTGGCTGGACGTGGCTGACGTGAAGCTCTGGCTGGACGTGGCTGACGTGAAGCTCTGGCTGACGTGGCTGACGTGAGCTCTGGCTGGACGTGGCTGACGTGAAGCCTGGCTGGACTGGCTGACGTGAAGCTCTGGCTGGACGTGGCTGGACGGGACCAGCAGTGAAGGCTTGACTGGGCTGGACGGGACCAGCGGTGAAGGCTTGACTGGGCGGGACCAGCGGTGAAGGCTTGACTGGGCTGGGCTGGACGGGACCAGCGGTGAAGGCTTGACTGGGCTGGACGGGACCAGCGGTGAAGGCTTGACTGGGCTGACGGGACCAGCAGTGAAGGCTTGACTGGGCTGGACGGACCAGCGGTGAAGGCTTGACTGGGCTGGACGGGACAGCGGTGAAGGCTTGACTGGGCTGGACGGGACCAGCGGTGAAAGCGGTCTCTGGCTGACGGTGACTGCATTCCGGATGATAGGTGGCGTGGTTAAGATGGCTGGTGTGTGTGGTTGAGTGGTGATGTCATCTTCAGCCTCACCCACGGTGAAGGCCGACCCACTCAACCACAACACATGATCGAGGTAACTGGCGAAGGTTCCTGAAAAAGCTGCTGCTGGGGCTAGCTGATATAGGCTCTCATCTAGACCGCCCCAAAACACAGACTTCAGGACGTTGTCTGTCCAGCTTACCCCCACAGAAAGCTCCAGGAAGCCGGCAACATATTTCTTAATCGGGCGACAGTCTTGAAAATAATGGACCAGACGATCGGCTGGGGTGCATAGAGAGTGAGCTGGGTTAACAGGGGTGAGAAGAATTCCCATGCTGACTCCTTACTTGGTCGGTTCTTCTGTCACGGGTGTGGTGTGGGTTGAAGAAGGCAGGCAGAGTCAAAAGATCCAATTCCAAACATTTACTAATTAATCCAAAATACAAAGATGACAGGCAGAAGGTTACACACACAAAACTAGGTAACATTAACGAGAACCGACCAAGACAGACTGAACAGAGAGAACTAAATACAGATACAAACGACACTAACGAGGTGAGGACAGGTGACACAGATGATTAAGACGATGAACAGGTGGATGATTGAGGGAGTGAATACAGATGTGGAGACAAGAGGGATTCTGGGAAGTGTAGTGAAGACGAAGACAGACAGGTGCAGACGAAGACTGTGACAGCCCTATTATGGATTTTTGAAAATGACCTTTCATGTAGTGTGTAGCATAGCTCTAAGTGAATAAAAACATCCTGCAAAGTTTTAAATCTGCCAGAGAATTTGGCTCGCCATGAGAAAATGAACTTATGAAGTACGAACCCGTGAGCGCGGTTTGAGTTTTTCCTCGAGAGATATAATGGCTTGCAAACGAGCGAAGCATGGCAGTTGATCAATGTTCGGATGTACAAATGAACACAAAAGTATTTTTTAGTTCCTTCATCCGAGCCTCTGAAGAAACAATGGGTTCATATTATTTTCTCTGGAAATGCGCCGACACAACTTCCAAAAGTTTTGTATGGTCCAAACATTTCACTGACGACTGTTTCCTGAACTTGGGCCAATACAGAGCTGGCCTCGATGAACGTCTGAAAATAAATCAATCTAGCTACCAAGCAACAATTTCTGATGTGTAACGTTAGCCTAATTGTTCAAGTTCAGACCGGTAATCTTTCTTTCAAAATCGTTCAATACTGTTTATGCATCAGTAAGTCAAGCCAGTGACTTAAAATATCAACTTCACATCGTTTCTTTTAGTAGGATGAATACAAACCTTATTTACATTGTGAACAAATTATACAGAAAGCGATCAAAGAATAATCTTTTTACACAGCGCAAGTTTATCTGGACAACTCGTTATGAAATCAATGATGCACGTTACACTGCACAACGAAGCTCTTACTGTATGTACGTCATCGTGTTGGTGAAAGCATTAGAGAGAGTGCAGAAACTGCGTTGCAATGATAAGATCTTCAGTCTCGCGATCAAAAGACTGTCATCTGCTCAATGCTCATCACGGCAACATTTTATGTGATGGGAATAGATCTAAATACTTTAAAAACGTCTCACGATTCGTTAATCTAGATAGCTGTAATAATAAAAACGTATAATAGGTGTAGTAAAAGTATTCGAGAGAGTTTCACATGTAATACGTTATACGTAGCTATTTCATATGCAAGCATGTCAGCCAATCACAGCAGTGGCCGGTTACACTGAATCCCACAGCAGACACGTCCCTTCAAACAGAGTGTTCAAATCAGAGGCTAAAATCAGGCTAGGAAAAATGCCTTTTATTTCTAAATGATGAGTATTTTTTATCTAAAAAACATACTAACATTATAAGGGCAACCCAGGAAACATTATAAAATAATAAAATAACCCCATGTAAGGGGACCTTTAAATAGCATAATAGGGGCCATTTAACTCCATTAATGAGAATGGCATGATTAATCTAAATGTGCTTATTATTAACATAGTTTACCCCTTTCATTTTGGAAAGGGGGTCGAAAATGACATTCCCAACATAAAAAGGTCTCTGCTCATAAGTCATTCTGAATAGACACAACTAGCAAGCTTGATCTAGCTTACTGCTAGCCTGACTCCGCCGTCCTACATACTTCCGCTCAATTTTCATTGAGTGCTGTAGACTTTGGTTTTCTCCGATCAATTTTTTACCGGGCCAATCAGCGAACAAAGGGAGTGTCTGAGAACGATGACGTTGATGTTGTGTGTTATTTTGAGCTGTAGTTCAGTAATGGCAGCAGACAAAATGCGAGTGAAGCCATTCGGTCCGTTGTGGCAACGCTGCCGAATATCAAGAAGTTAAAGGTGGAGCAAGAACAATCTCTGCTTAGTTTTGTGTTTATGGCCATCCTCCCACGGGGTTCGGGAAAAGATATATGTCACGACCAAATGTAGCGATTGGTTATGGCAGATAGAGTGACTCTGGGCAGATCCAATAGTTTTAGACTTCAATAGAGTTCCCGCCTACAAGGAAGTTAACGCTTGTCAATGGAGCGGTGCCAGACTCTCTGTACAAATTAAATGTACGAGAATCTGGTGGGACCAGGCTAGCTTACTGCTAGTCTCATATAGCCAACAAACTAACACACAGAATAACATTATAACTTTCAACACACTCAAATGCCATTTAGTGTGATAGTGTAACGTTAGACCAAGTGAAACAGCGCTGCGATACCTCACAAGTTTCACTCCTCTAATAAACTGACCTGTGTGAGTATTAATTCAGCACTTGCGTGTAGTTCGGTTGAATTAAATGTCCTTATTCCTTTATATCCGCGTGATTCGCGTGTGGCGCTGATATCTGTCTCTCATTAGCAATCGCGCCCTGCTTCATACCACAGTCATGATAAAAAACATGAATGTTTTCACTCATCCATAAACATTATTAGATCCATCAGCATGACGAAAAGTTCCATGATTCCGCTTATCACTGCGTCATCAATGTACCAGTGGTGTAGTCTACGTGATACGCAGGTATACGCCGTATACCCACTAGAAATTGTCAAGTATTTCCGTATACCCACTTTAAAAAGCGTGAGGATTCGTAACAACATCGTTTTGTGAAAGAATTTTCATTCGTAAATTCAACCCGCCGTGACGATCTGTGATCCAGGGACACGGATCGAATCGCGGAATCCAGTCACAAATGTAACTGTAAAGCGGAACGTCACACAATTTGGCCATTTTTCAATGAATAAATCAAAAGTAATCATGATACAAGGAATCAAATCTCGATATGTACTAAGTGTCTATGAATATTAAAGCTCAAAAAGACTGCTATTGAAATAAACTCGGCATGTTCTGCGTGTTTCTGTGAATGAGCACTCAATGTGTGCTCTACTACACACACTGACGCGCGCGTGACACTCGTATATCACAGTATACTCTGTAACGACATTGGCAGGGTATCTGGCAGATGTTCGGAATCAGCAAAATCCTGATCTGCTAACACAGCTCATTTCTTCTTGAGTAAATCACTGGAAGCTAGTTAATCAAACACAGCTCTGTCTTACTGTGATTGACAAATCAAAGGAATAGTGTTTGGGACTTGATTAAATCATTGACTGATTTTGCCACGCAGCGTTTTTCTCTAATGAATAAACAAAGGAATGACCTGTTTACCACATGTGACCGAAAGGACATGTGACTCCGAATGAATTCGGAAGGACAATCACACAACACGAACTTTGAACATTAAACTTACATCGTCAGATTCTCTGACAGGGGCGTGACCCAGTCTTTCCATAAAAAGACTGACCCCCATGAAGTTCCTCAGAGAGCTTTTTCCCTGGGAGAGGTTTCCGGTTCCATGGCTCCTTCGGGAGCTTCACACCGTGTTTCTTCTTTTTCTTTAATCTTTCTTTATTTTCGTCTTCGGACTTTTTCTTACGTTCAGTTTCAGTGAAATGAACGTAATCGGCAACTTCAATCTTAAAGAGACTTTTTGAACCTACCGCGACCGCACTCGCCCGGAAGAGACGAGAAAGCACGCACCCGCTCTTAAGGACACACACACCGCAAGACTCGGCTTTCCTCAGCAACTCAAAGAGAACCATTGTGCAAGTATTAGTTTTATGGAACTTTTAATGTGATTTCATTCCTTAGTGTCTCTCAAGGTTCATTCTGTCTGTGATTTTTGCCATACTGCCATCTCTCTCTCAATCTCTCTCTCTCTCACTCAATCTCTCTCTCTCACTCAATCTCTCTCTCTCACTCCAGTTTGTTATTCGTTTGTCTTATTAGTTTTACTTACTGTACATACATGTATCCCATGTTTAAATGTAGAATTCTGTATCCGTAGTTTCATTTTATTAAAACCATATTCTTGATTGATTTTGAGATGCTCATTTTACAAAGTCAATGAAATGTTTGATCTTACTATAAAGCTTTACAATTTGTTACTATTTCAGTAACCTAAATTTTATAAGAACAAGAAGTTGAGTTTTCGTGGCCAGAAAATTGATATTTCTTGGAGTTTATAAGAAGGGATAACCTGTTGAAAATTGATAATCTTACGGCCGTTTGCTGGACAAACGGATTGTTCGATGACTGAATTAATTCCATTAAAGGTTATCTCATATAATCGATTTGGAAGGAGACCATTGATATATGAATGAGGAATTATAATTCGTTGTGATTGATCATTCATATGTACAATCGATCTATTTCCAACTTCGATAATTTAACTGTAATATGCAATATATTAATCATGTTCATGATTAATTATTCAAATTCCCTATATCTCATTTGAGCTAAAGTTAATGTAATATCTGATGTTGTTACAACTCACTACAAAAAACTAGACTACACCACTGCAATCTACGCCTGTTATTGTAAGAAGTTACCGACCTGTTGCATTATTTTCCTGTTATCTCTGTAAAGCTGATCTCTATTGTAAAAAGCGCTATATAAATAAAGGTGGCTTGACTTGATTTGACAAGTGTGTTCATGCTTTATTTCAAATCTGAGGATGTTATCTCTACAACTATGCATTTTATGAAACATTTTGTAATACCATGTCATGTGTTTTTTTAGAGAAGGCAAATAAAAAAATTGCCCCCTGTAAGCTGGCTTGCAGTCTATTGTCTGTGTCTGGTGTGGAGAACTGCCACATTCATGTTCCTATTGTCCTCACTTGCCAAACTGCTCTCACCTCTACAGGGTATGAGCCCTAATCTTCATTTCTCCTATATCCTTATTCTTTTGTTTTTAGTCTTTTATGTCCCATTATTTTGGCATTACCCGGCTTGCCCATCCACATCACTTTAATTCCAATATACATTTATCCACCTATTATAAATAGTCTTTCTAGAAAACAAAAAAAAATTATGAACTTATGTGAATTCTTTTGACAAAATACATCATGAAATATAACTGCATCTGTGCAGCCGGCATTAGAGCTACAACTAGCATCAAATTACAAGACAATTTATACGATTAATTCTATGCTTTTACTCAAAACTCGCTTTAAACCACCAATGAGTGTTTGCAATAACTTCCTATTGCGATCTAATGTGGGTTTTGGTCATATTATGTTGTTGAAATTTGTTCTTAGAATTTCATGTAATTCTTTATTGTTATGAAAATAAGCCAAATCGCATGAAAATCACATACAAATCATTTACAATCTTAATTGTGTGTTTATTAGTTTCATGTTTGAAGTGTAGAAGCATTTTTCTGTGCTTGCTGTGTACAGAACTGACCGTACAAGTGTAATAGTCATTGAAAGAGACAGGGTGGGTTATGAACGCATAATATGAGTGTCATATGTCATTTTAAAGATAAAAAACTAATATAAAACAAATCGTTTTAAATGCTTCAGGTGAATTTAGGAATCTAAACATTATACTGTAATGTACTGTTTAGATATTTGTTAAATATATATTCAACAGTGTTATGAAATGTATGCTATTTTAGTTTTATTTAAAGATGATCTTTAAGCGAGTGTTAGATGATGGAAAAGAAAATCTAAATGTAAAAAAAATTAAAACACACATTTTACTATTAATAATAGATTAGCCATTAAAAAGATTACTGTATTATGTAACATGGTGTTGGCGTATTGTGATGTTAACGCTACATAAATCAACAAGCGATATTGTAGGATTCAACAGGCACTTAGAAGAATACCCCACACAGTTATAAGAGCCAATCTGTTAATGTACTGTAGTGTACTTCACCTGTAATATGATAAACAGAGTTGAAGCCGATCCCAAATCTCCCGACTTTTGTTGGGTCATCCTGCTTGATGCTTCTGCCAACTCTCTGGATTCCCTCCCAGTCTTCCTCTGTGAACGCTGCATCATTGAAGACATAGAGAGCCGGTCCTGACAGATCAACGATACAAACAGATGATCAGACAAAAATGATCAAAAATAACACACTTTGCTAATAGCACAGTAAAGACTTTCAGTATCAGTGCAAATACTGGTCATGACAGATAAGAGTGAGTTAAGTTTCTCATACTATATTTACTGAATACACTTATTTTCAGCTCATTTTATTTAAATTTTAGGACGAAATTGTGATTTTGACCTGGTTTTGAGATACTAAGAGTTTTGAGATACAATAATGGTGACTGGAGCTTTTAAAGTGAGGAGAAGCACAGATGGCAGTTATTAATGGAAAAGTGAGTCTAATTTAATATTTTGTTTGCTCCTAAATCAGCTAAGCTGCCAGCTATCATCACTGCCCAATGTCCAATCAACACTCAGATCATGTTTTCCCCATGCAAATAGTTTTCCTGATCTTCACAACATTTACAGAGCTTCAATTGAGCTTCAATCCACTCCTACTGATACATTCACATAGAATAAAGCCAATCATATTAACAGAACAAACAGTGCAATAAGCTGATATTTTACACTTACAGTATACTTTTATTGACTAAACTGAAAGTCTATTTACACTAACTCCGCCCACTGACGTCTGGTTGGGTCAGACTAAACCACAGAAGACACTGCATTAGTAACAGTAGCAGGGCTGGACTGGGACGAAAAATCGGCCCGGGCTCTTTGGCCCAGACCGGCCCACTAGATCATAAACACAATTTTTTTTTTTTTCACAAATCTTTGCACGTCCTTGAATATGTATATCATCTCATATCCCTTAAAACCACTAATGCCATAATCAGTGAGTAGGAATAAGTGAGATTTAACAGATGAAAATAACTAGTAATTGTAAAATACAATTGAAGTAGGCTACACTACACAGTGATGAATCCTAAAACAAGATATACAGTATAAGTTGCATTGGCATAGCAATACCAGTGCTTTATACCGTATTTTTGGGAAATCTGTGGTGGGTGTACCTTGATCCGTTTAGGGGGGTTCGGGGGCATGCTCCCCCGAAAGAAAATTTTGTGCTTTTTAATGTTAAATTCAGCCATCTGGTGCACTTTTAGAGTAAAAAATTAAGAGCTCCAACCCATATTCAGTGTGCAAATTGAACAAAGAAAAACTCATTCCTCTTTTAGTTATATAGTGTCTGTCTACATTACACTACTACATAATAATAGTTATAATATTAATCCCATGACAGTAATATACATGTATTGTAAAACAAATGCACTGGGAAATACAATAAACTTTCATAATTAGTTTCGTACTAATTTCTATAGAGAAACACGTGATCTTTTATTTTGACAGAAACTGCATAAAACTTTTATTTTGGGGGAAAACATGGTTCATTACAGTTCTAGTAAAATGCGTAATCATCAACTATGCAGATGTGGAAATAATGTAATGGGTTCTACACAGCCTATAGGTGTAAAGTAGCCTAGTTCTGCTCACCACAGTCCTCTACACTCACTCATTTCTCTCCTGATCCTCCTCACTCCTCGTCATCCACTTGAAGGGCCTGATTCTTTTTTCACGCTATTTCCCTGCACTTTTCTTGCGTTTCTTCTCCATCGCTCTGACGATTTAAACATACTGCCGGCTCGCTCAGAGCCCAAAGGGTGAGGTGTTTCGAGATGTGATTGGACCAGCCCAGTGTCAATCAAGAAAATAACCAATGGGCCGCTGATCTACGCGTTTCATGGGCCGGTCTGAGAAAAACAAAACCTACTGACTTTTTTTGTCCAATACACCGGTACAAAGATCCCAGCGCCGTCAATTGATCAAAACTAAACGAATGGGCCGCCGATGTACGAGTTTTATGGGCCGGTCAGATTACAATTTTTTTTTTTTTTTACAGTTTGAGATGTATCGGCCCAAATAGCACGTCGGCCCACCGGGCAAATGCCCGAAATGCCCGATGGCCAGTCCAGCCCTGAACAGTAGTAATAGTGTAGGGGGACTTCCGGTTATGGCGTCTTAGTGGGAGGCTGCATGTGCGTGAGGCTCGCTGTTAAATCCTTTGAAACTATCCTTAACTAGGACCAATAAACATAATTCTACTTGTTCTTGACCCACGCGCTATTACTGGACAATATGCCACCAAAAAACGCTAAAACTGGCCAACAACCGGGTAAAACGGCTTCACAAGGCAAAGGGGCTAATGTGGACACGGCTAATGCTAGCAAAACACCGCTGGATGAGGCATCGGAGACTCTAGAGACACCTGAAACACCAGAGGCGCCGGTGGCGCCGAGTCCGACAAATAGTGACATTCTCAAGGAAATTCTGTCGTTAAAAGGTGACGTAGCCAAACAATCTACCGACATGCTGAAAGCAATTAACGATATAAAAGGGGATATACAGTTACACTCTCAAAGAATAAATGAGACGGAGGAGCGAATCTCGCAAACAGAAGATGATGTAACTTCTCTTCAAGGCAAAGTTAAAATACTGGAGAAAACTGTGGAGACCCTTTGCGACAGAATTACAGAGCAAGAAGACAGAAGCAGACGCTCTAACTTGAGACTGGTTGGGCTACCCGAAAAATCGGAGGGCTCAGATCTGTGTGGTTTTCTGGAGAAGTGGCTCCGAGATACACTAGGTGAAGGTTTCACCTCGCCCCCCATCATAGAGAGAGCACACAGGATCGGGCCTATTAACCCTAAATCTACATCGCCACGGGTGGTAATAATGAAGTTTCTGAACTACCGGGACCGGGAAACAACCCTGAGAACCGCCAGGAAGATGACGGAGGTACGCTATGAGAATCAACGAGTCGCCTTTTTCCCTGACATCTCCGCAGAGACACGTAAACTGCAGCAGCACTTCAACGGTGTGAAAACCCAGCTTCTTGCACTGAATGTTCGGTATGGCATGCTGTACCCAGCTCATCTGATCATCACGCACAATGACAAACGCAGGATTTTTAAATCGGTTGTTGAGGCTGAAGAATACGTTCAGAAAATAAGCTCGCAGACTTGTGACGACTCCGTGACTTAAATCTTTCTTTTTCGTTCCTCTTGCAACGGAGCCACTGACGAGTATGGCCATAAAAATGGACAAAATTCAACGGATAATTTAGTAAGTTGCCTTTTTGTTAAATACGTTACTGGCACAATTGTCTTAAGATATGTTTCTTTTTTTCTTTTTTTTTTTGTATTATTGATATAGATTTTTGATTTATCACGCACTGGGTGCACGTTTATGTGCGTCAAGTTTTATTATGGTCCAAACATTTCTACTACAGCTAGCCCATGTGTGGCTATGTTATGTGTGCAGATTTACACGTTACCCACTATGTGGATGAAACGTTTTATATAACCCAAGTTCCAAGTCTTAAAGGGTTTAGCATCACATTTCGTTTGGGGAAATGTGTGGGGTTTTGTAATAAGGGGCTCACTCCATACTTTTTTGTGTTTGATGACTTTACATGGCCTGAGATATTTTCAATTACATAATTTATGTTTGATACCTCAGTTATAAATGTGTCTAGTTGGAATGTAAGAGGTCTGAACAAAATTGTCAAGCTTAAACAGGTATTGGGCAGAATTAAACAAATGAAGAGTACAGTGTGTTTCTTACAAGAGACACACTTGGTAGAAGAAGATGTGAATAAGATTAAATCTAGGTGGCCTGGTCAGGTATTCTCCTCTAGTTTTACGACTCATGCAAGAGGGGTTGTAATATTGATTCATAAATCAGTTCCCTTTGATCTAAAAGATAAATATTTAGACCCATCTGGGAGATTTATTATACTTAGTGGAACCATAATCTCTACATTAGTCAACTTGGTATGTTTATACGCCCCCAATGGGGATGATCCTGCCTTTTACCAACATTTCTTTTTAACTGTGTCGAGTTATAGGGGCCAGTTCATCATCGGAGGAGATTTTAATTGTGTGATACATCCTGCAGTAGACCGTTCAAATAGCACCGACACATCCCACCAACAAGCCAGGAAAACAATTGGAAAATTTATGAAAGATCTTAATTTAGTGGAGATTTGGAGACAACTTTATCCGAGCAAGATTGAGTATTCCTGTTTTTCTGCTACCTATAAAACTTATTCTCGGATAGATTTCTTTTTGGTTTCTTCTGGTCTGGTATCTATGATTCAGAATTGCTGGTATGAGACTATACTACTCTCAGACCACGCCCCAATTATCTTATCAATTAAGTTTCCCAATTATTATTCATCTCCACTTCCATTTCGGTTTCAAGCTAAATGGCTGAAGTCCGCAGAATTTGAGGAATTTCTTAAAGAAAAAAATAACGGAATATTTTAATTTTAATAAAGACCAGACCAGTGCATCAATAAAATGGGAAGCATTTAAAGCCTATATAAGGGGAGAAATTATGAGCTACACTCGGCATAAATCTAAAATACATCTAAATAAATTAAAAGACATTGACAAGCAAATAAAGGAACTGCAGGACCAGCTGTATTACTGTGATGACACTGAAAAGTATAAAAAGCTTCTCTTATTAAAATCTGAATATAATGAACTCACTACCAATAAAATAGCATCTAGTTTACTGTGGTTGAAACAGTCATACTATGATCAGGGTGAGAAGGCAGGAAAACTCCTGGCTTGGAGGCTTAAAAAAATACAGACAAGTAGGGCTATTAATTCAATTGTACTTGACAATGGAGAGAATTTAGTGGATCCAAAATGTATAAATGACGCTTTTGCAGAATATTATGAAAATTTATATGCATCCCAATATCCAGATAATATGGATAAACAGGATCAGTTTCTGGACCAACTTCAATTCCCAACTTTGTCTGAGGAAACTAAAAATGATCTAGATGGAAAACTGAGCATTCAAGAACTTAAGGAGGCACTTGCCCATATGAATACAGGCAAAGCCCCTGGCCCTGATGGCCTGTCTATTGAGCTTTATAAGAGATTTTCAGATAAATTATTACCTCATCTACTTGAAATGTATAATGAGTCCTATGAGAAGGGCATCCTACCCCCATCCTTAAGATTGGCAGCTATTTCACTTCTGTTAAAACCAGGTAAAGCTCCGACAGACATGGGCTCATACAGGCCTATATCTTTGATGTCATGTGACACCAAAATTCTATGCAAGGCTCTAGCTCGGAGGATCGAATCACATATACCTAACTTAATTTCGAACGACCAAAATGGATTTGTTCTTGGCCGCCAAGCTTTTCACAATACCTGCCGATTATTGAATATATTATACGAAAAACAGTTTGCCATGGATCATGCTTTTCTGTCACTAGATGCCGAAAAGGTGTTTGACAGGATCGAATGGTGTTTTCTTTTTGGGACACTCAAAAGATTTGGCTTGGGAGAAAAATATTTGAAATGGATTCAATTACTATATACAGAGCCCATAGCCAAAGTTGTAACAAACAGCCAGTTATCGAGACCTTTTAGCCTATGTAGATCGACACGACAAGGATGCCCATTATCGCCCCTTCTCTTCTTGTTTGCTATCGAGCCACTCGCTATGGCAATACGTAATTCCCCTGATATTACTGGTATTCAAATTGGGGGAACAGAACATCGCTTGTCTCTTTTTGCAGATGACGTCGTTTTGTTCTTAACTGATCTAGGGAGGTCTGTCCAGGCTGTTGGCCAAATTCTGAAGAGGTTTGGTGAATTCTCGGGGTATAAAATCAACCAAAAGAAAAGCTCCCTGTTAATGCTGAACAAAAATAACCCTACAATACAGACACAATTTACATGTACCTATGAGGGCTTCACTTACCTGGGAATTAAAATACATCCTGACATAAAGAAAATTGTATCTATTAACTAGAAAAAAAGTTTGATGAGACAAACTTTAAGTTGGCTTGAGAAAGCCGGACCAGAGAGTTTGAAGACGTTTAAAGTAGTTTGAAGTTTGATAGATGAATAAGTTAGAAAGAAAGAATAGTTCTAAAAAAAGAAAACGATTGGTTAGAAAGAAAGGAAAGATTAGGTAGAAAGATAGATAGATTAGAAAGATAAATTAGTTAGAAAGAAAGAGAGAAAGATAGATTAGTTAGAAAGAAAGAAAGATAGATTAGTTAGAAAGAAAGAGATTAGTTAGAAAGAAAGAAAGAAAGATAGATAGATAGATAGATAGATAGATAGATTAGTTAGAAAGAAAGAAAGAGATTAGTTAGAAAGAAAGAAAGAAAGATTAGTTAGAAAGAAAGAAAGAAAGATTAGTTAGAAAGAAAGAAAGATAGATAGATTAGTTAGAATGAAAGATAGATTAGTTAGAAAGAAGTAAAGAAAGAAAGATAGATTAGTTAGAAAGAAAGGATAGATTAGTTAGAAAGAAAGATAGATAGATTAGTTAGAAAGAAAGATAGATTAGTTAGAAAGAAAGAAAGATAGATTAGTTAGAAAGAAAGAAAGATGATAGATTAGTTAGAAAAAATAAAGAGATTAGTTAGAAAGAAAGAAAGATTAGTAAAGAAAAAGATTAGTAGAAAGAAAGATAATTAGTTAGAAAGAAAGAATAGAAGAAAATAGATAGTATTAGTTAGAAAGAAAGATAGATTAGTTAGAAAGAAAAGAAAGATAGATTTAGTTAGAAAGAAAAGATAGATAGTTAGTTAGAAAGAAAGATAAGAATTAGTTAGATAAGAAAGAAAGAAGAGATAGTTAGAAGAAGAAGAAGAAAGAAAATTAGTTAGAAAGAAAAGATGATAGAAAGAAGATATGATTAGTTAAGAAAATGATTAGTTAGAAAGAAAGATAGATAGTTAGAAAGAAGGAAAGAAGATAGATTAGTTAAAAGAAAAGAAATAGATTAGTTAGAAAGAAAGAATAGATAGATTAGTTAGAAAAAAGATGATAGTAGAAGAAAGATAGATTAGTAATAGAAAGAAAATAGATTAGTTAGAAGAAAGAAGATTAGTTAGAAAGAAAGATAGATAGATAAGAAAGAAAGATAGATTAGTTAAAGAAAGAAAGAAAGATAGATAGAAAAAGAAAAAGATAGGATAATTAGTTAGAAAGAAAGATTAAGAAGATTAAGATGAGTAGAAAGAAAGAAAGTTAGAAAGAAGAAAAGATTAAGAAAGATTAGATGTTAAAGAAAGAAAGAAAGAAAGAAATAGATATTGAGATTAGTTAGAAAAGAGAAAAGAAAGATAGATTAGTTAGAAAGAAAAGATAGAAGAGAAGGTTAGTTAGAAAGAAAGATAGATTAGTTAGAAAGAAAGATAGATTAGTTAGAAAGAAGAGTATTAGTTAGAAAGAAAGAAGATTAGTTAGAGAAAAAGAAAGAAAGATTAGAGAAAGAAAGAAAAGAAGATAGATTAGTGTTAGAAAGAAAGATAGATTAGTTTAGAAAGAAGGAAAGAAAGATAGATTAGTTAGAAAAGAAAGATAGATTAGTTAGAAAGAAAGAAGAAGGATTAGTTAGAAAGAAATAGATTAGTTAAAAGAAAGATAGAAGTTAGAAAGAATAGAAAGAAAGAAGATTAGTAGAAAGAAAGAAAGAAGAAGATTAGTTAGAAGAAAGAATGATTATTAGAAAGAAAGAAGATAGATAGTAATTAGATTAGAAAGAAAAGATTAAGATTAGATTAGAATAGAAAGAAAGATAGATTAGTTAGAAAGAAAGAAGATAGATAATTAGTTAGAAAGAAAAGATTAGTTAGAAAGTTATAGAAAGAAGATAGATAGTTAAAAAATAGATAGTTAAGAAGAAAGAAAGAAAAGAAGATAGATTAGTTAGAAAGAAAGAAAGAAGTATAGATTAGTTAGAAAGAAAGATAGATTAGTTAGAAAGAAGAAGATAGATTAGTTAAAAGAAAGATAGATTAGTAGAAAGAAGAGATAGTAGAAAGAAAAGATAGATTAGTTAGAAGAAAGAAAGAAAGATTAGTTAGAAGAAAGAAAGATAGATTAGTTAGAAAGAAAGATAGATTAGTTAGAAGAAGAAAGAAGATAGATTAGTTAGAAAGAAGATTAGTTAGAAGAAAATAGAAAGAAGATAGAAAGAAGATAGTTAGAAAGAAAGAAGATAGATTAGTTAGAAAGAAAGATAAGAATAGATAGATAGTAGAGAATAGAAAAGAGATAGTTAGAAAAGAAAGATAGTTTAGTTAGAAAGAAAAGATAGTAGATAATAGAAAGAAAGAAAAGATAGAAGATTAGAGAAAAAATAGAGAATTAGAAAGAAAGAAAGAGATAGATTAGTTAGAAAGAAGATTAGTTAGAAAGAAAGAAAAGATAGATTAGTTAGAAAGAAAGATAGATTAGTTAGAAAGAAGATAGATAGATTAGTTAGAAAGAAAGATAGATTAGTTAGAAAGAAAGAAGATAGATTAGTTAGAAAGAAAGATAGATAGATTAGTTAGAAAGAAAGAAAGTAGAGTTAGTTAGAAGAAGAAAGAGATAGAAGAAAGAAAGATAGATTAGTTAGAAAGAAAGAAAGATAGATTAGTTAGAAAGAAAAGAAAGATAGATTAGTTAGAAGAAAGATAGTAGATTAGTTAGAAAGAAAGATGATTAGTAAGAAAGAAAAATAGATTAGTTAGAAAGAAAAGATAGATTGTTAGAAAGAAAGAAAGTAGAAAGAAAGATAGATAGATTAGTTAGAAAGAAAGATAGATTAGTTAGAAAGGAAGAAAAATAGATTAGTTAGAAAGAAAGATAGATAGATAGATTAGTTAGAAAGAAAGATAGATAGATTAGTTAGAAAGAAAGATAGATTAGTAAGAAAGAAAGAGATTAGTTAGAAAGAAAGATAGATAGATTAGTTAGAAAGAAAGAAAAATAGATAGATTAGTTAGAAAGAAAGATAGATTAGTTAGAAAGAAAGATAGTAAGAGATTAGTTAGAAAGAAAGAAAGATTAGTTAGAAAGAAAGAAAGAAAGAGATTAGTTAGAAAGAAAGAAAGATAGATTAGTTAGAAAGAAAGATAGGTAGATTAATTAGAAAGAAAGATAGATTAGTTAAAATGAAAGAAACATAGATTAGTAAGAAAGAAAGATAGATTAGTTAGAAAGATAGATTAGTTAGAAATAAAGAAAGATAGATTAGTTAGAAAGAAAGATAGATTAGTTAGAAAGAAAGAAAGATAGATTAGTTAGAAAAAAAAGAAAGAAGAAAGAAAGAAAGAAAGATAGATAGATAGATAGATAGATAGATTAGTTAGAAAGAAAGATTAGTTAGAAAGAAAGAAAGATAGATTAGTTAGAAAGATAGATAGAAAGAAAGATAGATTAGTTAGAAAGAAAGAAAGAAAGAAAGATAGATTAGTTGGAAAGAAATAAAGATAGATTAGTTAGAAAGAAAGAGATTAGTTAGAAAGAAAGAAAGAAAGAAAGAAAGATAGATAGAAAGATAGATAGATAGATAGATAGATAGATAGATAGATAGATAGATAGATAGATAGATAGATAGATAGATAGATAGATAGATAGATAGATAGATAGATAGATAGATAGATAGATAGATAGATAGATAAAGTTTATTAGTACATGTAGAATGGAAGCTTAATTGAGTCTAGGGCTTCAGGGATTTTAGATTTGAGTTTATTTGGTGTACACTAGTGGGCCACCGTAGTCTTGGCTCAATTTGAACATGCTGCAATGAAAGTCAATGGGATTTTTATGATATTTAATATTAATTTTTAAGAAATCTGAAAGTCAAATCAGTCTGAAAAGATATAGCACACTAAGTCAGAATAGTCTGAAGGTCTGACCCGAGTTTGGAGTTTGTAGAGTTAAAGCTCTAGGACGAGTTAGAGTTTAAATTTAGGGTCAGAAGAATAATAATAATAAGTTTAAATACAATATCAGTAAGTTGGCTTTCTCAAGCCAACTTAATTATGATCCCTTAGTAAAAAATGTATTGGATTCCTTAGAAAGATGGGGTGGGATGCCAATTTCTATGATAGGTCGCATTAATATTATTAAAATGTCCATTCTCCCAAAATTCTTATATCTTTTCCAGTCCATCCCCTTACACATTCCAGCCTCCTTCTTTTCCTCCTTGAATAAAACCTTTACCAAATTTATATGGAATAGTAAACGCCCCAGGCTGCGGCTCTCCCTTCTATATCTGCCCTATGACCGAGGGGGGCTTACATTGCCTAATGTTAAGTTGTACTATTGGGCAGCTCAACTTTGTGCTGCTACTTATTATTTTTCTACCACTGATACACCATCTTGGATACACATTGAGAACAATACATTGAAGATACCTTTGACAAATTATCTCTACGCAGCCGAAATCAAACAATTAGTAAAAAACACGAAAAATCCTTTTCTCAAAAATACAATATCAATCTGGCACCAATCTCATTCTGCCTTGTCGGAGGTATCTAAGCTCTCATGTTTGTCGCCAATTTGGGGAAATGATAGATTTAAACCAGGGAGAGCAGACAGGGGGTTTAGAATTTGGCTGAATAATGGCTTGAATAAAATCGGGGACCTATATAGTGAAGGAGTATTAATGTCTTTTGAGCAATTGGTAAATAAATATGGTTTGCCCAAAAAACACTTTTTTAAGTACTTACAGGTTAGAAGTTTCATCACTACCCAACTAAAGTCTACTGTGAAACCCCCTCTCTCCACTATAGAGAACATAGCTGTTAACCATCATCAGAGTAGAGGCCTGCTTTCCAAATTTTATAACATTTTACTACTTTCTTCAAAAGAAAGTAGTCTTTCGTATTTACAAGCATGGAAAACTGATTTACACACAGAAATTTCAGATGATGAGTGGAACAATTCTTGCCTGTTGGCACAGACGCAAACTATTAACACCAGGTTTAGATTGCTGCAGTACAAATGGTTATTTAGAACCTATATTACTCCTGTAAAACTTCACCATTTTAATTCTAATATTCCTGATGTCTTTGTAAAATGTGGTGTAGACAAGGGCACTCTTCTTCATTGTATGTGGCAGTGTCCGGAACTTCAGACTTTTTGGAAGGAGGTTACTACATTTATTTCCCGTTTGATTGAATGTAACATGCCAATGGACGGTAAACTCTGCTTGCTGCACATCTTTCCTAAGGGACTACAAAAAAGCGGAATCTTGTTAGTTTCTGCTTATTGCAGGCTAAACATGTTATCGCTCTGAACTGGAAGAACACAGAAAGACCAAAGATAAACCAGTGGATTAAACTAATGTCTAGCAACCTGGCACTGGAGAAACTGACCTACATTGCGAGAGGAAAAATTGAGGATTTTAAAGATATGTGGCTGCCTTTCTTGCGCCTTGTAAAAGCCTGTGACATGTAAACTATATTTTTTTGCTGATGGAGTGAGCATGGGGTTCTAGGGTGGGGGAGGCTTTTTTTTTTTTATTTTTTTTTTTTATTATTATTATTATTTTTTTTTTTTTTATGTTTCTCTTTGTACATTCTTTCTTTTGTATGTCTGAAAAACGTTTAAAATTCAATAAAGATATTTGTGAAAAAAAAAAAAATAGTGTATGGGTAAAGTGTGGCAGAAAGTTCATGCAAATCAACCTGAGATCATAATCTGCCTTTTGCTGAACTCGCTCTACTTCCTTTTCCCAGCGCATATCAGATCGGAAAGGCATGTACTTTCAATAAAAATGAAGAAAACATTCGAAAAGTGGAAATAAAGGGTCTAACGTGTGTTTAATAATAAAGTGTTTAGGGTTATGGGTTCGGTGTAGGGACAGCTTAATTGTCCCAACAAAGCAGCATCCATTTAATAATTTGGTAACACTTTATAATACTTTTCCTTCATTAATGAATAACTACACATAGGAACAAATGAGTAATTCATTATTAACACTCTAGTAACTACTATTAACTAACAAGAAACTCTGATTAATGAATTAGTAAGTATTAACACTCTAGTATTTCACTATTATCTAATCTATCTACTATTGTTCATACCTCCCAGAGAACTATATACAGGTTCATAATTAACATGAATAATGCATCATTTATAATAAAAGATAATGCTAACCCATTAGTAATGACTCAAGTGTTACTACATCCTTCTAAAGTAATCACTAATAATTTAGATCAGTATCTAAAGTGAAAAACATGATAATTACCTAATATTGACTGAAGTCATTGTAAGCTTTTGAGATTTTTACAAGGTTTTGAGTAGTAATTCCCATCTAATTCACTTTAGATACTGATCTAAATAATTAGTAGTTCCTTAGAAAGATGTAGTAACACTTGAGTCATTCTATCCAAAACCTTACAAAAACCTTAAAAGCTTACAATGACTTCAGTCAATATTAGGTAGTTATCATGTGTTTCACTTTAGACACTGATCTAAATTATAGTAGTTACTTTAGAAGGATGTACAGTAGTAACACTTGAGTCATTACTAATGGGTTACCGTTGCCTTATATTATACATTATCCATTATTAATATTAATTATGAACCTTTATAGTTCTTATATTCTTCAGTGAGGTATGAAAAATGAAATATGAAAGTGTAATATAATCTATTGCTACGTGCACACGGTGTAAAGAGCATCAATCGCTTAGAAAATATGCTATTTTCTCTTAGTGCAAATAGCCACTGTCAAAAAGTTTGATTTAGTATTAAAGCATACTGTAAATTTCAGAACTCAAAACTCCTTATCCATTAAAAAGGCAGAAGGTATAGTTGCAAAACTCTTCATGGTTGTGACATACACTCAAAAAAATGAACTAGGAAGGTTGTGCACTTTACATAATATATTTATATTTAGTTTACTTATAATAATTGTGTTTTTTGACTTTAAATGTTTTTTTCTATTAAGGTCTACGTAATTATGTCTCAACTTAACAGTACAAAATCCTAATGTGTTGCCTAAACACATACCATTTATGTTAAGTAAAAAATTCTTACATCCAGAGGTGGCAGTATAGAGCGACGCAACGGCCATTTTGGCCGAACTTAATTTGATTGTGTTTCAATCTGCTTAAATATGTCAAATTTAAGTTTACTTAATCCGCTTGTGTTGGATTACATGATTGATTTGTGTTGCATTAACTGAAACTGGGCGTGCTTGTTAGTTCCCAGCATGCTTTGCATATGGTTGATTAAGAGAGAATAAATGTGAAATTAAGTGTTATTTTATGTGTTTTTTGAGAAAATGAGAAAAGGGGAAGACTTGATAGTGCGTAATTGTGTTTAATGCTCAATTAAATTGAAATTATTAGAACCATTTAAATTACAGTGGGTTACATTGTGAAGAAAAGTGGAGCATTTGGTTATGGGTGAAGACTGATTCAGCTCTCACAGCAAATGCCTTGCCTAATGAAGCATTTACATCTTATCATTTAAGATGCTAAAAAGACCTATTGGTGGCAAATATTTGGCGGTAGTCTAGAAATTATATTAAATTATATTATATTACATTGTATGAATGAATATATGAACTACAATACCTGAATCATATCAGTGGGTCTAAAACATTGCAAACTAGTTGGGCTGAAACTAATAAATTAAGCTGTGCCCAACCATAGTAAATAAATTGAATCAACCCTAATAAATTAAGTTGACCCAACGTAAGTACATTACATTGGAATAACAGAATTGCATAATGCTGAAATAAAGCAAGTTAATCATGTGGAAATCCTTTCCATGATTTTTTTATGTTCATTCAAAGAGTTATTTTTTTGAGTGTATGAATGAGGACAAATGTAAAACCCTAGACTGTAATGTATTTTGTTGCGGGCTCTAAAGTAACTTTATAAAGTTTGAGTCTAGTGTGATTTAAATCTGTTTGCAACACAAATACCTTGATACTTCCCGAGCTCTTCAGTCCACAGACTCTGAGTCTCATAATGTCTCTCATCATGAATAAACACCACACGTGAAGCTCCTGCATCATCTGCGTTCTGGATCAGCTCCTGGTGCGGTACAGGATTAATATTAAACACAGACACGGGGAGATATTTAAGATACATACCATTTAACAATTATGTGAAAGTGTTCATGCAAAATGCTTTCTTTTTTTGTTGCTTTTTTTGAGCCTACCTTCAATATTTGTCCTCCATCTGGGTACCTTCTCAAGATTTCTTTCAGGTAATCAATGAATGGTGGAGACGTCGCACCAAATTTATTTCTGCATTGAACAATGTAAAGTTTAACACAAACTGCACAAAACACACACAGAGCAAACTCAAGGTTCATGTGATTGTCACGTCTATTCAGTTTTGTAAGTTTCTGTTTTCCTGGACTTTCAGTTTGTTTTCATCCGTCACATGTGTTTCTCCGTCTCAGTTTCCCGCCAGTTATCGGTTGTCATGGACACTCATCTAATCATCACACCTGTTCATTATCATCTCTTTATCATGTGTATTGAAGTTGTTCTGTTTCACTCTTCAGTGGGTTTGTTTGTTGCACGCACACACTGTTACACCTTCTTTCTGTATCTGAGTTTACTTAAAGGGATAGTTCACCCCAAAATGTAAACTCTGTCAGTAATTACTCTCCCTCATGTTGTTCCCCGTAAGACTTTCGTTCATCTTCGAAACACAAATGAAGATATTTGATTAAATCTGAGAGCTGGGTCACTTCTCCATAGGCTTCTAAGGGATTGAAACCTGACAGCCCCGAAAAGTCATTAAAGAAATCGTTAAAATAGTCCAAGTGACGACAGTGGCTCAATCTTAAGTTTATCAAGCGACGAGAATACTTTTTGTGCGCAAAAAACAAACAAAAATAACGACTTTATTCAAGTATTCATTTCCACCTCGAGATTTCACGTAGTGTAACAGCGCAGCGCTTCTGGTTGAACGTCACACACACACATGACCAGCGTCGGCCAATAGTGATGGCCTCCGTGTGACGTGAGAGAAGTGACCCCAGCTCTCAGATTTAATCAAATATCTTCATTTGTGTTCCGAAGATGAACGAAAGTCTTACGGGGTTGAGCAACATGAGGGAGAGTAATTACTGACAGAGTTTACATTTTGGGTGAACTATCCCTTTAATTATTAAAAAGCTTCTTCATCATTGTGACAGTAATAGACTAAATACAAAATCAGCTTAATAAAAAATTGTTAGTATGCTTGATATTATTTGTAAAACATTTTTTCATAAACATAAACATAAACATTTCTAAACATTTTTTCATTTTTTCATAAACACGCTTGATCTGATGACTCTGAGTGTACTTTAACACTCCATCATATCAGTAATGAGATTAAGCATAAAACTCTCATAATGTGGCTTTAATACATGTATGACGATGGAGATAATAATCAAAATCTTCAGTAAATATAACACAACCAAAAATAACAACGACGATACCGGACTAATGAACTAGGGAAAATCAGTGAATAAATCAGTGAATAAAAAAATCCACATGAAATCAAAATTGAAAAAGTTTTTTTGGCTTTATGAATATGTTAGGCTTACTGTACACTTTAGAACGGGGGGTCAAACTGTCTTCATTTATTTACCAATTTATAACTGTAAAAAAAGCACTAAATATAGTTACTAGCTTCAAAGTGTTCAGTTAACTTAATAGATGGTGAATCACTGAAATATAACTAAGTACATTATTGCACAAAAATAATAGAAGGCTTGCTAAGTTGTAAATAATGTCTGAAAGGTGTTTAATGTACATTCAGGATAATAAGTAATTAGTTGCTTCTTTTGGCTTTTTTTATAGCATGGATCCTTCAATGTCCTACAATATGTTAAGTTAATCAGCAATTACTGTTGTGTTTGTGCAATTTGCATGTTGAAGATATAAGCATTGCAAACGTATAGTCTCTCACTTCTGTCAATATGGATCAATGATTTTGATGACATCACTCTGCACTTCAGCTTCCTCAGATTTTCTGTCCAATCAAATGCTCTCTAGAATCTGAAGCTCCGCCCCCTACATTATGAATAGACTAAACTAAACTATTTTAAAAAGGGGAGGGGCTGATTGATAAGCCCCGCCCTGTCTTCCTGATTCAGTGGACATTACGTCAACACATTGAGTGAATAAAGCTGTGTGTTTCAAGGCACTTCACAGGGGCTTTAACAACAATTAACATAACCAGGAAAACATGTGAACTCAATCAAAAAACATGGAGACAAACTAGCAAAGGGGAACACACGCAAACCGGAACAAAACTGGACATAATCGTTACAAAAACATGCAGTGAATAAAACCACATACTTCTTTTTCCTCTTTTGCCTCGATGTTGAACTCATTGTTCTTCTTTACATCCTCCTGTGTGGATAATCTTTTTTTTAACTTCCAACTTCTCCCAATTCCTAAAAGAAGACAACTTTTTGAACAGTTAGGCTTTCAATGGAAACTGTTACAATACTGTAAATGTAATCTCAATAAAAATGTAAAACGTATATAAGATTGCATACATCTTGCAGAATGTGCTAAATGTTAATCTTTGAAAAAATAAGAGGACCATAAAAATTGCTTTTTTCTCTCTTTATGTTGTACTGCCCTGAATAAGCTAAACAGCATAACTGATTTTATTCCATATAGTCCACAAGAGAAAATAATAACTGAATTAACACAACTGAACCGGTTCAGAAGTTTACATTCGGCACACTTGAATCCTATACTGTGTTGTTGGTTGATCTACGACTGGTTTCATGTTTTGTGATGGTTGTTCATGAGTCTAGCAGTGAAACTGTCACTGTTCTTCAGAAAAATCCTCCAGCTCCTGCACATTCTGTGATTTCCAGCATTTTCTAACAGCGACTGCATGATTTTGAGATCCAACATTTTGAGAACAACAGAGGGACTCATATACAACTATTACAAAAGCTGTAAACATTCACTGACCCTCAAGAAGGCAAATGTCTCTGCAAATTGGCAAGTTGGTAAATTAGCCCACCTGAAATTGCTGAATTTGTGCTGATTAATGTGCTTACATGGTTGCTACTGTAAATACAATATTTTACAATATTTTTCAATATCAAAATAACCTCGACAACTGGTAGGTAACTGTATATTAAAAGCATCTAAAGATGGTTTGTAAAGACATGTTTTCCAGAAGACTAGTTGTGGACTATATATAAAAATCTGCTATGTAAAATAGCTTATTCATACTTGTGATTAAAAAAAAAATGCATTTTTTATGGTCCGTCTTTTGTACTTTTTAAATAAAAAATACTATGTTATTGTTGCGTTATTATTGCCCATTGCAAATAGTATTATTATATTATATAAGTAACATTTAAAAAACTTCTAAGCTTAGCATGCGGTTATCTCCTACCTTCAGTGGTCCTGATGCAGAGTGAATCCAGCGATCAGAAGAGTCAGATAATCACCCATTCAGCGCGAGCAGACTCTCTAGGTTTCTGTTCACTAGAAGGATTCTGTTTAGCGAAAACGAAACTCACACTCCTCCTTCACTCATAGTTCAATGAATGAGTTGCGAATGAAATGACCGTTTTCACTCAAAATAGCTCCGTTTCTAACAATCCAGAAACTTAAAAGTATGTTGCAAACCAAAAACAGGATAGCCTTCTTGAAAACCGTGGTTAATTTGTGGTAGCTTAAAAAAACGGTTAAACCATGGTTAATTTTACCGGTCATGGTTTAACAAACATAACAGGGTTTTGTTTTTTGTTGTTGTTGTAGTAAAACCATGGGTAATTTGTCGTTAATGGTTTAACAAATATAACAGGTTTTTGTTGTTTTTTGTGTTGTAAAACCACGGGTAATTTGTCGTTACCATGGTTTAACAACCATAACCGTTTTTTTGTTGTTGTTAGTAAAACCATATGGTTAATTTTCGTAAGGGAAATGACACTCTTTAAAATCATAAAGAAAGAAACAAGGTTTCTGAAAGCTTTTTAAACGTTTGAAGGAAATCCCTTTTTAATGTATTATGATTTACCTTGCAAAATAATACTGTAAATGTAACATATGCTGGAATCTGTATTTACTATGGGGAAATTATAACTAAAGAAAATATAATTGTAAATAATTAGGCTACTTTTATTTTGATAGCATGGCAGTGAGGCTGTTTTCTGAATGGCTTCCACCACGAAAAGAGAGAAACTGATTTCCCTTTGTTTACAGTATTACATCTACCAGTGATAATATCGCCGTCAGCTCGTGTGATTTTCGGCGAAATCTAAAAATGCTGACGTGTATTTCATGGCGCCATATTCTACATCCATGTCATCTGTGGTGAATTAGCTTATCTAATACCCAGAATCTGACTCTTGTGCACTGAATAATGTAACGGGATACGATGTAAAGCTTCAGTTCAGTGTGTGTGATGATGTTCTGTGTGGAAACCGGTGTAAGGGGTGAGTCTGCGTTTTTGCATTCTTGGATGTTGCGTAATCACAAACGGTGAAATGAGGAAATCAAGTATTTCAGCCCTTCAGAAATGTGTCACATGGCGTAAGTCATGTTTGCTAGTCTTTTGTGGGAAAAACATCCCTGTTGGGCAAACAGACTTTATTCCACGCCCAGGAGTTATTAGCGAACATGCTCAGCTTCAGTTGTTTGCTGCATCATATTTTAGATGTGAGTCGCGGTGCTAGAGGCAATTTTCCAGGAAGGAAATGAATAAAATGTTTCTCAAACTTGCTGTCCTCAACCATAATATGTTTTTAAGACATAGTCAACCGTTATCTGAGATTTGTTTTCATGATTATCGAATGTAAATAGTTGTATCTCTAAAAACAGTTTAGCCTATAAAGCTAGTATATAGGTATGATGAAAAAATTTTCAAACACCTCTAAGCTCAAAATGAATAACATGAATAGACAGAGCTGAAAATTCATGTTCCAATGATACCTGGTTTGTGAAAACCAGTTGAGGATTGAGAAAGTTATGATATTTATAACATCTGGGATTATATTAAAATATTCTACATTAGTTACAATAGAAGGCATGTGACCGAAAATTCCTATTTTCACATGGTTTTGCTTGTAACTTCCTCATTTTATCAGATATTTGCATGAAATTTGAACAGAAGGTAGATTTTAGTTCATTCTTTCAAATGAAATCATGAACATTTACCTTAGTTGGAATGGGCATTGGACCCATGGTATTTCACTGAAAACAATTATAATTAATAAGCGTTTATTCATATTCATACATGTTTATTTTTTAAAATACAAGCGAAGACAATTTTATACACCACTATTAATTGTGAATTCATATTTATACATGCTTAAAATGAAATATACATTCATATTCATTTCTTTTTTCTTTTTTTACAATGAATGATCGGTACGAAAAATATACAGGCTATCTGTGTGATTGTGCTTACTGAGTTGATAACTTTGACAGGCTAGGCTATTGTACAACCAAGTTATCCAAGATGACATCTGCTGCCATCGCATAGATGGACACATCAGTGTCATGTGCATCAAATTCATACCCCTCCCCACTCATGTCCCAATAGCCAACAGTGTATTTCTTTTTTCTAGCCTGGAAAGTTTCAATTTTCCCATTGAAAATTACCCTGTTGCCACCCAAATCCCACGCATGACATATAAACGCTCCCACCCCTCTGCCACCCAACAACTCCTTGATCAAGCTCATTTTTTTCTTCTGGGAGGTCTGGAAATGCTTCCTCGATCTTGTCTGCACCTAATTCTTCAATCTTTTTCTCTAAGACTCTCCATTCTTGTGCACTTCTCTTCCTTTCTTTTGTGGCTTGACGTTTGTGCAATTCCTCCTGTAGCTCTCCTTGCTTCACCCTGCTCTTTCTTCTTTGTATTACTCCCAGCCTCACTGCTTTCCTGATGACCAGCTCTTGTTTTTCCTTGTCCAAATAGTCCACAGTGTTTGTTTTTCCGTGCTCGCATTTTACAGGACAAGTAGCAGATGGTGGCATTTGGAGCTTTCTTCTTCAACGCACTAAACATCCCATCAGCTCTTCGGCATCCATGTTATGTGATCTTGCTGAGGTTGTCTCTTGTTTTAGTTTTTCTGTCACTGTCCATGTATCAACAAAGTATTGTTGATACTGCCTTTCAAGTACTGAAATGACCGCTCTCAGACAGCTTTCCATCATTTGAGTGAACATGACTGTGTCTTTTGGTGGTTGTTGCAATTTCTCAAGGATTTTGTCTGAAGCATTCAGCTGATTTCCAAAGAGGTCTGTTGTGCGAGTCAGGAATTCAACAGGTGAGT
The DNA here is from genome assembly GCA_036326025.1 of Chrosomus eos. Classification (NCBI taxonomy): domain Eukaryota; kingdom Metazoa; phylum Chordata; class Actinopteri; order Cypriniformes; family Leuciscidae; genus Chrosomus; species Chrosomus eos. The sequence continues at coordinate 42,571,444 of CM070826.1, read as the reverse complement.
GTAGTTGATCTTTAAGGTTCTGCACGGTCTCTTTGATAATTTCAATACATTTAATGTAACTAGTTTAGTCATCCGCTCCAGTGTAGAATTTGGTCATCCAGGGTCCAGTCAGTAATTTCCCAAGCAAACCCAGAACTTGCATTTCAACCTGTCCAGCTGTAGAGTTGAAGTCTTCCAGAATGCTAGCACGCAGGCCTCCACAGGACGTTCCTCCACAGAGATATGCCTTTAGTGCAGCATGATGACTTGAGAATATCCCACATATATGGAAAAGAATGTGCAGTCGATTACCTCTGTAGCGTGTGATTGTTGTGATTCAGAAAGATCTTAAAGCCACGAGGGTCACCTTTGCCATCCATGTACCTCATCTTATTCATCTGAACCACAATGTTGGCCCCAATGCAGTCTTTCCCTTTGATTTTCCCAGTAATCCCCATGGCTTTCTCGATCTCCTTCAGAACACTCTTTGTCTTTGAAGCGATTGTTTCCAGAGGATGAAGGTTGCAATTCAACTCATTTAGGGCCTTGTTCCAAGACGCACAGACTAAACGAATGGCCGCATGATTGGCAGCACAGCGGTCAGTGAGCGTGTTTGATATATTCCCTATCATTTTTTGAAGAATGTTTTCATAGTCTGCCTCAAAAAAATGACAGTAGACATTCGCAAGGTTACTGATGGAGTCACAAATATGGATCTGGTAGTCCTCAGCAGAGCCTCCTGGAAGTTCATCTACAGCAACAACATAACAGTTCTCTTTGGTGGTGAAATGTATGCTGTTCAAGTGGATTCCCTCCTGTGTGGTTGCATCAAAACCCAGGGTGTGTTCGCTAAAAGTGCTTCAGCAGTCTGGAGGTCACTTATTGCTCCCAATTCTCTGGTCATGGCTTCCACAGTAGCCCTTTTTGGCACATCACTCAAACTAATGGTGAAGCGCAGCGCAAACTTTTTAATCAAATTGTGGATGTTGGCAGTGGGCACATGATTGGATATCGCTTCAAACACCATCAATCTCATTCAACTTGAGTATGACTTCGCATCTGTTTTTGTAAGCTTTTTTGCTCCCTTCTTTTTCTGCTGTGCTATGAGTGTTTTAATTGCCAGGTACTTGCTTCTCTGCATCTGCAGATGTTTCTGCCTCATGTTTTTCAGAGACTCCTTATATCTGGTACAAGAGGCACAATTGGCTCTAGCAACCTGTCTTGTCTTCAAAGGACTAATGCCGCGTTCCAGGCAACCTGTAACTCGTGTTTTTCCAACCTTATACCCGTGAAAGTGCACTGGAACGGCAGTCAAACCCATGACTTCCCACCCGTGAACTCGTACTAGATCCATGTACTCCCAGTTACGAGTTCTGACGTCACATAGCCCGCAAAACCATACAAAACAACAATGGCAGCCCCTACGGGTGCAGTGTTTCTGCCGGCGGTACACGTGACAATACACTTTAGGACAATATAACGTTGCAGTCAAATTAATAATAATATAATAATAATGATAATAATACTCACACGATTATGTATTACAATGTTATGTGTCTGAAACAATAAGTATGTATATACACACACAATTATGTATTACAATGTTATGTGTCTGAAACAATAAGTATGTATATTGCTCTCAGGTATTTTTGCGTGACTGGCCTGGAACGCTACAAAGTCGTGAGTCGTGGTTTGAAGTCGTAATTTACGAGCTCAAAAACTTGCCTGGAACGCAGCATAAGTTTCGGAACTTGTTCAGCAGAAGGAGACTTTAAGTGGGGAACTGTGGTGGAAGTGGAGATTCCACAAAATCTTCGGCTACATACCCCTTCAAAATGACTGAATTCTTGCTCATCAGTCAGCTTTCTGTATTTTTTAAAAGTTTTTTCAACAAGTAGCTTCACTTTATTTTTTGCCTGCTCTTCAGTCATTTCTGGTATATCTTATTATTTCTCTTGCAGTTGCAGCTCTGCTGGATTCTGCTGTGACATAAAGAAAGAGAATATGTCCATTTTGGATCAAATGAGGAGATGGTAGATCACTGTACTTGTCCAGGAGGTGCTGTCTGGCTAGACCTGGCTGTGTGTTGGGCCCCTTTCTTCTTTTCATAATTAGCTGTAAAGACATAACATCAAATATTAGTCTACATAATCTACAAGATTCAGGGAAATTTGACATAAATTGACTAGGGCTGTGTATTGGCAAGAATCTGGCGATACGATACGTATCACGATACATGGGTCACGATTCAATATATTGCAATATATTTCGATACTGTGCATAAGGCGATATATTGCGATTTTTTTTTTTTTTTTTTTTTTTTAAAGTAGGACTATAATTTTAGAAAAAGTATTATTTAAACAAAAAGACATGATGTGCATAAAAGTCAAACAAGTTTACTTTAGGTAAACAATTCAGTACACAGAAAATCAAACTGCCAGTTTGGGATTGTGGTTCACAGGTTCTATAGTGAGCAAATTTGTATATGCTCAAGTAGGCCATGATAAAAGAAAATACATACCCCCTGTCACAATACATAACACATACACATTATGTGTGCAATCTGAAAAAAGAAAAGACATTTATCTGTCAATAAAAAAAAAATTAAAATGCTTGCACTTTTCCTAGTACACAGGGTACATCCAACACGTTTTGTGTTGCAAAAAAACGAACAAGATTCTTAAAGGAAACATTGAGGAACAAATGTAAATAGTCAGTTAAGGAAAATACATAGCCCCTGACTCTGACATCTAAGCTAATGCATAACACATAAGGTGCAATCTGAGGTGCAATCTGTCATTCAAAAAAAATGCTTGCACTATTATTCATACACAGGGTACATCCAACACAACATACCGTTAAACTTCAAATAATAGCCGAGTCCCAAATAGACGCATGCCTCTTTTACACGCCTGGTGCGGCGACAGGTTTGGGTAAATAAAGGCCGGTCTCAAATAGAGGCCGGGTCTGTTTTTTAGTTTCGGGTTGTATTTAATCTTCTAAAAACCGTCAGATCGTCCGCTTTTTGGCATCGCCAAAGCAAATTTGTGTCCCGCCAAAGCCTTTTTTGATCGGTGAGTGATGTAGAATGACTGCTGCGCAAACGAGCAGAGAGAGAGAGCGAGAGAGAGAGAGAGAGAGCCCTGGCCGTGCGCGCGCGCACTGTCACTTCTTCAAACAACAGTCTTGCTCTCTCTCCCTCGCGCATATTAATAAAAATAGGCGAGGACACTAGTGGTGCTTCTCAGCATAGCCATCTAGTGGTAGGGATTTAAACACAACATAAACGGGAACCACGGTCTTACCATGAATATTTTTCCTCGTAAAAAAAAAAAAAAAAATCGATATTGCGTTTTTGAAAATCGATACAGTATTGCAAAATAAAATATCGCGATACTCAAGTGTATCGATTTTTTCTTACACCCCTAAAATTGACTAATTAACATGGCTTGTGTTGCAGGATACTTTGAATAAACTAGTAAACGAAATTAATACAGACAACAAACAATCATAACTTTTTGATCACATTCATATATCCAATGAAATGCCACTTTTAAATTATGTTCACAGTTATGAATTGTGAGAATTTGCTGTATTCAGCAAATAGCCTACAGTACGTAGCCTGGCATGCCAGACCTACATCAAGATGTTAGGTCTGGGAACTCTCCATTGACATACCTCAATCCGAGGGGCGGGATAAACGGTTGTCTTTCAAAATCCCTCTGCATGCAATAGGACAGCGCTAACCAACCAGAGCAACGAACGGCTGTGGCTGAGTGAGTCCCGTGCGTTTTCCCACTAGCGGAGCTAGTTGATATATTAAACTTTTGCCGTATCCGGTCGTCAAAACTCCGAACACATCTTCCTTTTCTAAGAATGACTTAAGTGGCGTTCTCTTAACTCCAAGTCCTCCAGAGTCGCGGCCAAAGCCGATTCGAAAGACCGCTGCATCTTCATTGTTTTCAAGCAGCAGGGAAATCACCTATGGAAATCACGCGGAACGTCATGAACTGTGCCGTCATTGTGTTAAGCCCGCCCGCCGACTCTATACACGATGTGATTGGCCTGACCCGAAATTGGTTTTTCCAACTAAAAAGTCTATTGAGAGTTGCTAGACCACACTGGCAGCGAAATGATTTTCGCGGCCGCTAGGGTGCGTCTAGATTTCTAGGCTATACAGTACGCACATTGCTACGTGGAAACATTTAATAATATTGGAAATACTGAGAATATTTACTTATAATCTTGGAAAATCCAAGAAGAACATTCCTGAGAATTAAATGTTCAAATTAAGGAAATTAAATAAAATGATTTTCATTTAATAATAAGTTACATTCTACTTTTGAAGAATCATCAACACATAAGTACTAACTCCAGGTAGGTAAAAAGGCTCAGGGGAAAAAAAGGAAAAAAGTATTTTCAACAAGACAAAAAAGGTTGTTAGCCTATTAATTTAGACAGAGTTACAGGCTAGTCATCAGTAAGTAATGTAATTCGAAGTGATGTAAACTAATGTTACTATTATATGTCAGGAAAACCATGAGATTCATATTAAACTACAAAGCATCAGTAATAATGTCAAGGAAAACACGGTGAGAATGAGTTAAAATCGAGACAATGTTTTTCTTTTTTTTAGAAATTTTAGAACGACGTCTAGTTCATCTGACAGGACGTTCGCTACCCACCACAAATGTGACTAACAAATTTCCGCGATTTAGTTAAATATCTTCTCCTCCATGGATTTCGATGAAACTTTGTCAGTATCAAGATAAAAGGTATATAATCATGTCCACCTACCTTTCATTAGTGTCCAAAAGCTTAGATGATTCCCACCGACCGGTTGAAAGCCACTCAAATTTTCCGGGATTTGTGGTGAACTGAAAACACCTCAGGGCTGAAAGCTCGAAATGTCTAATGCTTCCGGGGTTGTACTCGTCGTAGTTACTGTCGTATTCAGGAAAAACATACTCCCACCAGGCGGCGAGGAGTGGATATTGCATGACATGCATATTAGTGCTTGGCTCGTTTTTCACTAGGCCATCATGTGTCTGTGGGCACCTGCCACAGGATGCTGGGCCTTATGGCTGCGGCCTCCTCCGTGCTACCGCTGGGCCTACTCCACATGAGACCCTTCATGTGGTGGGTGAAACTCTCAGTACCACGCAGTTTGGAACAAATTATTGAGACCGAATGTTCGCCGTGCGCGGTTGCTTTGTCAACATACCTACTATATATAGGGCATAGTGTAATGACAAATAAAAATCGCTAGTTAATACCAAGGCTCAAAATAGCCCAACACTAACACTAGCATAATCAGGGTCCCTACATGCAAACCGAAGCATTGAGAACGTTGTAAGTGTACAGACAGTTTAATAAGAAGATATTTTATAAAGACAGTCCACTTCGCAAAAACAGGCAGGAGCCATCTTTGGAAAACTCGAGCAGTGGAACCACGAACGCCGAGCCATCTTATCACAACTTCTGACTCGTTCACATCTCACCAGCGCACTTGGATCGGCGTTCGTGGTTCGATTGCTCGAGACTGTTTTCCAAAGATGGCTCCTGCCTGTTTTTGCGAAGTGGACTGTATTTATAAAATATCTTCTTATTAAACTATTTTTATAAAATATCTTCTTATTAAACTGTCTGTACACTTACAACGTTCTCAATGCTTGGGTTTGTATGTAGGGACCCTGATTATGCTACCGTGTTAGTGTTGGGCTATTTTGAGCCTTGTTAGTGGTATTAACTAGCGATTTCTATTTGTCATTACTCTATGCCCTATTTACTAGCGTTATACTAGCGTTAAAGGCTAAACTGTTTTTAGAGATAAAACTATTTACATTCGATAATCATGAAATGTCTCTGGTTACTTACGTAACCTATGTTCTCTGAATAGGGAACGAGACGCTGCGGAAAGCGCAGTGGGATATTCTCTGAATGTGCCGATTGTCTGAAGCCTTATAGAATCACGCCAATTCATTGGCTGATGGCGTCCGCGCAATATGGCTCCGCCCCGACGCTCTTACGTCGCATCATACGTATTCGCGCGCGCGCCATCTGCTCCTCAGATTTCTCTGCCGAAAAGAAACTGTCAGCAGCGCGAGGAGCTTGGCCGCTAACGCAGCGTCTCGTCTTGGCCGCTAACGCAGCGTCTCGTTCCCTAACATAGGTTACGTAAGTAACCAGAGACGTTCTCTTTCATAGGTTCTCTCAACGCTGCGGAAAGCGCAGTGGGAACGGACTACCAAACTCGCCAAGCTAGAGCGCTTTTATGACTGGTAGATAAAAGAGACAACGACCGAAACGAGTTCAAACAGAAAGAACCTGGGAACCCGGGGTCATGTCAAGATCCAAGCTATAGAACCTTACAAAAGTATGCGGAGAGGACCAGCCTGCCGCAACACAAATATCCTCCAAAAGTGCTCCTCTGAAAAGAGCTTGAGAAGATGCTACACTTCTGGTGGAATGTGCTCTAATGTTATAAGGTGAAGGCAAGCCACGCACCCCATAAGCCAACGAGATAGCCTCTGTGACCCAGTGAGAAATCCTCTGCTTCGATGCAGCAAGCCCACGGCGGCTAGCACCGAAGCAAACCAGAAGCTGGTTAGATTTCCTCCAACCGCCTGAGCGGTCTACATATATCTTAAGAGAACGAACTGGGCAGAGCAAGTTAAGCTCCCTATCTTCCTCAGATGAAAATGGAGGAGGGTGGAAAGCATTAAGGTTAACTACCTGAGAGCGGAAAGTTGAGGAAAGAACCTTGGGGACATACCCTGGTCTCGGCCTCAAGGAAACTTTGACCAGGCCAGGGGCAAAGTCCAAGCAGGACTCGCTAACAGAAAGAGCTTGTAAGTCTCCCACCCGCTTTAATGAGGACAAAGCTAACAAAAGAGAAACCTTAAGAGTCAGAATCCTATCCGGAGCTGACTCCAAGGGCTCAAAGGGGGCTTTCGTCAAACCCTCTAGGACAACAGAAAGATCCCATGAGGGGACTCTAGGGGAGCGAGCCGGTTTCAGGCACTTCACCCCACGCATAAAGGCAGAAACTAACCTTAATTTGCCTAGGGGAATCTCATCCGATTCCCTATGCGCTGCAATAGCCGCGACATAAACTCTGAGAGTGGTAGCGGCTGCTCCAGCCGCAAACTTCTCCTGCAGGAATTCCAGTACTGAACCAGCAGGGCAGTTAACTGGGCTCCTATCATGTGCTAAACACCAAGTCTCAAAAACCTTCCATTTGGAAGAATATAATCTCCTTGTAGAAGGGGCTCTAGCACTCGCAATAGTCTCCTGAACGTCAGTTGGGAGACCAGAGCTTAATGCTAACGGTCTCTGATCGGCCAAACATACAGCTTCCACATGTCTGGGCGAGGATGCCATATCCTGCCCTGTAGCTGGGACAGCAGATCTTCCCTGACCGGGATCCTCCAGGGGGGAGACTCCAGTAGAGGAACTAGCTCCGAAAACCATGGCTGAGATGGCCAGAACGGAGCTACCAGGAGGAGGCGGACTCCGCTCTCTCTCACTCTGGCCAAGACCGCCGGGATCAGTTTGATGGGCGGGAAGGCATAGAGTTTCTGCGTTGGCCAAGGGTAAGCGAACGCATCTATCCCCAATGGGGCCGGGGGACTCAGGGAGAACCAAAGCGGGCATTGGGATGACTCTTGAGATACAAAGAGGTCCACCTCCGCCTATCCAAAAACCTTCCAGATTAGAGCCATCGTCTGGCGGTTCAACATCCATTCTCCTGATCGGAGTTTCTGTCTCGACAGAAAATCTGCTGCGAGGTTCAGAACCCCTGGGACATGAACCGCTCTTAGAGATAGGAATCTGCTGTGAGACCACAGGAGAAGGTGACGCGCATGCCTGTCTAGGGTGCGCGACCGAGAACCTCCCTGCCGGTTCACATGAGACACCACTGCCATATTGTCCGTTCTGACAATGACATGGTGACCCTCCAGAAGAGGGAGGAAATGAAGCAGAGCCAGAAAAACGGCCCTTAACTCCAGGCAGTTTATGTGCCAGGAGAGAGCCTCTCCGGTCCAGACCCCACACGCTGGTCTGCCCTCGAAAACCGCTCCCCAGCCGGTGAGAGAGGCATCCGTCGTAATCATCTGGCGACGAGATACCGCACCCATGCTGACCCCTTTCCGAAGAAAAAGAGGGTCCTGCCAAACTGACAGGGCTCGAAAGCAACTGCGCGATACCTTCAGTAGGCGAAGGGTTGACCCGGAGGGTCGAACCCCTGAGAGTTTCACCCACCACATGAAGGGTCTCATGTGGAGTAGGCCCAGCGGTAGCACGGAGGAGGCCGCAGCCATAAGGCCCAGCATCCTGTGGCAGGTGCCCACAGACACATGATGGCCTAGTGAAAAACGAGCCAAGCATGTCGTCAAGCTGGAAATCCGTGCGGGGCCAAACTGGCCTGCATGAGAACGGAATCCATGTTCACCCCCAAGAAAACGGTGCTTTGAGCCGGAGCAAGAACACTCTTCTCCGAGTTCAACCTCAAACCGAGAGACTGGATATGACTCAGAACGACGTCTCTGTGGTGGGCCACTAGCTCCCTGGACTGGGCTAAAATGAGCCAATCGTCCAGGTAATTTAGAACACGGATAGCCTGGGTTTCCCCATACTGCCTTACCGCAGCGCGATTCAATTCACGCTGAAAGGCAGTCTGGATACCATGGCCAGATTTTTCGCCTCATTTAGGGAACCAATCACAGAACGGGATCACAGAACAGGGAGGGAACAGCAAGACGATGACGACATATGTTGGCTATGAGCATTTGATAGACATTCTTAGCACCCAATAAACAGCGCCGGGCATTCGTAAACCACGCCTCAAATACGAGAAAATGTACATGTGGTTCCCAGACCCAAGTCTCAACGAGAATTGGGTCTGGCGTTAGCCAGGCTAGAACACGGATGCCCTGGAGCCGCAATGGGGCCAGAGCTGCATCCATGCACTTTGTGAATGTCCTCGGAGCTAGAGATAGGCCGAAGGGAAGGACCCTGTACTGGAACGCCCTTTCTCCAACGGCGAACCTGAGGAATTGCCTGTGTCGCTGTACAACCTGGATGTGAAAATAAGCATCCTTTAGCTATCGTCACGAACCAATCCCCTGGCCGAATCTGAGATATGATAGCTTTCAGCGTCAACATCTTGAATTTCCCTTTGTAAAGGGCGAAGTTCAGCCGGCGGAGGTCCAGTATGGGACGCAAACCGCCGCCCTTCTTCGGGACCAGGAAGTAACGGCTGTAAAAGCCCCGCTCGGTTTCCCCTGGAGTAATCTCCTCTATTGCTCCTTTGAGAAGGAGGGAAGAGATTTCCTGCTGCAGTACAGAAGCCTGAGCGGCGCTGTCTACTACAGTAGGAAACACCCCGTTGAAACAGGGGGGATTGCGGCAAAACTGAAGAGTGTAGCCGAACCGAATTGTGCGAAGAACCCAGGACGATACCCCTGGTAAGCGTTCCCACTCTGGAAGGAAATGTGACAGAGGAGGAGGGATGTTGTAATGCAGACGACATACCTGAGTAAGGGTGCCGTGTTGACGCTCCTGGGGTAAAGAGGTTGACTGTGCAGGAGGGCCATCGGCGTCCTGGCACGTGATGGGAGGCATCGAGATTGGGGTCATGGTGACCAGGTCCGCCTGCTTCGGAGGAAAACAGAAAGTGTCTCCGAGGATGCGGCCGGTAGTTATAGAGAGCGTGGGGGGTGAGGGGAGAAAGCCGAAAGCGTCTCCTTCCTCCCGCACCAGACTGAGTAGAGAAGGTGAAATATGGCCTGCACTTCGAGACACTCTGAGTGGCGAAGGTGACAGGGCAAGGAAAGGAGAGCTGGGAGGTGGGCAGAAACGCTTGCGCGGTCTGACCCAACCCTGAGGAACCAGAGGAGCTCTCCTTTTTCTGACCGGAGGGTCAGGAACGGCTCTGCGCCGCCGGAGCAGTCGGTTTGTCGGACCGCTTCAACTGGAGGCGCTTGTGAGGCCGTTGACGGGGAAACGGGCGACCGCGGGCTCCACAAACCGTGGCAGGTGGGGGATGCCCTGGTTCGCTTCTTCTGGAAGAGAACTCCGGTCTATGAGAGGGACGTTCTCTGGGTCGCACCGGGGGGGGGAGCAGAAGGTTCCCTAGCCCTCCTGGGCATGAACTGTCTGAACGCGGCCGATTGGGATTTGGAGGAGCGGAATTTCTCAACCACTGTGTTGACCGCCTCACCAAACAACCCTGTTTGAGAAATGGGGGCGTCCAAGAGGAAAACCTTCTCTTTATCACGGATCTCCGTGAGATTAAGCCACAAGTGGCGCTCCACCGCAACAGAACCAGCCATAGAGCGACCTATAGCACGTGCGGTATGCTTGGTGGCTCTTAAGGCTAAATCCGTAGCCTTACGAAGCTCCTATGACCGCTTCAGGGGTCACACCGTCACCCTCGTCCATTTCCTTCAGGACGTCCGCCTGGTAGGCCTGAAGAATGGCCATAGTGTGCAGGGTCATGCCTGCCTGCCCAGCCGCCATGTAGGATTTCCCAATGAGAGAGGAAGTAGTCCTACATGCTTTAGAAGGGAGAAGGGGGCGCGACTTCCAGGACGGCGCAGACGACGGAGCAAGATGGTCGGCTAAAGTTTCCTCAATCGCCGGAATGGCGGAATAGCCCTGTTCCACAGAACCTACTAGGTTGGTGAAATCAGCAGCAGCCGCATTAGTGAGGCGCGAAGAGAAAGGCTGCTTCCAGGATCTGGAGATCTCATGATGCAGATCATTGAAAAATGGCAGCTTCCTCCGTTGAGGCCTAGAATTAGGGCCACTGAGAAGCCTTTCGTCGAGTTTCGACGACTGAGACTCACGTGGCTCGACTGAGACTCACGTGGCTCGTCGGGCCAATCAATAGTGAGCTTCTCCGTAGCGCGCGAAAGCACGTCAACGAGCTCCGCGTAGGCCGCGCTTCCTGGCCGCTCGGCGGAATAACCTCGTCGGCGAGAGTAGGCCCGAAATCCTCGGAGTCGGAAGCCTCGGTAAAAAGTATATCCTCCAGCCCGAAAGAAACCGCGTCGCGTGCTCCCGGGCTGGGGCGCAAATAATCGTGTGAAAATTCGACTGGCATGTCTCGCGCGTGCCGAGGGGAGGGAGGGAGAGAAAGAGCGGGGCTCGTCTGCTCGAACTCCGCATCCTCAAGCTCTACATCCGAACCCCAGGTCGCGGATCCTCGAGAGGCCTCGGGAGCGCGACAGGGGGAGACGAATGATTCCCTCTCAAAGACCGCGAGCCGCAATTTGAGGGTTTTGAGCAACAAATTTTCACAGAATTTGCATTTAGACGATCCTATAACTGCCTCACGCGCATGTGAAAAACCCAAACATTTAACGCACTTACTGTGTGGGTCGTCGTTAGCGATGTAACGAGCACATGGCGGAGTACAGCGTCTGTAATCCATGGCAGCTTCACCGTAAGGAGAAACAGAGTTCCGCTTGAACAGTCGCAGAAGTGCCGAGAATAATCCTAGATGTATTGTAGCTCAGAAAAATCACGAGCGAAGGGCAAACGTGACCGCTTCGTTCTGAAGGCAGAGAAATCTGAGGAGCAGATGGCGCGCGCGCGAATACGTATGATGCGACGTAAGCGCGTCGGGGCGGAGCCATATTGCGCGGACGCCATCAGCCAATGAATTGGCGTGATTCTATAAGGCTTCAGACAATCGGCACATTCAGAGAATATCCCACTGCGCTTTCCGCAGCGTTGAGAGAACCTATGAAAGAGAACAAATCTCAGATAACGGTTGACTAGGTAACAATGTGTAATTAGACCAAAGGTTCATTTTGCGCCAGAGTTCTCCTTTAAGAGCCCTTCATAAAATCCAGCCACTGGTTAAACATCTGCTATGTGATGAAATATTTGCAATTTAAATGTAAAAATCATAATGCAAAACCTTACGTTTACCACAAGCTGATTGGTTGGACAGAATTTGTCATTAATATCCACCAGCTAACAAAAATATGTCCTAAGAATGTCATCTTCTCTGAATGTTAAAAACATCCAATTTTGAAATGTTTTTTCTTTTCTTTTCTGTTATGCAAACATTAAGAGAACATTTGGTAACACTTTACTTGAAGGGGTGTGTGCATAAAGGCCTGTTCACACTGGGACGAATTTCGCGTGCGATATTCGTCAACGTTTAACGCCTCGTGACTAAACAATGGGCGCCAATGTGAGTGTGCACACCGACGCGTAAAACGCCACGCGTAAAAGCGTCATTTTTTATAAAACGCCTCGGGTTCGTTTTTTTTGTTTGACGCGCCGCGTCAAAAACTATCCGACCAATGAGATTGGCGCTTTTGCTCACGTGTCTGAGCTTCTGAAGTTACAGTAAAACACAACTTGGGGGCGCTCAAACACAAAACGGTCTTGCCGAGCACACATACGTAACGGCGAAGAAGATATACAGCGTCTACGTACACTCTGCCGGGAAGAAATAAGACGAGGAAGATGCAAGGCAAGATGAATGTAGAGCTGCCGGTCTTGTTGTTGTCTTTATAAAGAGACACAAACGAGAATAAAGAACTGTATGACAAACGGCAAACTTGCTCTCTTCTTCTGAGTGACAAGCGAGTGTCAGAAGCACTTTGTGTACCGGGGTATTAAGCACCATCTAATGTCAGGGAATGAATTTGCATGTTCACTCGGCTCATCGTCAGCGAAAAACGCTTGGGTGTGAACACAAAAAACGCGTTGAATAACGCTGACGAATAACGCGAGCCGATATTCGTCCCGGTGTGTACGAGGCTTAAGACTAACATGACACCTTCATAATCATGGCATGACACATGTTATGAAGGAAGTTTTATGCATGTTTGTGATGACTGCCATTAAGTGTCATTCACTCAATTATGACATTTTGAATGCAAATATGACATTGTTTGAGATGTCTTTGTTATGACACCTTGACATAAACCAATACATCATAACCTGTCAGTGTCTTTGTCATGACAACTTGACATTACTAAGACAACACAACCTGTCATAAACATGACATAGCAGATTAATCATCAAACTTAAGAAACCACTTAGCTTTATTGGTTAACATTACATTAAACTGTCAGGTGTTGGTTTTGACATTGGCTGTCATGAAGCCATTGTAACTTTTTAATGACAATTTCAATTTGTACCACTGTAGTTGAGGTCACGAAAAATATTAATAACGCAGTTATAATGGCCTCATCACAGCCAATGTCAAAACCAACCTCATGACAGTTTAACTTCATTTAATGTCAAGTTGTCTTGACAAAGACACTGACAGGTTATGATGTATTGGTTTATGTCAAGATGACATAACTAAGACATCTTAATGTCATATTTGCATTCAAAATGTCATTATTGAGCGAATGACACTTAATGACAGTTGTCATAAACATGCATAAACCCTACTAATTCAAAACAAATGTCATTTCATGGTTATGAAGGTGTTATGTCAGTCTTATGCACACCCCTTCAAGTAAAGTGTTACCTTTAGACCACCAATGAATGCTGACTCTCAATTACACATGTAATATATTTTGAACTCACTGTATAATCATTTGTTAACTCAGGCACTGTTTTTGTCATTAGGTGTGATGGACGTTTGAATCCTTCAGCATGTCCCACTCGTCCAAGCCTCGATCTCACCCTTGTGGCCTGTGTGACAAATCTTTTACCCAGATGTCCATGCTCACCAAACACCAGCGCGTCCACACAGAAGACAAGCCCTACAAATGCCCGTACTGTGACAAATCGTTCTCTCTTCTTCTCGCCTGGTCTTGCACAAACGCAGCCATGCCGGGGAAAAGCCTCACACCTGTCGGCTTTGCTCCAAGACCTTCATCTCTTCGTCCCACCTGTCTCTGCACATGCGCTCGCACTCCGGGGAGAGGAAGTACAAGTGCAGTGTGTGCTCCAAGATGTTCATGCAGTCGTCCCAACTTCTGCGCCACAAGACCATCCACACCGGCGAGAAACCCTTCAAGTGCCCCGACTGCAACAAGAGCTTTGGCCGTGCCTCACACCTGAAGACCCATCGCAGGCTCCACACCGGCGAGAAGCCCTTCAAGTGCACACAGTGCGACAGGGCGTTCACACAAAAGGCCGGGCTTGTTATACACCTGCGCTTGCACACAGGCGAGCGCCCTTTCAAGTGTGACAAGTGTGGGAAGGCCTTCCGCACGTCAGCTCACCTGCTCAACCATCAGGCTCTGGAGCTGGGCGAGGGGCGGTTCGTGTGCGCCACGTGTCAGAAGGGCTTCCGGTCGCTGTCCATGTTGAAGCAGCACGAGAAGAGCCACCAGGGCAGCGGGACGCTCTGTTGTAGCGTTTGCTCCGGGACCTTCGCTCAGTCCTCTTATCTGCAGCTCAATCTGCACTTACACAACGGAGAGCAGCTCTTCCACTGCAAGGTGTGCAACAAAATATTCGTGAAGATGTCCACCTTTGAGAAACACTGCACGAAACATCAGATGGAGATGGACGACGAATGCGAGGACGAGACCGTAAAAGAGGAAGATCCCCCTTTTGAGCTGCATTCTGCTGCATCTCCGACACCATCAACATCAGAGGTCAACACGCGCTCCAAAACAAGAGCCAAAATTAAGAGTACAATGGACAACTCGTGATCATGGACTGACAAGCTTTTTCCTACATTAAAGAGGAACTGTTATGCCCTTTAAGTCCTAATGTGTTTCAGGCTCTACTAGAACAGGTTTTCCTGCTTGAATGTGGATTATTTCCTCATATTCTCCATTGTTGCGGCTCCTCTCTTCTCAATCTGTCAGTAACGCTCTGTTTACTTCCTGTCTGTAATAAAGCCCCTCCTCCTGTAAAGCACACTGTGCTCTGATTGGTCGGCTGGAGCAGTGTGTTGTGATTCGTCAAGTGCTTTGAGTGTTTGGGAAATGTACAATAACCACCAGTTTCAACACAATACTAACTCACCCCGCCCCTTTATTCTGCGTATGAATTATTATAATGAGGAATATTGTGACGTGTTCGTTCCCGGAAGAAACTCAAGACTACAATGGAGGCGTTTCAGGAGTTCAGAAACACTGACACTGATATAGAGAAGAACTCAGAGCTTATTCATGCTCAAACAGCAACATTACACACTAAAGAAAGATGAACGTGAAAAAGCATAAGAGGACCTCTTTACATAATGCCCTACCGTATTTATGATATAAATGATGCCTTCATTTGCTCATATTTATGAACATCTCCCTGCACTCATACAGACCGGATCATGTGCAGGTGTACAAAAACTTGTGAATGTATTGCACTTAATTTTAATTATTTTTTTATCTATCATATCAAAAAAGTGGTAAAGCACTATAGGTACAAGCTCTTCAAAAATATATTAATGTGCCATCACTGCCATGCAGAATCCAACTGAGCTTGCCTTTTCAATTCATATTCAATTCCCTCATATTTAATTCCTTGAATTTGAATTGAGGTGGCGAACAGATTTAAATGCTACCTTAATATTTGTATTTATTTAAATGTTGTATATAACCTGAGAGTGGAAGGACACTTCTTTTCTATGTTGAATTTTACAGCATTACAACTCTGATTTTTGTTGTTGTCCATTTTGATTCAAATTCAATCTCAGTCTAAGAACTCAATCTAAACTGGAACCAATTCTTCAGTTCTGAATTTTGCACAAACCTGATTAATACAAAAATGTACTACTATACATACTAGGCCCTATATCTAAAAAATACAATTGAGACCTGCATAAAATCTGCACCACTTTCTGTATTTTCTCGATAGATTTCCACAGAATTGAAAGGCCTGTCATTTGTAACATTATACAAATTTCTACTCCTAGAGAGACTAAATTAAATTATTAAAACAATATTTTACCTATAAGATTATTGTAATCTTGGCAACAAACTAATCTCAATTAAATGTTTAAAACCATTCCTCAGAATTTTCCCTGAAAATCAGCAGAGAAAATTTTTAAAAACATGTTCTGTGTCTAGTCATAATCTCTAAATCTGAAGGATAATAAAAGAAAATATAACAGAACAACAATATGATTTTTTTATTGTGTAATTTCAAAGAGCTCAAGAAAGGTATTATTGACAGTTGAATTATGTAATATAATGTGCAGTCAGCTGATTTCATATCCACAGAGAAACTCACAATACATAAAGGCTTGGTATATTTATGCAGTTATCATAATCCTGAAGTCTATTATGACAGTGAACGATGCTGTTGATTGGATTACTTGTGCTAATACTGTGTAGATGTTTATTTATTTTCTTAGCTTAAATGTAAGATATTGTTAAAAATGTGTTTTTGATTTACTGTAAAATTGATATTACATTATTATGTAAATGTTGTTATAAAGCAATGCAAGACAACATCTGTATTTGGCACCTGAAATAAAGCTATTCAATTAAAAAAAAACTAAAAAAACATTGTAATGCCCCCAAACTTTTCAACAGTAGTGTAAAATGCCTACAAACGAGAACAGGTTCATTTTCAGTCACATACATTTAACCATGGTGTCTAACCTTAGGACAGGTGTGTAGAACACATTTATGGTGTCTAACCTTAGGACAGGTGTGTAGTACACATGGACTTTTTGGAGTAGGTTTAATGGTGGCTACATTTTACTCCAATTCTAATGCAATTATTATTTTTTTAAAATATATTATATAGTGTATTCTAAGGGCATCATTTTTTTTACTCAAAGATGAGCGATGTCCTTTTTGCAAATGTATAGTGTATTGTGATATGCACTATTAATGTTGTTGCTTTATATGAACACTAGGTGGCGCTGTATGGCTGGTAATGGGGAGAGAATTGGTACTTGTTTCTTTGGGACTCGCTCTCTCTGCTGTTCTCTGGTTAAACTGGTTTGCGGTGTTCTTGTGGTTTCTCCAGTGCTCTGGTGTTTTAGTGCTTATTTAGACTGTTCCAAACTGATCCTTTTCTCGCCTTGATTAATTCAATTCAAATTTATTTGTATATCGCTTTTCAAAATACATATTGTTTCAAAGCAGCTTTACATACAGAAATTGCATATCAGAAATGTACTAGAAAAAAAAAATACAGTTAGATAATCATGTATTAATTTAGGGCATAGCTTATTGCTGGCGTTGAGTCGTCTCTTCACAGGCGTTTAGTCGTCTCATCACAGGTGTTGGGGCATCTGAAGTCTCCGTGAGAGGCTGGATACAAACTGGAGCTGACGAACGCTATTTATGAGATAACAGCAGAAAAGCAGATGGGAAACAATTAGCATAGCTGATGTTCATAATATTAATGCATTCGGTCTTATTCAGCAGTGGTGTAAAAGGTAAGCATTAAGTGAATGCTTGGCTAAAGAGATGCATCTTTAATCTAGTTTTAAACGGACAGCGAGTCTGAGCCTCGAACAATATCAGGAAGGCTATTTCAGAGTTTAATAAATAACCAAACAGACTGTTTAGGCTTTACCACAGCTCTAGGATAAAGTTATTGGCAGCTAAAGTTAGTTTTGATTGATTCACTTCCGTTGACACCGTTCTAACAGAAAACCCCCTAACGAGCTCCGGCCGCCCATCCGCATTAAAACAGTGCCTGGTGTCTCGAGAACACACTCCCTGAAATAGGCTCGATGTGTTTTTAGTCTAGATTTAAACTGACAGACTGTATCTGCTTCCCGGACCATAGAAGAAGAAGAAGAAGAAGAAGTTGTTTTATTTATATAGCGCCTTTCCAAATGCTCAAGGTCGCTTTACATTGTACATACAATACATTTAGACACCCATATATTACAGTCACATAGGATACATATAATCACATTATCCAAAATGCATGTTAAAAAGTGACACTTGACTTTCAAATGAAAGATTGCTATCAAAGAGGTAGACGGAGACTTAACAGAGCAGCCATCAAGTGTAAAACAGTATTCTAGGTTATTACGTGTGGAAGTTTTTTGTCCAATAATTAGAATCTCTGTTTTTTCAGAATTTAGTAGTAGGAAAATACTAGTCATCCAATTTTTTATATCAGCTATGCATTCCAGTAATTTTGTGAATTGGTAAGTTTCGTTAGGTTTTGAAGAAATATACAGCTGAGTATCATCAGCATAACAGTTAAAGCTAATTCCATATTTCCTAATAATAATTTCCTAATACTTAATGGTAGCATGTACAGAGTGAACAGCAGCGGTCCTAGTACTGAGCCTTGTGGTACGCCATACTGAACTTGTGATCGATAAGACATCTCTTCATTTACTGCTACAAACTGAAAACGGTCAGATAAATATGATTTAAACCATGCTAGTGCAATTCCGCTAATGCCAACATAGTTTTCTAGTCTATTTAAAAGAATGTTGTGGTCAATAGTGTCAAATGCAGCACTATGATCGAGTAACACTAATCCATGATCGGATGATAAGAGCAAATCATTTGTGACTCTGATGAGAGCTGTCTGAGTACTCAGGAAAATCCTTGCAGATATCATTTCTTTTTTAAAATAAGGAAAATAGTTGTGAAGATACTGCCTTTTCTAGTCACTTTGACCGAAAAGGCAGATTCGAGATCGGCCTGTAATTGACTAATTCTGTAGGATCAAGTTGCGTTTCTTTTTTTCAACAAGTGGTTTAATCATAGCCAGCTTAAAAGTTTTTGGTACATATCCTAATGACAAAGATTAATTAATGATATTAAGAAGAGGATCTATGACCTCTGGAAGCATCTCTTTCAGTACCTTAGTCGGTATAGGGTTGAACATACGGTAACGCTTCCTTTTACAGTACAGTACTTACAGTGTACTTACCTAGAAAGTACTGGCTAATATAAAGTAAGTACATGGAACAGGGGTAGGTTCAGGGTTAGTACTAGTTATTACCCAGTAATTGTAGTTACTAAAATAAGTACATAGTATTTACATGGGTATCTGGACTGTAAAAGAAAGCGTTACCGAACATACATCTTGTCGATTTAGATGATTTAACTAGTTTAGAAAATTCTCCCTAACGTGATAATTTAAGTTGAGAAAACGTAATTTTTTAGGTGTTACCAATTGAAGTAATTTTTTTAGGTTGATCCAACTGTTCACTTTTTACAGTGCAGAGTGAGGACTCGAGGGTTCACGTTGAGACGATGCTTGGAGTTTGTATTCTCTACTTTGGTACCTTTTTCGGGGTTTATCGAGAAACAACATCTGTAGAATAAAAGCATATTAAGCATTTTAATTGATTAGTAAAAATATATATATATATATATAAAATAAAATAACAGTCTGAGTCCGGGTCCGGCCGAGACTCAGAGCCGGACCAAGAGGCAAGGCCGAGAGTCAGACCCAGGTGAAGACCGGGCTTGAGTCCGGCTCTTAGTTAAGGTCCGGATTAAGACTGGGACCTCAGAGCCAGACTCCAGGTCCCAGAGTACCAGGGGCCTCATGTATCAACACTGCGTATGCACAAAAACACAGCGTACGCCAGCTTTCACGTTCACGGCCAGATGTACTAACAGTGAAATTAACGTAAGAATGTGCGTTCCTCCACGTAAACTTCATGTCTGGCGTACGTACATTTGTCGTGATTTTTGTCCGTGACTCAGAGGCAATAAAGTGGAGTGGCAAACATTAAACTACGAATTGTTCTATCGCACCACCAGATGTCAGATATTGCTTATAATTTGTAATTGATAAATTATTTGACATATTATTGTCACACAAGTCTTATTAAAATATTCTTTTATGCAATTAACTAAGAACATATATAAAGCATGTACAAATTGATACAACCCGTCTAGCAATGGCAACGTTGGCCTAACTAGGAATAAAAAATAAACTTCATTAATTCGGTCAGTAAAGATAAAAAAAGAAAGTAATATTTTTATTCAGCAAGGACACATTGAATTTGTTTAAAAGTGACAGTAAATCCATTTATAATGTTATAAAAGATTATAAGATTTCTATATCTGTTTGATTTAAGTTTTTATTCATTAAAGAATCCTGAAAATACTATATCATTGTTTCCACGAATATATGAAGCAGAAGCACAGCTGTTTTCAACACTGATAATAATCATAAATGTTTCTTGATCATCAAATCATCATATTATACTGATTCATGTGACACTGAAGACTGGAGTAATGATGCTGAAAATTCAGCTTTGATCACAGGAATAAATTACACTTTACTATATATTCACATAGAAGACATTTTCAGTGAAATTTCGTTTCTTCTTTGCTTTAGCCATATTCGTGCAGGTTTCTTTTGCCAAATTGGACTAATTGCCATATTTAGAGACTGGGTGGGGCGTTGTGCACGTGCGTGTGCGCTCAGTTTTACGTTAATTGGGATGTACAACGAGAATATGCGTGGGATCCTTCGTACACAGAGATTCATACATCTGCTTTTTTTTTGTGGGTACGCAATGTTTTAGTATGAATTCAACGCAAGTCTTTGTACATGAGGCCCCTGGTCATTATTGACCATATATTGACGCATTCAACTGTTTGACAAGGGAATGGTAGCCTGTTTCAACAATATTACCCTCTATTACATCTTGGAGAGAATTGGAATATTTTGCCACATCATAGTTATTTTTTCCTAATCATTTTCATCATCTCAGTCACAACAATCCGGACCATTTTCGTCCTCAGTTTTGGGCCTGGCCTTTTTCCCCTCTCCAAATCTCCAAAGAATGCATCACTTCCTCAGGAAACTTACTCCATGAAATTTCAAAGTTGTTGTTGTCCCACTGTGTGGCAAGTCCTGGGCTGCTGAAGAAGGTGGAAGGATGAACTTTGGGGTGAAATGGAGAGCGATGACAGCGATTGGGTAGGTGAGGCTTCCACAGATGATAGTGAGCTGTTCTCGGGAGAGTGGTCTTTAAATGACAAAAAAAAGATGATTATAAATCACACTGTACAATATTACACAATGTCCATGTCTGCTTTTGATTTTGAATCGTTGTGTGGTGTTTTTACTTACATTTCAGTTTCCAAACAGAAAGAAGCTTTCTGGCTTGTACAGGTCTTAATGCGGTCATCAAATCAGCCTCCGTTACGAAGCGTAGATCATCATACGTCTCAACTCCAATGGACTGCAAGTGCTCTTCCAGAGTTTTTTGTTTACTGCTTGAAGTTGTGGTAGGACGTCCATGATGGCGACATCTAGGAAGATTCGCTCTAAGTAACTCATATTTGCACTGAAGAAAAAATGTCACCTTCAAACAGAACAGAAAAAAATATACTGTACAAACACTTAACAGGGCAGGGAGTTAATTAATTAATTAATGTTAATTAATAACTATTTACAGTGAGAAGTAAGTGAGCTTTAATTGGACTTTATTTTGCTACAATACTGTGTTTTAGTGGAATGACTTGGTATCCATCAAGAATGTACGATACCGAAGGATAGAAATCGGGGAGGTCATTAATGTTGATACACTGTAACCCAAGACTGTCCTTTGTCAGAGAATACAGATGGTATTCTGAGAGGAAGATGCCTTTGTGGATATCTATCAAAACATACACAGATGTGTCATTTTGAATCAAGATGAGTAGAAGTTCATAAACTCTATATACTCTCATTTCTGTAAACAAGAAACTGAACTTTTTTATAAGCAGTGCCCTTGTAGGCCTACTGAATGTTTGTGGTATTGCTCTCTGAAAAGGTTAACTCCCTGACTGCATGTTTAATAGTGTTACTGCAGAGGTTGGGATAAAATGCACAGCTGTCCTTCACTTGCAGCAGTTTACTGCATTCTTGCCAAGCTAAAAGATTACATTGCCTGATACATCTGATGACGCTCTGACAAAGTTTGAAAAATGTTTTTTTTTTTGTCAAAAGTGTCTGGCACATCTTTTAAAATAACTGTTTACTTTCAAACCTAGGCGTCCATAACCTAATCAATGGACCAAATTTTAAGAGCAGTGCTGAATAACGGCACAAAATTGGTGCTTGGGTTTTAGTTGAATTTCAGGAAACAACATCTTTCTCAACTCCAAATATTCTTGGATCAAAATGTCATACTTCATCCTCGTGGTTTTGCACCAATCAAAACTGGTAGCAATCTCAAAAGGTTCCAGTTTTGAATGGCTTGCCCTGATAACTTGGCTCTGTCAGGGTTGACAGCACATGGCTTTGCGAGTGCTTCAGATCCTTTGTTCTTAAACTGTTTGATGTGCCTGTTTAAGAGCAATCATTTCAGTGATAGCTGCATCAATTTTGATAGATGTTGGATCTGTGTCCTTCCACCCTGTCTTGCTTTCAAAAAGTTGAGAAAAAGATGGCTGAGAAAGACCTTTCGTGTCCCTTTTTTTAGGTAATGGACGTGCTTCAGATGAGTCCACATGTTCGTAGCATTTTTTTTACTAGCAGATGTTGATGCCCCATGCTGATTATTTTGTCACAGATATTACACTGTGCTTTCCCTGGCGATACTTCAGTAAAATACTCCCACGCTGGAACTTTCTTCAAAGCCTTTGCCATCTGAAAATAATTGAAACATTGAAATATTACAGGTCAAATATGTTTCTTTAGCTATACCTTAAAAACATGTCTGTAAATGTCAGTGCGGCCTCCATGACCCGTAGCAAGTACCTACAGCCCCCCCAAAAAATATTATCTTGGGTGGAGCTATTGGGTCGTGGCCTGGAGTGGATCCTGAATCAAGCATAGCGTCCATGACAAGGAGAGGGTCTGGGTGGCGGCCATCTTGGGACGAGACTCTGGAACACGGCATCGGCTCAAAGGCTGGAGCCGATGTGTGTGCTGCCACACACACACACAAAATACCGTGGCCACTGATCAGCACTGCATTCCCAGAGCTGACTCAGGTTCGGCAGCATCTTGTCCGAAGACAAAGGCGCGGCTGACATGGCGTGAAGAGGCTCAGGCTTGGAGGGTACTGTGGTATTGCAGGGCTTCTCGTCCGCAAAACCCACAGTAAAAGTTGAGCCGCTCAACAAAAGGGTATAGTCAATATATTGTGCGAGGGAGAAATTAATTTTCCCATGAGGCAATCCGGAGCGCACGGGTTTTCTTAACCCAAAGCAAAAAATGTCCTTTAGAGCCACGTCATTAAAATGTACCTGGAAGCACAGTCCACAAAATTCCTCCACATACGTCTCCAGGGGACCATTCCCCCGGCGTAGATGCAGGAGGACAACCGCTGGGTTTATAATAGGGATGGCTGACGCCGTTCCGAAGCTTTGCGAGATCCCGAAGCGCAGATGTTTCGAAACACTGATCCGAAGCGTGATTCAAAACACCCATGTCACGTGACAACGGCTAAATGAAGCTTCTGAGTGTTTCGACAGGTGGCGAGCTCTGCCGATTCAGCGTTTGATTGACAGGGTCAGAACAGACCATACAATCGCACATCTGTATAAAAGTGAAGTTGAATCAACTTGACCTCGTGGGTTTTTGTGAGAGGATTTTTTCAAAGACTGGAGAAATTATCTGTTAAAAAAAGTAGGCTAAGTCCTTTCAAAGAAGAGAAATTTATATTTTTCATAAGAATCTCTAAAAAAGTGAGACATTGTGGCTTGATTTCTTTTATTAATATTCATTTTTCAGGACCAAAATAACATTCTGCACAGTGAGGAGCCTACAGGTTACAAGCTTCACATATTAGAAAAATAGCTACAATAATAAGAAAAACATTTTTTAATGGCTCATTGTCAAGGTTGTTTCAGATCAACACCTGCAAGTGACCACTAGGTGTCACCGTGGAGACGGGTGTCAGATTGATTCGAAGCCTCGACACAATATGGCACATTTGGTTCAACTGTTTCATTGCTTCACGAAGCCTCGATCTGCCCACCACTAGTTTATAGTAGGTAAAGTATTCTGTAAGTAACGGCCACTGGAGGTAAGCTTGGAGAACCCAAACTTTGTTCAAGAAATGATCAAACACAAAACAAAGGCATGGCGTGGAACTCAAAACATGAACTCAACAGTGGTAACAGGAAACAATCCTTGACAAAGACACATGGCAAAGATGAGGGCTTAAATACACAAGACTAATGACTGGACAAGGGACACCTGTGAATAGTGAAACAATGACAACACAGAACACATGGCAGGATCACATGACAGACATGAAACAAGAACTTCAAACAAAACCAGGGGTGCGTTTCCCGAAAGCATCGTTAGCCAACTATGGTCGCAAGTTCCGTCGTTACCAATAGAGTTCAATGGAAATTGCGACCAACTTGCGACCATAGTTGGCAAACGATGCTTTCGGGAAACGCACCCCAGAACCACAACCTGTATGATTTGTAAAACACTTGTCTGTAAACCCCTATTGAGTCCGCTAGTCAGGAACGTGAAAAAAAAGACGTTCTTCGTGTTTAATGTCTATTTCCAATAAACGCGTAAATAAATAAAAATCACTTGATTTAGGTTAAACCTGAAGTGAAAACTTTCACAATCACATTTTTCTCACTGCTCTGTCAATGAACAACGGTCACTTAACAATCAACTACAATTAGATAAATCAGCTTATAAGTTTAAAAATTGTCATCTATTCGGGTCATACTAGGCTCAAATAGACTATTTGTGATTTGTGAAATATTTCATAAAACATTTTTGATCAATTAACTCTTTCCTGAGTTTCCATTATGATTTGAGTAATCTTTCACACTGCCGTCTTTACTGAATTCTTAACTTCACTATTTTGATTTCTAAAAGGTTTCACAGTACATTTTTGGCCAGTTAACCTTTCACTGAGTTTCCACTTATTTTCACTATCCTGATTTGTGAAAGATTTCACAAAATAGTACACAAAGGTGAGAATCACCATGTTAAATTATTAAATATGTTTATTAGACACATTAATATGTTATTGTTGTATTTAGGTAAAACCTTTAATTTGACTAACGTGATATGCTTATTATACACTTGAGACGGTTATGGCAGTCGACCTCAGTGTTGCCAGATTGGAAATATCAAAGTATCGTACCAGAAGCTCAAAATTATCGTATTTGGAAGAAAATGATCGTACACGAGACAAACGGACAGAAAACAGCTATTTAGACAAGTGAAGTTGACTGGATTGTTGACGGGGGGGGGCTTTCATGACGCACACACGCAGGCTCTCTCGCTCGTGCTCTCTGACCTTCACTTTCTCCTCACAATCATGACGTAGATCCACTGCTAGATCAATGAGTATAGAAACACTATGATTACAATGACCTCCGATTGAAGTGTCACAAAATTCTGAAATTATCGTACATTATGGGATTTTTTTCATTATTGATCGTACATCGTACAGAGGTCAAAATCATCGTACAAATACGATAATTATCGTACATCTGGCAACACTGGTCGACCTGATCATGCGCTGATTAAAACCTAGCGTATTCATGGGTGTTTCTCAAACAGAAGGCTGCATCCTAGTGTTGTGTACTTCCTAGTCCAGTCCTTTGGAGGCGTGCTACATCCCAATTCACCCACTTATACTACGCCCTAAAAGTATGTACTATTTTTGTAAAGGAAAAAATACATGATTTTAAATGTGGAGCAGAAGAGTAGACAAGTTTTGGGACATACAATCATGTCATAAAATTGCTTCTTTAAGCAAGATCTGTAACATAATTACTTGCCTCCTGTCACTGTAAACTGGCCTGTCAATCATCTTGTCAGTTAACAACCTCCACATTTGATTTAATTTAATTTCCTACTGTATTGGAGAGAAAAGAAGTGGCACGTTGATCTGCTAGTTGCGGGCCTTTCATGCGGAAAATTTTGCTTATATTTTTGCATAATAATGCACTTAAAAATTAATGGCCAAGATCTTTATAAAAGTTCACATTGTTGTTGCGAATGAAATATATAACACTTATAAAATTAAAGAAATGTATATTATCAGCTTAAATGTTGATTATTAGTCACTCAGAGCCCTTTATCTAAACCTCTCTACTTAAAGGGATACTCCACCTCTGGGAAGATGAATGTGTATTTAATATTGGTCATTTATATAGTAGAAATGTGAAATTATTTTTGAAATTGAAGCATTCTAGACTGAGAAAATGCAGAAAATGTATTTTTTACTCATGTGGCTGAAAGACAACAACTCCCAGAATGCACTTGCTTTGCTGCCCTTACGAGGCCACTCCAAAACCACACCTACCGGTTACAGGCGGCAGAATCCGAAAAACTTCAGCTCGTACAGGTCTCGCTCTGGCCGCCTCTTGTTCCTCCGTCTCCCGCGACTGTTTATCGCTGTAGTGGGGCTCGTACAGGTCTCGCTCTGGCCGCCTCTTGTTCCTCCGTCTCCCGCGACTGTTTATCGCTGTAGTGGGGCTCGTACAGGTCTCGCTCTGGCCGCCTCTTGTTCCTCCGTCTCCCGCGACTGTTTATCGCTGTAGTGGGGCTCGTACAGGTCTCGCTCTGGCCGCCTCTTGTTCCTCCGTCTCCCGCGACTGTTTATCGCTGTAGTGGGGCTCGTACAGGTCTCGCTCTGGCCGCCTCTTGTTCCTCCGTCTCCCGCGACTGTTTATCGCTGTAGTGGGGCTCGTACAGGTCTCGCTCTGGCCGCCTCTTGTTCCTCCGTCTCCCGCGACTGTTTATCGCTGTAGTGGGGCTCGTACAGGTCTCGCTCTGGCCGCCTCTTGTTCCTCCGTCTCCCACGACTGTTTATCGCTGTAGTGGGGCTCGTACAGGCAGCCGTGAGCAACAGATCTTCGAAATCCCCTTCTGCCATTTCAACTTCAAAACTATCTTCCGCCATCGTGATTAGCCTACTATACAAACTTTCTACACAGACCAAGAGGCAATAGCCTGTTAGCTTAGCTTCTACAGAAAGATGGCTGACACTATCTTTACGTTCTGTGAGTGAGATCCCGCCCCATATGGGCGTGGTGAAAACATGCGGACTACTGGCTGTAGTCTTTAGCCTCTGGCACAAAAATCCTCCGATGACGCAAAATGACGATTTTTGCGTCATCGGAGGATTTTTTCCTGACTAAAAATGAATTTTTCTCTCATATCAGGGGGATATAAGGGGGGGAAGCACGGTAATTCGAAAATACTACTGGTTTTCTACTGATACAAAGCTTAATGCTAAATCCTGGAGTATCCCTTTAACCATCGGTCGTGCACATCCGCCATGTTTGTAGTTTTTAGACACTTTTTACTCATGTTTGTAGTTCTGACCTGGATCCTCCTCAAAAGTGCAATGGGTTGTGGGTAATATAAGCTGTTATAGTGAGCACGGATCCACCCTTCGAAAATCCACCGGAAATAGTAGACCTTTTGGCATACTCTTTTCAACATACTATGCTTAATTGGGACACACTTATTCTAATCCCGCATACTGTTTAGGATAGATGGACATTATGATACAGGGCTGGAGTTAGACTGAGACGGCTTAGTAAGTGTGCATGGCTACCTCACACATGTTCCTGCCCCACGGTCACAGCATGGACATACTATTAAAAAATAAAAACTTGGAAAAATGATTTGTATTAAAAACCTTTATACTAACTTTTCATTAATGCAGTGAATGACAAGCATCTGTGGTCTCCCAGTGGCTTACATTATTGACAGTTTAGTGTTCAGTGATTATTTTACACCAAAATGAAAGAAAGCATGTATGCTTTCATCTCCAAAAACATATTTTTGTCTTAGGAACTCAGATATCCTTAATGTCGACTCGTTTTTTCCGTCAGTTCTTTATTCGTTAATTTGGAATGTGTGCAAAGGATTGTGGGTGATTGAAGGACGCGAAGGATATACTTGATGCATCCTTCAAAATCAGCCGAATGAAGGACATGATATTAATGCTGCCATCAAAGGTTCCTTCAAATTGAGACGGCCTTCAGCGGCGCTTGATGATGTGGCAGCCGATATATGCAGCCTTACGTTTGAGAAACACCCCGTTAAAATTGTCTTGTTGTCACTTCTGAAAGCCGCTCTTCGTCTGCATGAAGTTAAACAGCTCAGAGTCTCTCCAGCGGTTGATGTCGGCAGAAGCTGAAGCCAGGCTCTCAAAAAACTGTACCAGTGGAGTCATGGGGACCACAGACGTACCCTCGGTGAGGCAGCGAAGCGGTATGACTGGCCCGGACAGGGGAGGTGTAGCGTCTCGGAGTGGGGGTACAGTCATAGGCCGCGTCCTGACAGAGGAGACCAGGGAAGGACGTGCGTTCCACTGGGGTCTCGTGTGACCGGGGTCTGGCGATAGAGAGGGACGTGTGTGGCGAGGCTCATAAGCGGCGCACACTGTCATCCGAGAACTCTGTGACAGAGGGGGATGAGAGTGGTGAGGCTCGTAAGCGGCACACACTGTCATCCACGCACTCTGGGGGCTCAGAGATGGGGGTGTTAGTTCTGTCCTTAGCCACATAGGGGTGCCGCTGACCGGCCGGCAAGCGGCAGGAGAACAAGAGATTCTCCCTCGGCCTATCCACCAGGGGTAGGAGTGGCCCTGCTACCACCTCCTCGACAGAACTGTAGGTCATCTCTGAGCTGTCCGCGTCAGGGGCGCCGCTTGGTCACCTGGTGTGTAGCGGGCTGCAGGGCTTGAGCGGACTGGGGTGCCTTCCTGCGACTACCTCTACAGCGCATGCAGCCCCCAAGAACCAATCATCCAACCGTGAGCGTTCAGGAGAGGGTGGAGAGTACCATGTTAACCGACACTCGCGGCGGTCCGGGAAAGCATAGCTGTTAGTTCCGGGTCGGACAATGCCTCGACCCCGGGGGGCGGCAGCACATCCGAATCCGAATCCTCATCCACAGAAAATTCCAGCTCGCCTTGTGATGAGGCGATCGACATCGCCTCATCATCTGGAGCACTGAATGAGACACGAGACACATCCAAAGACGGCCCCGCGGCTGCACTCAAGGTGCTCGCGGGTTGCTTGCTGGTGAGGGGGGTGTGGCCCGAGGACGCATCGTCGGGGCAGTGTGCCACACGTAACCCTCAGATCACCCTGGCCACCAGCCAAAGTGTTTCCTCTCAAGGAGGGGACAGATTGGGGTGTGGCAGAGGGGACTCTACCTTTAATAAGGTCACAGAGTCTCGATCTCAGCACATCGATGGTCATGTTCCCGCAGTGAGAAGCCTGTGCTGAAGTGGCCAGGGATAAACACGCATGCTGGATGCAGACCACTGCACAGATCAGCTGCCAGGAATGTGAAACTCGCCTTTGCACCAACACAGACTGGAGAGCTGCTCGTCTCAAAGGATACTCGATGACACTCAGAGAGAAATTAGGCTGTAGGAGTGAAGAGGACCTCTTGGCTCCGAAGCAAAAACATATCTGCATGTTGCCAGCGTCCTTCCTTATATACCCACGAGGTGGGGCGGAGCTACGCTATGCAAATTCCACAGACCCATGGCATTTCTTTGCCATTGGCTTGTTTTTAAAATACTGGAAGCTGATAGGCTTCTAAGCGAAACCCCCATTTTGTTATCACTTGACGTAACTCGGAGTGACTACAAAAGGGAACTCAGATAACCTTAGTGTCATCTAGTTTTTTCCGTCAGTTATTTTTTCGTGAATTGGAATGTGTGCAAAGGATTGTGGGTGATTGAAGGACGTGAAGGATACACTTGATGCATCCTTCAAAATCAGCCGAATGAAGGACATGAAATTAAGGCTGTCTTCAAAGTTTCCTTCAAATTGAGACGGCCTTCAGCGGCGCTTGATGATGTCCCAGCCGATATATGCAGCCTTACGTTTGAGAAACACCACGTTAAAATTGTCTTGTTGTCACTTCTGAAAGCCGCTCTTCGTCTGCATGAAGTTAAACAGCTCAGAGTCTCTCCAGCGGTTGATGTCGGCAGAAATCGCCAGCTTGCTGTTGAAAATGAAGTGGTGGTGTGAACAGGGCTTTATTTTGTTGTGACACCAGGGATCGTTTATCATCAGTAACATCTGTGTACATACTAGGGGGGTCGAAATTAATTGTTTCTATGATGCACTGTGATGCAGACGAGGACGATTCGGTATCGGTTCAGTAATAGACCATAACCGGTTATAATTTACTGACGCTTTTCTGACGTCATTTATTGCGTATGTCCTTTTTCGCGGTAGCATACACATGGCAGAGGGAGGTGAGTGCGAGTAATTAAACATTCTTACATGCGCTTCTTGAGGCACACTGGCACACACACGCAAGGTCTCGCTCTCTCCCTCTCTGCCGTGTGCGCGCTACACGGTTTGAACATACATTCACGTAGCCTTTCAAAAAAACGGGACATTCAGTGTCTCGGGAAAGTGGATACATTTCCCGGGACAGGTTATTAAATGATCGTCTTAAACAGCGGACTCTGTGACGGTTGATGCATGCGTCTCCAGGGTAACATTATACACTGATGAATGAGCACTGCTTTTAAATTAACATGATTTCTTTAAAACAAAATTGATTTGACAGAATTTCATTTTCTTAATGGCATAAACAGGCTTTAGTCCCATGAAACTTAAACTGGAATGTCTCTGTTTTTGTCACTGCGACTTCCCGAACAGGCGAACACTCACGCGCACACACACACACACACACACACACACACACACACACACACACACACACACACACACACACACACACACACACACACACACACACACACACACACACACACACACACACACACACACACGTGCACGCACGCATACATAACTTTTGAAGTAAAATTGAAAATTGAGGAAGCGGTGCATCGCAATGCATCGCGATATCTAATTGAACTGAATCGATGACATGATAATCATAATTGAACCGAACCGCGAGACCAGTGTAGGTTTACACCTCACTACCACAAAATTATTTTTTGCATGTTTCTTTGTTAAATATGTATTATACAGATTAATGGATAAATGGTTTAGTATTTTTTCTTTTATACTTTAGTCACTGAAATCTTTAGGTCAGAACACCTGAACATAATACTGCTGCTAGCCATTTTAGTGCCATAAGCATAATTCCTTTATGATCCTTTAACACGCAATCCAACGGACCACTGAGGCGGCGGTGGCACCATCGTTTTCTAGAGCAATTAAATACTCTTGTTCCACCTGTTTTGTTATATACATCCTTAAAAAGTGCCGAATAATATTTCTATACTGAAATAATATCGGCATTGTAATTATTATTACTATGATATGATGGTTTATTTTTAATTAGGCTATTTTTGGTGCCCCCTCAGCACTTGGTGCACTTCGCACAGCGTGTGATGCGCGTGGTGGGAGCGGCGGCGCTGCCTGAACAGTAGACCTGAATATCACAAGCTACTGCCTTAATAATATTTCGAAAGATCACAGTACTTTATCTAATTTAACATGATCTGTGCTTTCTTGGAACTATATTGTTATACAGTTTTTATATCCGTTTTTGGTAACACTTTATTTTACGATGTCCGTGATACAGAGTAATACCTTAATTAATTACTTAGTAATAGACATTGTAATAACATGTAACAACATTTAATTAACATGTAACTACAATTACAATATGTAAGTACAGGCTGTTCCATAACTTAGTTACATGTTAATTACATTTTGTACGCTTTTTTACGACAGAAATGAACCATCACTGAACTTACTTAAGCTGGACTATGGCATTATTTAGGGGCCAAGCACCGAAGGTGTGGAGGCCCCTATTGTATCTGTTCCAGTTCCTATTATTATTATTATTCTTCCGACTGGGCGTCTATGGCAGCCCATAGAACCGTTTCCGGGAAAGTTGTAATGGTTTGACATTCTGATAGAGGACAGTTCCAACATTAAATACACCAATTTTGGTGTCTCTAACTCTAACTTCCCTCTAGCGCCACCACCTGTCCAAAGCTAATAACTTTAGAACCGTAAGGCCAATCAACAAAATTATTTTTTCCTCTGATTCCTGAGTTCAAGATGATTCTATATGACGTCATTCCGCCATTTTGAATTCTCAGAAAAACCTACTTTTTCGAACTCCTCCTAGGCCGATGCCCAGATTTTAACGAAAATTGAACCAGATTGTCTCCAGATCATGGCGACAAAAAGTTGATTCGTCAAATCGTTTTCGATAAACGCACAAACTAATTTTACTTTGTGCTTACAAAAACAAACGTAAGGCTGTATCTCCGCAACGCTTTATCGTATTCAGACCAAACTTGGCAAGTCATCACAAGCCATGGGCCACGGGCAACCTACTGGTCCGGAGATTTGAAAAATGGCTATTTTTGCTTATAACTTGTGAACATTTGTCCAGTGGTCTCGTTAGATTCAGGACGTCATGCCGAGTCGAATGATATCAAATTTTTCCATATTGACCAATTTAGCCGTCGACCATTTTTAATTTTGTACCAAAATGCTGTATTTTCTGAACGCATGAACGTATCGTTACAAAACTCGGTACGGGTCATCAGTATGATGCCCTGAAGGAGCCTGAGAAGTTTCGAACCAGCGCCACCTAGTGGTCAAATTCACTTTTCAAATGCATATAACTCTGGGTGTGGTTGACCGATTTTCACGGGAGTCATCTACTTGGGTTCCTGAATCCTTGTCGAGTCCAATGATACCACCCATGCTAGGTTTTGCCTTACGGTTTGTGTAGAGTTGTGATTTAGTGCTTAAAAACATTTGCCAATATCTTCGAAACCGTTAGTCCGATCAAGACGAAACCACAGTCAGAAGTTTGGAAACATAGGTCATTGGCTATTCACTACTGCCTAAATGTCAAAATATTAATAATAAGTGGCATGAAAATGCAAACAAAGTCATGTGTGGGTCATTTTTTATGTGTTTATACATAAATATACATATGTCTATAACTCCAAAACAAAATTTTACACACACATGTATGGGCTCACTTTGAGGACACATGAAAAAAATGGTGGGATTGTGCCACTTGTTGGCCCTATAATAGAACAAAACGTGAAATTGCCATTGACTTCAATACAGTTTTGTGATTAAAATGTTATACTTAACAAATGCATTGGTGTAACATTACGAAACTCAGTATGTGCCACCAACAGCATGCCCTCAAAAATTTTAAGACAGCTCCACCTATTGGTCAAAAGTTATAATTAAATTTCCAAAAATGCTAATCACTTTTGAATACATTTGCCTATGTTAATGACACTGGTCTTAATAGATTCCTTGGGTTCTGCCAAAAACATAGATACCAGGTTTGCCATATTTGCCCAAACTTCCTGTCCGCCATCTTTATTTACTTTCAAAACCTTCGTTTTCGAACTTCTCCTAGACAATTCGTCCGATTTTCACCAAAATCAAATCATGTCATCTCCAGACCATGCCGGCTAAAAGTTACGGATTTCATGACGATAGACGAAACCGTTTTCGTATTCCGCAACAGCAAAGTTGAGACATGCTGCCAAAATTACTATTCAGTCTTTATCTCTGCAATGCCTTGACATTTTGACACCAAACTTTGTATGTGTCATTGTCACCTCACTCTGACCACATCACATCTATTTCGAAACTGTGCCACCTATTTGTCGAAAGTGATAAACCATTAAATCATCTTAAAAGTTACTGTATATATGATTTTTTAGCCATTTGCCCAAAACTCTTAGCCTGGGAAAACCCAGACAACTTCCGGCACATTTAGATTTGCCCTGCAAGTAAGTCAGGCAAAGAGCTCATTCCACACCATTTCTAGTCCGTCAAAATCGAGGCACCAATCAGAAACGTTGGGGCGGGCTTTACACGATGACGAAAGCACAGCGACGGTGAAGCAGATTTTGTACATTACAAAGATGTTTCTCCGTTGCTCTGCATACGTCATCTCCTTCATCGCTCTGATTGGTTTTAGCTCTATCCAATTTGCGCCCAGAGGCATTTGAGCTACGTCCGTTGGTGACGCCCCATTGGATATGATTTGTCTATGAAGCTTTGCCAGACCATAACTCAGTTACTACTGAGAATGGTCTGGTTTTAACTAGGCTACAAAATTCTCTTAAAATGTCGTTAATTGCTCCTTGCTGCAGTTGTACTGACACTCCCAGCCATGTTGGCATCTGTTGCCGCTTCTTGCGCTTGGCCCCGGTAATGGCTGCTTGCAGCTATATTTTCTTCTAGATCACAGCAGAAAAAAACTTTGATGCATTATTTTCCTGTTATCTCTGTAAAGCTGCTTTGAAACAATCTGTATTGTAAAAAGTGCTGTATAAATAAAGGGGACTTTATTTGACCTACAATACAACCTTTTTGTGAGAAACAAAGTTTTTTATATACATTTATCATTTATCCTTTGTATATTTATATTTTTGAATGACTCTCATAGTGTCTCTGCATATTAAACTCAGAAGAAAGTAACACTAACATATAAGTGGGAAGTGAGAAATGCGGTTATGTAGATCTCTCAACAGTGTGTGTGTGTGTGTGTGTGTGTGTGTGTGTGTGTGTGTGCGTGCGTGCGTGCGTGCGTGCGTGCGTGCGTGTGTGTGTGGAACCTGCGCTGTCTGAACGACATGAAAAGTTGTTTCCTTTTTACAACATTTGAGGCCATATAGAAATGTTTTTGAGTAGCAGGTGAGGGTGATATAACATCTATAACAAAGAATGTCTATAACAAAATGTGTCTATAACAAAGAATTTGACTTTGAAATCTTTTATTCCACAAAAAAATATTTTTTCTTCTTGGGAAAATACAAGTATCTTACACCTCTACATTTAGTCCCTGTTCATTAGAAATAGCTTCTCACTATGTGCTTCTTATTATTGTCTATATGTGTTTTATATTTGAAATTGTCTATAAGTTTGGACTGTTGAATTAATTTTTACTGTTTTAACTGTATATGTGATCAAATAAATGCCATTTTGGTGCTATATTGGTCAAATGTAAACTTCGCAGTGTAGGGAGAGGAGGGAGAGAGTATTTTATGTGAAGAATGGCAGTCCTATACATGTACAGTACCTATGAGAAATTAATTTAAAGACCCTGTATAATAAACCATAACATGACGTTTCCCCAACACAAAGTTACCATAACCATTTTAGTAGACTAGCTCCCTAAACCAAATGTCTTTTAGTGGTTTCAGTCACGCAATGCGTTTTTGCAAAGAAAGCATTTCCTCTGTTCCTTCATCGTGAGAACAGTCTAACATAAGCAACAAAACCCACATCCACACCAGTGTGATTGTCAAACAGATCTCAGAGCGTCTTCCTGTCTACCATGGAGTGAGTGTGTGTGTGTGTGTGTGTGTGTGTTTGTGTGTGTGTGTGTGTGTGTGTGTGTGTGTGTGTGTGTGTGTGTGTGTGTGTGTGTGTGTGTGTGTGTGTGTGTGTGTGTGTGTGTGTGTGTGTGTGTGTGTGTGTGTGTGCGCGTGTGTGAGAGCTGACTCAGTAACCACAGTGGCTGTTGCTCATGTGAAGCAAAGAGACGAATGCCAATGGAGAGTAAAAGCAATTGATTTTATTTGAAAATATAGCAATTAACAATATAGCATCATCATAACTGTAACAATTGATAGATGTGTTTACAATGCACAATTCCAATGTGAACACTATAATATTGTGCAATTCAACTGCAAAATATGCAATTACAAATGGAAAATATGTCATAGGTCCGTTCTGACAGGGCTTTTATTAACTTACATATTTTTATGTTGACGTCAAAGGCTGTGCATGCAGACAAACTATTTTTCATCTTTCATTCAGAAGTATGGACAGGCTGAATTACATTTTCATCCTCATAAACCATGAGCAAAATTAAGCAAGGTAAAATACAATAACTGCATAAAATATGTTTAAAAGAGATTAAATATGGTTTGTGCCCACTATGTAATATTTGCAGATAATTAATTGCTGCAAAGAGATAATTATCTATAATAATAATACTAATTATAACCTTTATTTTCTATGGCGCCTTTAAATGTATATCTCAAAGTGCTGTACAAAAATAATTAAAACAGCAAAGATACAACACACAAAGAGACATAATACACAGTAAAAAAAGACAATAAACATAAAAGACAATAAATCAAATAAAAGCTAACCTAAAAAAAATTTGTTTTAAGCTGAGATTTAAAAAGATTTGGCTTGCCTTATCTCAATCGGAAGAGAATTCCAAAGTTTTGGAGCTAATGAAGAAAAAGCCCAATCTCCCATTAATCTCAAACGAGTTAAGGGAACAGTTAAAAGACCAGTTACCCAAGAACGAAGATCACGTTTTGGAGTATATGGAGTTAAAAGCTCGGTCAAATATTGAGGTGTCAAACCATGCAGAGCCTTTTAAGTAAGCATCAACATTTTGAAGTCCACCCAAACCTAATGGGAAGCCGGTGCAAAGACTCCACAACGGGAGTAATATGGTCTCATATATTAGTTCTAGTCAGGATTCTGGCAGCCGAATTTTGCAAAACCTGCATTCTGTTTAAGGTAACTTTTGACACGCCAGCTAACAAGGCATTACAGCAATCAATACATGGAAAACACAAAAGTGTTTATCAATCTCTCAGCAACAGTAAACGACAGAATTGGACGCAATCTGGCAATATTTCTAAAATGGAAAAATGAAATTTTAACAGTATTCAAAACATGTGGCTCAAACGTTAGATTGGCATCAAATATTACTCCTAAATTCCTCAATTTTGTTTGAAACTCCACAGTAGAGCCTTTAAGAGTTACAGTGACTGGCTCTGCTTTGCGTAGTTGATGGGGTGAACCAACAAGCATAATCTCCGTCTTTTCACTGTTAAGACAAAGACGATTATCTGTCATCCATTCCTTCATCTTAGAAATACACTCAGAAAGAAAATGAACAGGCACAATTTCATTAGGTCTAAAATTAATGTAGATCTGGGTATCATCTGCATAGAATTGACATTTTAGACCAAGTGAATAATTTTTTTAATAAATATTAAGAAGAAGAGGGCCTAAAATTGAGCCCTGAGGGACGCCAGACTGCACAACATTAACCTCAGATCTAAATCCACCCATGACAACTAACTGCTTCCGATCGAAAAGGTTGGACTTAAACCAATTAAGAACAGTATTTGAAACTCCCAAAACAGTTTCAAGACGAGTAATTAAAGTTGAGTGATCAACAGTGTTAAAGGCAGCACTGAGATCAAGAAGGATCAAAACTGAAAGAGCCAGAATCTGAGGCATTTAACAAGTCATTGGTGACCCTAACCAGAGCGGTTTCTGTGCTATGTAATTTACGAAATCCTGATTGTAGAGGCTCAAAGAGATTATTCTCAGTTAAAAATACTCAAGTTATAAAGACAAGCCTGTTACATCCATCATGGTCATAACAAATTACCAGTAATAAATTATTATTAAAAAGAATACATTTTGATGCGTAGTTTAAGGACATTCTTATATACTTTAACATTATTTTGATTCTGTTTTAGCCACAGGTCTGTTTGGTACAGTTGAATCCATATGTGCCGGATGTGGGCCGGATCTGGGTGGCAGACACTCGATGTGAAATGTAAAATCAGGGTCTTGAAACACCAGCTGAGACCTGTTCAATATCATGTATGTATATTCTATTTATCTTTCTTGCCTATTGAATTTATTTAGAGCAATATTAATCATATAATACAAATGAGACAGTCTGGTTAGCATTATCATAATAAACTTAGATACAAGTTTATTTACTCAATTATCAATAAATATGAGTTAAAATAGATAACCCTAGTGACAGCACGTTGTGTGTCACAGGCCATGTGATTAATACTGTAACTGTGGTAAACAGGTTTGGATCATGAATGATCCGCTTCAGGAGAAGGGACCTCCGGCACAGGGGTAAGAGGGTTGTTTTCTGCCCACAGATCGGCTTTCTTTTTCTTCAGATCACAATTCCTCTTGTGCTCTCTTCTCAACAACAATACTATAACCAACACAAGTAAACCAATCAGAGGAACAGTGATTCCCAGTGCTGTTCCTAACGGGTCTGTCCGCTTTTCTGGATCACCTGAGAAAACAAATCAAATGTTAGATTGTTCTTTTTTTTTAGAAAAGCTAAATATTTGTTGATTTGTGTATACATTAGATTTATGGATGAAAGTGATTTTTAAAATAAGGTAAGGCTTTATGTTGTCATGATGTCATTTCCTGCAGCTCTAGAGTGCTTGCCTCGAATTATGTGTGCGTACTTCCGGGGGATCTTGAGTCAACTAAAAAACTGGCATCGTAATGAATGGGAATAAATAGCTCTCTCCAGGTTTATAAGATATCCTTGAGTTTGCTGACTTTGCATTGAAAGTGTCACAGTGGTCAACAAGAAGTATGCTGAACCGTTAACATCTTCTACTTAGTGTGGTTGAAGGGATGTTGACAAGAGTAATTTAGCGAGAGTCTAGTAGAAATTATCAAAAATGGCTCAAATCACTTACAGTAGGGTAGGTTCCCAAACTATTTTGTAAGACAAACCCTTCAATATTAATAATTTATAGACAGTATAATGACAGTTAACGGACACATGGCATTCAAGTAAACAGATAAAATATGTCAAGTTTTTTAATAAGTGTTACATTTTTATTGTTTTAATTTTAAAATAATATTTAAGGCTGAATAGCTTGGCCAAAAAAAAATACATTGAGATTATTTAGTCAAATATTGCAATTTAAACTGTGCTGTGACATTGGATCCCCTATGAAAATGTGTTATATTGCTTCTACTGCTGCTGAGACTTCCAGGACAAAATAACAAAATAGACCTCTTGCAAACCCCTAAGGGAAACCCTTGCTTATACTAAAGTATATTTAGTATAAAGACGTGTTAGTTTGTAGATAGTTACCTTCAGTGTGGACATGGACAGAGAGCTCTCCAGATTTATCTGAAACGAATTTCCTCCAGTTGTCATCAGTTGGAAGCCACTCCTCTACCTGACAGTAGTATTTCCCCACATCAGTGGGGTGGATCTGCAGCACAGTCAGTTTGTAGTGTGTGGCAAGTGGTCGTCCAAACACCAGTTGTTTATCACCGATTGGACTGTGTAAGGTACCGTCACGCCTGGCAGTGAATATAGCGACTGGTCCTTCCTCCTGAACCTTGAACCAGGTGACCTCAAAGGTAGACTTATCACTGGACTGAGAGTCAATGATGCAGTCAACGGTGAACCCAGCCTGATGATTGGTGATGTTGAGCATTCGGTTCTCCTTCTTAACATGCAGTTTATTTTCTGTTTAAATCAAACACAACATCACATATCAAACTAGAATTAAACACAATACAGTGACACCATTAAAGACGGTCATATGTTGGTAGCCATAAGCAAAAAAACAGGGTTTCGTAAGTTATTAATAAGACTAATAATTGAGGAAAACTGGATAAGGTGTAAATGGATGTATTACCAATACTGCGAACCGTGACGTTAGTTGAGTCTGATTGGGCTTGTGCCATCAGTTTCCACTGGCCCTCACAATCGAGCTGGTGCTGCTCAACTCTGCACTGGTAGCTTCCACTATCAGCTGTATCTGAGTTTAGTACAACCAGATTGAAAGTACTAGAAGTGGGTCTAGAGAAGCGTAACCTGTCCTTGTTTTCTGTAAAGTACTGTAGACGACCATTATAAGAGTATGATAATAAAGTTATCCCACTAGTAGATTCCAGGCTATTAAACACCCATCTGAGAGTGTAGTGACGTGTAGGATCCTCTTTTTCTACATTCAAAGAGCACGCAAGCTCAAACTGCTCTCCTTCTTTGATGACAAGATGCTTTTCAGTCCTTTCCATGGTAAAGCTGTCTGTATTTTTGCTCTCCGCAGTGTCCACATGGACGGATAGCTCTCCAGACTTGTCTTCACCAATCCTTCTCCACTTGTTCGCAGCTGTCTGAATCCATTCAGCAACCTGGCAATAGTAAAGGCCAGTATCAGTGGGGTTGATGTTTGGCACAGTCAGCTTATAGTGCTTGGCACTTGGGCGTCTAAACACCAGATCTTTATCATCGATTGCACTGTGTAAGGTTCCGTCACGGCTGGCATTGAAGATGATGATGGGTCGTTCGCTTCTCTGACCCCTGGACCAAGTCACCTCAAACACAGATACATCACTGGACCGTGAGTCAATGATGCAGTCAACGGTGACCCCCTCTTGCAGATTGGTGATGTTGAGGCTTTTGTCCTCCTTGTGCACATGCAGTTTGTTCTCTGATTTAATTTAAGAAAAAAAAACAGCATAAACGATCTTCTAAATCAATTTTATATGATTTCAGAACTCTAAATTAAAAAATATTGAATACTCACCTATAAGCTGAACACTAACATTTGTGTAACCTGACTTGTCGCTTGCCTTAAATGACCATTGACCTTTACAGTCCAGCTGGTACTGAAGAACTTGACAGTAATAGCGCCCCCTGTCTTCCTGGATGGCTCTATGTATAGCCAACTGAAAGACACCGACTGCTGGGCTGGAGAAGTGGAGTCGTCCCTCAAACTCAAACTGGTTGTTGAATATCAGACTGCCATCATAACTATAGGTCAGAAGAACCTTGGAGGACTGATCTTGTTGGAATAACCAGGAAAGGGAGTAGCGAAGTGTGGAATCAGACCCAACACCCTCCACTGAGCAATTCAACACCAGCTGCTCTCCCTCTTTAACCTTCAGCTGAGTGTTAGCTTTATTCATTCTGAAATCACTGGCTGAAACATAAAAGACAAGAACAACATCAGTAAATGAGTTATGATACAAGGTCTTTTTCCCCCCTGAAATTTTTAAGTTATTCAAAAATACATCATTTACATAAATCCATACTTGCAATAATTTGAATAATAATCTCTTCTTTGATGTCATTTTGATATTTTTGGTAGCAAAAAGTTAAAAAAATGTGGTCACAACTTCATCCAAAACACATTCATTGCAATTTGTAACTATTTGATGTTTTAGTGAATTGGCGGCTAATTCGTATGAATTTGAATGATCTCATTTGAAAATTTTCATACAATATGCGTATGTCCCACTGCCGATTAGGTTTAGGGATGTGGTTAGGGGGGAACCTTCATGCTTTTTTTCACACACACATATGTGTGTGTGTGTGTGTGTGGTGTGTGTGTGTGTGTGTGTGTGTGTGTGTGTGTGTGTGTGTGTGTGTGTGTGTGTGTGTGTGTGTGTGTGTGTTTTATTTGTTTACCTTTCTCTTTGACAACAAGCTCTGTGGAATCAGACATTTTCTTTAGGGAATACCAGTCACCAAGAGGATCCTGAAGCCACTCTTCCACCTCACAACGATACTGTCCACTGTCAGATGTTCTGACCTGATGGACAGTCAGCTGGAAGGTCTGTTTCTGTCTTACTTCCATGCGGATTCTCTGGTCCATCTCTAGTCCAGCTGCGGGGCCAAACTTGACGACAGCGTCTAGGTCCATATTTAAGAGCATCTGGGAACCAATCATCCATGTTATCGTGAAACGAGAGGTATTTGTGGTTGCCGTCAGGACTGAGCATTCAATCTTAGCATCAGTGTTGACCATGGTTTCCAGGCGAGACTTGAGTTTGGACAGGCTCATCCGGCTGACTGTTGGCACACATTACAAAGTGAGGAGAGAGAGAGAGAGAGAGAGAGAGAGAGAGAGAGAGAGAGAGAGAGAGAGAGAGAGAGAGAGAGAGAGAGAGAGAGGAGAGAGAGAGAGAGAGAGAGAGAGAGAGAGAGAGAGAGAGAGAGAGAGCATGCTTGAAACTAACACACACACACACACAACACACACACACACAATGTTGGCATATATGGTCACATGTGTTTGTTCTGTCTGAGCCATGGTTAAGTTTCCAGTTCTCCTTTCTCAGTTGATATCTCTCGTTTTTAATTTATCTTCTAATTGTAAAAGGTTTATG
Organism: Chrosomus eos; assembly: GCA_036326025.1. NCBI lineage: Eukaryota > Metazoa > Chordata > Actinopteri > Cypriniformes > Leuciscidae > Chrosomus > Chrosomus eos. Next base: position 42,529,757 of record CM070826.1, on the reverse strand, counting down.
TCCTGAAGTGACAACATAAAATAAAGTTTAAAACATTTGATAAAGTATATACTTCTAATATAGTCCCAGGTTCAGGAAGCTGTCCTCTGTAAAATGTGCTGTAGACAAGTTAACTTTTGGGTTTTACTGCTCAGGAACAGCGTTTCAAATAAATACTAACAAACAATTTCCTAATTTCAGCCATTTTCGATAGGCCAAGGAACAGGGTTTTGCTTTTGCATTGAAAAACACAGTGTCTCCAAGACATGGTGACAACACTACAATTCACTGAATCCTCATCTTCTTTCGTTGTGTATGCCTTTGGGCTGGCATTATGGTTGTAGGAGCCGACTGTAAGTCTCCAATGTGTTCTATGTTTATGGTCTCATTCATAATATTCACTGCACTCAGATTGTAGGTGGTGGGCGTGTCCACCAGGGTTTGGGCGGAAGTGATAATGGTCTATTTGTTTTTTCACCTGTTAACCTGAGCTTTTTGGGCCTTTGACAGAGAGAGGGGGTGAGGCTGGGAGCGAACACTTTCTGTTGACCGCACTTTCGCACTCACACAGCACTTTTATGACTTGGTAACTGCAGTACCAGTTGTACTTTTATGTGTTGAAGTGTAATAAATGCTTAAACTTAGATCGTTGAATGGAACTGAGTTTCTGCGCGTCGCAGTGTTTTCAGTCTTTCAGTGTTTAGTTTCTCGCGGCTGCAAATTTAGTTTTTCGTTGTCTACAGCCGCTATATTTAGTCAACAGAAACGTTTTTAAACCAGAGTGTTGTTCTACGGAAATGAGCTGTTCATCACGGATTCCGCGGATCACAACGGAACGCTTTGGATATCAGAGGAAACACGGAAATGTTTGGTGCTCCGCTGTATTGGATGACGGTTCATTCATTACCGCTCAGAGGATATAGATCCGGCCGCAATCAACACAGCAACTGAAGCGGTATGTAGTAACTTGTCAATCTGTGCTTTGTAAGTTGTTTGTTTGAACACAGTATAAATAGGTTACTGCCACTTGTCCATAGGGGACGCATTGTTGCTTGCTGGTATTGTTTATTGTTGGTCTTTGGATGTGGTTTATGATGCAGCGATTGATTGATGGATGGATTGATTGATTGAACGGCGTGGATTCTTGGATGATTTGTGGTACATTGGGAAATGGCAACAAGTGGATCAAAATCAAATTCAGACGTCAATGGCTCAGAGATGGATGAACAAAAGAGAAAAATCAAACTCACTTCCAAGGTCTTGGTGAATAAAATTGAAACATTAAAAAAGGAACGTAGAAAATAGGTTCATAAAATTAAAGGTCTAATACAGACAATAAAGGATCTCATGCAAAAGGATGATAATGCCCCACAAGTGCGATCCCATTTTGAGAAAATGAGTCAAATGGTGGACGAAACTACTATGTTACATGAGTCTGTGATTCCCATACTTCCTGAAGAGGAACAGGAGACCCTAAATGGTCCCACTTTATATTAAGTGGCCCTAATACCTGTGAACTTACATGGTTACTAGATATGTACTTAGTATGTAACTACAGTGTAAATACACATTGGTACATAGTATTTACAACTGTAATATTTGTGTAACTACACATATGTAACAACCCACAGAAAGGTATGTGTAAGTACAAATGTGTAACAGGACATTGGTAACAACACTTTTTCCACTACAGTAAGTACACATGTGTAACAGGCATTGTGTAACTACATTTTGTAACAACAATATGTATTCACACAAGTTGTTCCACTTTCACACGCAGTCTTCCATACTGTAGTTACCAGGTAAGAACACACTGAAACCATGATGATTCATATGTGTATACCATGTATTTACTATATGTCCAACAGGACTTATGTTGAATTACAGCTAAAGTTTTCCCTTGTGGTACCAGTGTACTTACATGGTAACTCCTCAGGAACTCTGCACTTGATACAATGTGTTAAACTGTCATAACTTACTGTGTATTATGCAAAACCCAAACCTCTGTGCAACACTGTATTAACAGTGTACTTACATGGTAACTCCTCAGGAACTGTCCACTTAATATAAAGTGTAAAATGGTCATAACTTACTCTGTAATATGCAAAACCCAAACCTCTGTGCAACACTGTATTAACAGTGTACTTACATGGTAACTCCTCAGGAACTGTCCACTTAATATAAAGTGTAAAACGGTCATAACAGAGACCATCTCAGCAAACCCAAACCTCTCATAGTTTTATTAACAATTAGCATTAAAATATATTTTGAGCCACTAATCCTACTCATACCCCTAAACCTACCCACAACTATTCCTTAAATCTATGTAGGCTACACTTATTAAGAAAAAAACCCATAACAGACAGACAAGTAACATTATAAATTTCACAATAATTTGTTTATTGCGAAAATGTCAAAACCGGTACCAAAAGGGGTTCACATGATGATGCGTTGCAGCCGCAGTCCTCTCTGGCAGTATTATAATAGTTGTGTATGAGGTACAGATCAGAATATAAATTATTAATCCATGAAAATGTTAATCCGGTTTCGGTTCGCTCTGTGAAGGCACGCGCGCTTCTCTGTAGCCTACTACACCGACTGAAACACGGCATGTCGCAATCTGTGACGAAGCAGGCGAGAGCCAATGAGCGTTTGATATCACGGCCGTAAAACATGTCGTAACGCTTCTTGAAGGCGGAAGGCGCATTTTTTTAATTTTAATTCATCACCAGCGCGCCTGAGCGCGGGATTTGACGTTTGCGGTCGCTGCTGAGAAATGGAGATGAAGATCATAAAGGGCTGAATTTGGATCTGTTTCTTGCAAACAACGTATGGATTCTAAAGATTTGGATTACATCAGGCTAAAAAATGTTATGTATTTTGTGAATTTATGTTGTGTTTTATTGGAGAAAACGCTTTTTGTGTCTCACAGTAAATAAACTAAATGCTACAAAATGGTTAAACGATTAAACAAGGTATTTTTAAGGTTTTAAAGTGTAGGCTATTCTTGTTTATTGTTTACAGAACACTGTAATTTACTGTTAAGGCAAATAGGTCACCACAATGTCAAATCAAAAAATATAAAATAAAGAGTAAATCTTTAAAAGTGCTATGCAGTAATATCCCAGAATCTATCAAAGCATAACTATCACATTTATATTTCAGAGTTTACTATCCACTACGTAACCTGGTCCTTGTGTTTAGCATTTACTGTGGTACACAACAATGACCCTGACAGTTCCTGAGGAGTTACCATGTAAGTACACTGTTAATACAGTGTTGCACATATGTTTGGGTTTTGCATATTACAGAGTAAGTTATAACCGTTTTACACTTTATATTAAGTGGACAGTTCCTGAGGAGTTACCATGTAAGTACACTGTTAATACAGTGTTGCACAGAGGTTTGAGTTTTGCATATTACAGAGTAAGTTATGACCATTTTACACTTTATATTAAGTAGACAGTTTCTGAGGAGTTACCATGTAAGTACACTGTTAATACAGTGTTGCACAGAGGTTTGAGTTTTGCATATTACAGAGTAAGTTATGACCATTTTACACTTTATATTAAGTAGACAGTTTCTGAGGAGTTACCATGTAAGTACACTGTTAATACAGTGTTGCACAGAGGTTTGAGTTTTGCATATTACAGAGTAAGTTATGACCATTTTACACTTTATATTAAGTGGACAGTTCCTGAGGAGTTACCATGTAAGTACACTGTTAATACAGTGTTGCACAGAGGTTTGGGTTTTGCATATTACAGAGTAAGTTATGACCATTTTACACTTTATATTAAGTAGACAGTTATTGAGAAGTTACCATGTAAGTACACTGTTAATACAGTGTTGCACAGAGGTTTGGGTTTTGCATAATACACAGTAAGTTATGACAGTTTAACACATTGTATCAAGTGCAGAGTTCCTGATGAGTTACCATGTAAGTACACTGGTACCACAAGGGAAAACTTTAGCTGTAATTCAACATAAGTCCTGTTGGACATATAGTAAATACATGGTATACACATAGGAATCATCATGGTTTCAGTGTGTTCTTAACTGGTAACTACAGTTTGGAAGACTGCGTGTGAAAGTGGAACAACTTGTGTGAATACATATTGTTGTTACAAAATGTAGTTACACAATGCCTGTTACACATGTGTACTTACTGTAGTGGAAAAAGTGTTGTTACCAATGTCCTGTTACACATTTGTACTTACACATACCTTTCTGTGGGTTGTTACATATGTGTAGTTACACAAATATTACAGTTGTAAATACTATGTACCAATGCGTATTTACACTGTAGTTACATACTAAGTACATATCTAGTAACCATGTAAGTTCACAGGTATTAGGGCCACTTAATATAAAGTGGGACCAACTAGATTAATGAATGAATTAATGAATGTGGCATTTATATAGCGCTTTCATATGTACTACTGTACACCCAAAGCGCTTTACAATCATATCAGGGGTTCTCTTCTCAACCAGCACCAGTGTGCAGCATCCACTTGGATGATGCAACGGCAGCCACAGTACAACGGCGCCAGTGCGCTCACCACACACCAGCTATAGTTGGAGAGGAGAGAGAGTGATAGAGCCAATTCAGTGGATGGGGATTATTAGGAGGCCATGATGGACAGAGGCCAATGGGTGGAATGTGATTAATGAAGATTAATGGTTTGTGAATGTACTAAAATGCTACAATGGATTTATGGAGGATGCAAAAGAATGGCTTTCTAAAATAAGGGGGACAAACAAGCCGTACTATTGCTCATTGCTCATGATGCTCCCATATTTGTATCACAAAAGGAATCAATGCACAAGTTGGACGAACCTCATTATGATAATAAGTCTAATGTTTCAAATCACTCTGGGCAAAATGTTCAAGCCTCTGTCACAAAAGATGAAATTAAAACAAGTGATAGTGTGTCAAACACAGGAAGTAAATGTTCTAATAGTAGGCAGAGCTCAGCTGGAATAAGGTCCAGTATCTCAACAACATCATCAGCACGCATTAAAGCAGAGGCAGATATGGCTGCTCTCATTGCAAGACAAAGACTATTAGGCTCCAGGGCATCAGCAGATGGCAGATTTACCTCGGGGCAGAGTTTCTCCAGATGAACCTCCATTCACTCGGGTTGGAGTTGACTACTTCGGACCTTTTGAAGTTAAGAGAGGAAGGAGTACATTGAAGAGGTATGGGGTTCTCTTCACATGCCTTTCCTTAAGAGCGATCCACAGCGAAGTTGCATCCATCCTTTGACACAGATTCCTTTATTAATGCTCTTCGATGCTTTACAGCAAGACGTGGACAAGTATTGGAACTGCGCTCAGACAATGGAACCAACTTTGTTGGTGCAGAGAGAATTGAGAGAGGCAATGGAAGGTTTGAATCTTGCTCTAATCAACAGCACCCTCCTTCAGAAAGGAGTTAAGTGGGTTTTCAATCCCCCACAGGATCACATCATGGAGGGGTTTGGGAAAGGTTGATAAGGTCTGTGAGGAAGGTCCTGAATTCTACCCTGAAGTTGCAGACCCTTGATGAGGAGAGTCTTCAAACAGTTCTCTGTGAAGCAGAGGCTATTATTAACCCTCTGGGGTCGGCCGTCACGCGGCCGTGATCTGCTCACTTTTTTTCTCATCAGTGCAAAAGAGACTCAAATTACTCTGTTGATTTTGATCTTACATGTAAGTGTTATACATCATTCAAAACTGTTAAATGTCTTCTTTTATTTGTGTACACTCATAATAAAAACAAAATGTTGTGTTTTTCGTAAAACAAAGAAAATGAACATGATGCGCGTTCTGCCGTCTCTCTAAATGTGAAGCTCATTCTGAAACGCGACAGAACATGACCTGTAACTCAGCTAATACTTGTCACTGTGACATGAAACATATGTCTTTACAACACTTTGAGTCTCTATTTTTAAATGATGTAAATCATATCAAAAACAATTATTCTCTGTTTAAGTAATTCGTATGAAAGCAAGGACGTACAGTTTCTCCAGCCTGAGCTAATTAAAGTCAATGTGACCACGCCCGCGTGCAACAGCTGCTCGCATACTAATGAGCCATGTGGAGGAACGCAAACTGTTAACGACCTCAAAACAGATAATCCGCGACTTCAGTCTTCAGTCCTGCTCTTCACGTGTGCTGTGCTGTTTATCTTGGATTTACATCAGACGAGTTAGAAGAACACAATTTGATTATAAGAAGGATTTATAAGGTAAGACATGTCTTTGTTAGTAGCATGTTAGCAGCATGTTATTGTTGCATAAACTTGTAGCTACTAGTTAAACTGGTGCCAGACTAAAATGTACGTTATGAAATGTGATTGGAGTAAAACATGAAGCCTAATGCTAAATGTATATACATAAAAACATATGTTTGATAATTAAACAGCACGATACAGAAGGCTCGTATGATTGTGAATATTATGTTTAGACTTGTGTTTGTGGATATCTGCTCACACGAAGGTATGTATAATTATGTAAGAATATTCGATCGAGCCGGACCAAAAAACTATGAAACGTTATATAATATAACGTTTCATAGTTTGGTCCGGCTCGATCGCATTCAGTAAATGTTTGTATGCGCTGAGTTTGAGTCACGCGCGCTGTGGGTTTGAAAAGCAAAACAAACCAATCATTAGGCTTTATGGTTTTACTCCAGCAATCTCATCTCATAACGTTGTAACGAATGGAAACGTTTTAAGTAACATGATAATCCATATAGTTTTCTCTAATGTAGTGTTACTGAACTTTTTAGTGATTTATAGGCTGCCTAGCTGCTACAGGCTATTGTTATTATTTCATGCAGCCCTACATATGCCTACAACTACAAGGCACAACATATATTGGGAGTTCATATATGTAGTATATGTATGTATTTAGTAAATTTCATAATTTGAACCAGACAAATCTAAAATAGTTTCTCCTAATATCAGCATGTTCACAGCTGTTTTTTTGTTTTCTAAAAAATGTTTTTACAGGGACCAGCACTGATGAGTCCAGCTGACATTCACGTGAGTCTCTGTACATGAACATGGTGAAAAATCAAACACCTTGGAGATGACAGGTATGTAACCTATATGTTTTAGGAATGGCACAAAGCTGTGTGACTGTCCAAGTCTCTGTCTTTAGATCAGTGTGTTTTACTAATGTGCTTTTTTGTCTTTGGTTGTGTATCTTTTTGATTGTGTTGTAAATAACTTGGTTGTGTTGTAAATAAATCCAAACCATCTAAAAGCCATTCTTTTTTAAGTCTCTCCTCCTTCTTTGTGCAAGGCTTCTCACAATGACAGCACCTGATAGTACCTTATAGGGCTATTAGGGGAGGGCCTTTGTCTTTCTCAGGTGTGAAAACACTATATACTAATGGGTTGTTAACGCCCCTCCGCATAAAGCTTTCTTACACAAAACACGTCTTACAAATTTTAAGTCAATATATTGTCTTATCTGAATGAGTAGTCACGATGATTTTCACATAGTTTTGAAGCAAATATTCTAGGCCACATGATACAATTTTCAAAATTCTTGTGAAGAAATAATTAGTATGGGTTTAATGACCTTATTTCAGTGAAAATGTTTTTTTGTTTTTTCACAAACCACGCATAAACGTCATTATCTCAAAACTAAAAACTTGTACATACATGCTGCTGACATATTACTGTAGCAGAGTTTGTGCTGAATACAGTGTAATCAGACTTTAGCCATGAAAATGTCACAAGTAACAGAAATAAGCACAAATGTCAGAGCATTTCAGAACACCTCCAGGACCCAGAAAACACCTCAGACCTCAGAGGGTTAACAGCCGCCCTATAACCAAGGCATCCACTGATCCCAATGCCTTGGGACCACTAACCCCTAACCATCTGTTGCTGCTCAAGATTATGCCGTCTTTGCCACCGGGTCAGTTAAAAAAGGAGGACATCTACGCTCGTCGCAGATGGAAACAAGATCAGTATATATCTGACTTATTTTGGAAACGTTGGATTAAGGAATACTTGCCTCTTCTTCAGGAGCGTCAGAAGTGGTCTGGTGTCAAGCGCAACTTCCTTACTGGAGATATTGTACTCATAGTTGACGACTCAGCCCCTCGCAACTCATGGCTTACAGGAAGGATTGTGCAAACTATCTCTGACAGAAGAGGACTTGTTCATCAAGTGTGAATTAGGAAGAAGACCAGTTATTTGGACTGGCCTATTACCAAGATTTGCCTTTTACAGGAAGCAGAGGAGCCACGAGGATATCCAGCTGACCTTTGAACTTCATAGACTTTGACTTTAACTGTGACACTGTCATACGGCCTTTTTTCCCTTTACATGACCGACTAAGTGATTGTGAAGACTCTTTCTCTTTCTTTTGTTTGGTCTAAAGAAGAAAGGACACTTTCAAACAGACTGCCTTATCCTGGAAGAGAAAAAAAATATTGTTGATCTCCTACATAATGTGCAGTTGTATAATTATTGTGTTAAAATAATTAGGGGCCAGAATGTAGGAGCCACCTGTAAGTCACCTATTCGTACTCGCACAGCACTTTTATGACTTTGTAACTGCAGTAACAGTTGTACTTTTATGCGTTGAAGTGTAATAAATGCTTGAACTTAGATCGTTGAGTGGAACTGAGTTTCTGCGCGTCACAGTGTTTTCAGTCTCTCAGTGTTTAGTCCCTCGCGGCTGCAAATTTTGTTTTGCGTTGTCTACAGCTGCTAATATTTCACATTGTGACAGATGTTTGCAGAAGTAATATCTGGATGGTGTAATATCAAGGCGTTTTAGGCAGGTCTGTGTTACGGGTGGCTGCTCCTTCTGATGAAGGAGAATCCCAGGAAATAGTCTTTAATCCAAAAATGAAACACACAGGAAATAACCTCTTAATACTGATAAGATCGGACAAAGAACTGAACAAAACAGGGAGTGTGCTTATATCGGAACTAAACAGGGGAACTAATGAGTTAATTAACAGAACAAGAGAACAGAATCATTAATCAGACACACTGGAAAACTGGGTCAAATGGCATGCAAAGGAAAAACAGAACAAAAACACATAGAACAGAAGATAACCCTGACAGTACGCCCCTCTCTGGAAAGGTCCAACTGAGAATGGAGGGTATGAGCTCTGGAGGAGGACTTGGAAGAGGAGAGTAAAAGACATGGTCAGGGCCAGGTGAAACATTCCATGGGGGAGTGGAGGGACGGAGGAGCCAGGGGGAGCCAGGAAAAGCCAGAAGCAGGAGAAGCCATGGAGGGACCCAGGCCACAGCCAGCTCAGTGGTCCAAGGTAGGGTCGCAGGAGGAAGGAGCCATGGTGTAGGACTGGGAGCAGGGACCAGAGATGCAATCTCCTGCAAAGGAGCAGGGTATGGTGGAGACCCAGACGGAGCCGAGGAAACACAGAGCCAGGGTGACACCACAATTCTGGAAGGCCAAGGTGAAGCTTTGGAGCTCGGTCTTGGAATCGAGGCAGAGACTGAGAAGACTGCGGTGGAGTCGGGGTGACCGAGGACAATGGTGTAGCCGGAGCCTGGTGGAGCCAAAGGGTTGGAGTTTGGAGATGCAGCCAGAAGACAGGAATCCAGTGGTGGAACCAGGGTGACACCTGACCAGGGTGAAAACGGGGGACGAGGGAGCCTGGTGAAACTGGTGGGATGAAGGACCCCGGTTGAGCTGAAGGAGCATTGATCCAATGCGAAGCCGAGGGGTTGGAGGACCAGGGTGGAGTCCGGGGCTCTGTGGCTGGAGGCAGAGAAGGGGAATCCTCATGCTGAGACAGAGCTGGGTGCTGGAAGACCTAAGGGCATTGTAGTAATCTCGCGCACCTGGTCAGACATGTCCATGGGCTCAGACTCTGGGGCAAGGTGTGGCTCAGCTTGATGTACTGGCTCGTTGTCCACGGCAGGCTCTGGCTCCATGTTGGCAGTGAAGTTTTGCTGTAGCTCCATCAGTCGGGGTGAAGTCTGACTGAAAGTATAGCTTCCCTCTGGTTCGTTGATGGATCCTTCCTTACTCAATACAATCACAGCAGGGATTGAACAGAGGTAATTGAAGAAGCGGGAATGTGAGGAATATCTGCACAATACCTGCATAAGTAAGAGATTTTGTTGGGAAGATGTTGCGCTGGAGCAACCCCACCCTCTTGGCAGCTGAAGCCACTGAAGTCCAGTGGCACGACAAGCTTTACGGCTGGTAATTTCTTTGGTTGCAGTAAATGGCCAGGTGTTCTTCAGTACTCCAGCTTGTCCTATGCACTCCACAGTGCCTTCCTGACCATTGAACCATAGTGGTTTAATTTGCCTGTTCGGTGTAGACTTTACATAGCCTGGCAAGCCAGACATACATCAAGATGTTAGGTCTGGGAACTCACAATTGGCATACCTCAATCCAAGGGGCGGGATAAACAGTTGTCTTTCAAAATCCCTCGGCACGCAATGGGATAGCACTACAACCAACCAGAGCAACAAACGGCTGTGGCTGTGTGAGTCCCATGCGTTTTTCCACCAGCGGAGCTAGTTGATATATTACACTTTTGCCGTATCCCGTCGTCAAAACTCCAAACACATCTTCCTTTTTTAAGAATAACTTAAGTTATGTTCTCTTAATTCCAAGTCCTCCAGAGTCGCGGCCAAAGCCGATTCGAAAGACTGCTGTTCACCAGCAGCATCTTCTTTGTTTTCATGTAACATTAGTAGGGAAATCCCCTATGGAAATCCCGCGGAACCGTCACAACTCTGCCGTCATTATGTTAAGTCCGCCCACCAACTCTATACATGATGTGATTAGCCTGACCAGAGTTTAGTTTTTCCAGCTCAAAAAGCCAACGAAGAGTAGCTATACCACACTGGCTGCGAAATAATTTTTGCTGCCGGTAGGGTCCGTCTAGACTTTACATGCTACTATCCCTAAATCTAACCCTACCCTAATTTATTAGTCAGTAAATATTGTTAATTAAAATTACCAAATACATATTTGTGTAATTATAAAATAATGTGTGACCAGGTTGGGATATGGGTAGGGTTAGAAGAAGGGGAACATGTGCATAGTAGTTAATCACAACTAATGTAACATCAGACTAAACAACTTATATTTGTCTACAAAACAAATTTTAAGCATTTCAGCATAGGCCTTAAGATCAAAAGATATGAGAGTATAAAGACTAATGTATGTTCAAATGTTTGATGTATAATATACCTTCTTAATACAATTATAAAAATAAAAAAAACGCTGTATTTACCAGGTTTTTGTACAGTCACTGCCAACAGGTTGGAGTTCTTCATGGCTTTCTGTACATTCTTTTGATAGGCATCAACTTGGCACTGGTATTGTCCTTCTTGTTGCTTGCTGGCTTGTGGGACTATGAGCAAATGTGTGGCTGACGGCTGTGTCTGAAAGGACAGCTGATAGTTTCTCCGATCTGCTCCCCAGGCGATTTCTCCAGTGTGGCTTATGGATAAAATATTCCTCGGTACAGTTGAATTGGGCGGCTGAAACATCCAGCGTACAGCCAGAGACACTTTAGGCCCTTTGACTACACATAGTAATTCTACTGAAGAATTTATTAGCACATTTGCTGTACGACTTTTCAAGGTCACAATCATTTGAGATTCTGAAAAGAAATTTCGCAATAATTATTCATACTCTGGTATCAGTAACATGCAGTGGAAATAAAAGCAAAGTAGAGGTTTGTTTTATGTCAGCATATCTAGACAGTTTCTCTGATCCTGAGAATAATGTGTGGTTAGATAGCAGTCTTACCAACAGAATGAACTAAAATGGCTTTTTGCTGAGACTGGGTGTTGGCTTTCGCCATCTCTCCATTGCTCTGTACGGTCCATTCAGACACAATGCACATGTATTCGCCTCTGTCAGATGTTGCAGATGCACCAATCTCCAGGGTAAAGTTTCCAGCTGGAGATTGGAGTGTTTGAACATGTCTGCTCTGATACTTTGTCCCAATATCTTTCATCACTCCCTCATGGGTCAGACTAATGACATCACTGAAGGAATCCCCGGAGTCTTTCTTGTGTTGCCATGACACTGATAAAGGACCTTTGGATCCCGACACAGAGCAGGTGACCTGTAGTGTTTCTCCCTCAGTCACAGCATCCTCCATCACCATGACCAGCTTCACATTACTCTCTGACCAGACAGGCAAATAAACAGGCAATCTCAGTGTCTTGTGATGCAATAGCATATAATTTAATTAACATAAATTATATGTGTATTTTTATATTTGTTATAAATAATAATTATATTTCTCATTACATGGTAGATATGCAGAATGTTCTTTACAAAAAGAAAATGTAAAGAAATTTGCAAAAATGAACACCTAAGCAACTAAATTGCAACACAATAAAGTCGACTTGACTGTAGAGAAGAAACACTGTAGAATTATTTACCTTTGGCCGTGATGTTCACAGTCTCTGGACTGGACAGTTGTTTTAGTGTTTTTCTGAAGGTGCCATCATCATTCATGTCTTCCTGCCATACTTCACACTGGTATTCACCCTGGTCTTCAGCCCTAGCCGAACGGATGGTCAGCAAGTAGTCTGTGCGACTGCTTTTCACTGCTCTCATCTCCGCTGCATTCTCTCTCTCTTTATAACTGTCAAACACGGTGAGCATCCCAGAAGATCCAATCTGAGCCACGCTCTTCTGGTTCTTCAGCCAGGTCACAGAAAATAAATGACCAGGAAGACTCTGTGCCTTCACACCGCAGTGGATGTCCAGAGCATCTCCCACCTGTAGGGGCCCCAATGAGGCCTTCATGTAGACACTGAACGAACCTGCATCAGGGGCCACTTATGAAACACAGGAAAAGTCATGAGATGTACAAGGTTCTCTTACACAGTTACACAATGTCAAAACTCTTGGGTCACTATTCTGGGTCCTGAAGCAAAACCAGTTGAGAAACTCTGGGTTAAATTACAAAATATAAATCTCACCAATTTGTTTGACCTCCACGTTACATGTTGTGCTGGTTTTGTGGGCAATCTGTGTCCAGGAACGGTCTGGGTCTTGGATCCACTCAATGGCTTTGCAGTAGATGTTCCCCTGGTCTGACTGCTGCACTTGCAACATCTTCAGTCTGAAGGTTGTGTCCTCCACCTTATCCATGCTGATAATACCTGCATGGTAGCGATCCTCAAATCCAGCTCCTGGCTTTACAGTCAGATCTTTGTCCAGAGTGATGATTGGTCGGGGGTTCTCATCCGCTTCACTGTGGAGAAACCAGCTGACCGACAGATGGGTGTGCTGATAAGTCTCGCTGGAGACCTGGCAATCAAGCTGAAGAGGATCTCCTTCAGACAAGCTCTGAGAGGAAGAGCCAGAGTACGATGCCTTCAGGTTGTCTTCAATCACTGTGGATTTATGCATTGAAAACATTAGTAACAACGAGTGGTCGACCAATATGTGCTTTTCAATACCAATATCTATAGAGTATTTAAATAAATATATGTACAACTTTATCTTATAGCTGATCTTCTTCTGTTCGGATGAATGGAAATGTCAATGGATACTAACAGATGGATTACTCTATTTATAGATCTGCCAATGACATGTCAATAATTTCAAAATAGACAAATCATCTGATTAATAACCAAAACAGTCAGAAATATCTTACCGTTAAGTTTTGTTTCCGCTTCATAACTTCCAAAATATCTGCCATCAGTGTTTGGGGTTTGACAGAAGATATCACCCTCATCCCCTTTAAGCAAATTTTTTATCCTCAAGAGAACTGAAGATCCTGAAAACCTCTCAATCTCAATATCTTTTACCTTTACTCTATTGGAGTACATTGCGAAGGCAAATTCTGGATCTTTAGTACTGATAATATTTGTTTCCACGTCGGATTTCTTGACCATAAATTCAAAATCCTGCACAGGTGAGCCTTTAAATCCACTAACATTACAGGATATGGAGATGGGGTATCCTTGCACTCGATACAGAGGACCTTCCTGGATCTGGACCAGACGCTGACCATAGCACAGATCTGTGTGGAGAGTGACATTAGACAGGAAAATCTTAAATATTCACCCAAAAATGGTTTGTCATCATTTACTCTCCCCAGTGTTGTTCCAAAAATGTATGACTCACTTTTTGTACAAAATTTATTTTCATACAACAAAGTGAATACTACCTAGGGTTGCCAAGCTCCAAAAATGTAAAAAAACAAAAACAAAAAAAACCAGGCAAATCTTAAATATTCACCCAAAAATGGTTTGTCATAATTTAGTTATCGTTCCAAACATGTATGACTTACTCTCAATGTTTTTTTTTTCCACACTATTTTTTCCAAAACAACAAAGTGAATGAGGGCTAGGGATGTCAAGCTCCAAAAAATGTAATTTTTTTTTATAGATAAATAAAAATTACAACAATTATCCTAAAAGTGATCCATGCACTATATATTCTATCTATAAGTCAACTGAACCCTGTTGTAGAAATTTTAATAGTCATTTATTCCTAATCTGTTCAATGTTTAAAAGTATATGTGTGTACGTGCTTGTGCGTGACGTTTCAGGAATATATGGGACAGGACCTCTTGACCTTAGGAATGGTCAGATTTGGCTAGTTTATTCCAGTACCAGTTTGTGTCCTTAAGAAAAACTGAACAGCATGGGGACCTTATCTGAGTGGGGGAAAAGTACAGCGAGTGAGAAGGAACCTTGAAAAGAGTATAAAAGCTGTCTCATGTCTTCCTGGTGCGCGCCACTCACTTCACAGAATGTAACGGCTGTGATGGCGACTGGGCCTTCTTGCAAGAATAATCATTTCTCTTTTTATTAATTTGACTCTGAGTGTCTCTCACACAGTGATGATGTTTAACAGAAGTTTTGCCACAACAACCCAGATTTGTGTGACAGCATTAGTTCTCTCTCATCTTTTCACACAGCAAGACTGAATATGTAGAAATACAAAATAAGATTTAAGAGCTTCATCAGAGTGATTTTATTTGAGTAAATAACACTTAAATAGCACAAAGCTATTGTTTAGATTCAGAAGTTTGAAGAAAGTGATTTCCAACTTTGTTGCCCTGATTCCACGCGCAATGCACAAATACACTGCAGACTCACTCTCGCTCGTATCCAAGGTAAATCATCAACACTATCATCCCTTAAATAGCGTTTTATTTAACTGAATACATCACAATAAGCTAAAACGCATGCGCAGGTTACTTTACTTCCTGAACAAGTGCGCACCCGAATCCGTGTTGCTTTCACATTCACGCGAACCGCGGCACGGTTCGGGAGCAACCGAATTCAGACCACCTCTTCCAGGTAGTCTCGGGTTCGGTACCCCAGTGCGCACCCGGGTCCCATGACAGCGTTCACATTAGCGATTTTTCATGCGAACCGTCTCCCGTTCCGAACTAAACTGCCAGTGTGAAAGCCCCCTTAGGCAGCTACTGTTACACATGTGTAACAGGCAGAGTCGGTTACATACGTATTACCGACTTTGTACAATGTAACTAAGTACTTAAATATGTTACTAAGGTAAAAAGCCTGCAGTTACACATGGTCATTTTGTACCTTATAAAATAAAGTGTATCAAGGTTGTACTTAAGTGCACTTCATGTGTATCTACATACCTTATCCATCTGAATTAACCCTCTAGTTCACAGCTTAAATACATGCAGTAGCTTCTTAATTACATTCAATTTACAGAATATTACACAGGTATAAGCTACGAAAAATAAAGTGTATCAAGATTGTACTTAAGTGTACTTCATGTGTATCTACAAACCTTATCCATATGTACTTTAGTTTGAATTAGGCCTAACTCCCTCGTTCACAGCATAAATGCATGCGGTAGCTTCCTAATTACATTGCAATTACATAATATTACACAGGGATAAGCTACGTAAAATAAAGTGTATCAAGATTGTACTTAAGTGTACTTCATGTGTATCTACATACCTTATACAATACCCTATACACATGAAGTACACTTAAGTACAATCTTGATACACTATTTTAGAAGGTGCAAAATGACCATGTGGAACTGCAGGCTTTTTTCACACCTTACTAACATATTTAAATTCGTGTTGTTACATTGAGTAGTACAAAGTACTTTCTTATATAACTACATTGTACCAAGTCGGTGACACGTATGTAACCGACTCGGCCTGTTACATATGTGTAACAGTAGCTGCCTATTACATGTGTGTAATTACAATCTGTAAGTATAGGCTGTTTCATAACTTAGTTTCATATTAATTACATTTTGTTACATGTTATTACATTGTCTACTACTAAATAATTAATTAAGTAATTACTCTGTATCACGGACACCGTAAAATAAAGTGCTACCCATAAGGGTCATGTAAAAGCATGTATGTATGCAATAAGTGCATTGCACCAAATTATTAATTTAAATTTTAGTTCATAGAAGTCACCTAATACAGTGTCCAAGTAGGACATAAATTCAGTCTATATATTTGTAATCTTTAAGATATAATGAAATGATGTGAGTCTTACCCCCCTGCAGGAGTCCTGTGAGAAACAGCAACAGGTGCCAAAAGTCCACCATCCTCAATCTGATCAATCCTTTCGCTTTCTCTCTCGTCTCCTCAGTACAAGTTAATCCAGGTTTCAGCAAGAGAACCTAAACCTGAAATATGTTCTCTGACACAAGTGACTGTGACACATCAGATAAAAAGGAGGAAACGAATGTACTGAATATTGGTTTCCTGTTGTCTCGCACCACTCTTCACACTTGCCTCATTTCCCACAGGTTTTCATCATTGCATATGTGAACAGTGCATTATAACAGACCAGCTGTCTATATGGAGCATGACTGATATTATACACTGACTGAAAATCTGCAGTTTTGTGCTATTTCAGTATTTCAAAGTGGTGCATAGAGAGGAGATTCAAACTTGTCTGTGAAAATTACTTCCTGTAAAATTACTTACCACTATGTTGTCATTTGCTTATTGCTGCGATTGTTTCATGCGAGGTACAGGTTGCTGGGAGAGAGGGACTCTCTGACCATTAACAACCTGATTGCCCAATTACAGTAGGAAAGGAAATGCGCAAAAAACGGCATACTTGTATAACCATATATGGTATATTCTGATGCCTGTACACGCATATAATCATCATATTTGTTTAAATTGAATTTGACTTGCATGTAAAATGTGCTAGTGTCAGGGTTCTGATTACTTTTCTTCTTTTTTTTTAAAATACCTATCACTGTTTTCCTGAGTTCTTGTTGCTTGTTTGTCTCCATGTTTTCCGGTTGAGTTACGCACCTGTTTCTTGTTCCGTTAATTATACCTGTGTGTTTTTAAACATTTAATTCCCTATCAGTCAGTCACGTTCGACGTTACGTCTGAACTGATGGATTGGGATCTCACCATGAGAGATCCCAATAGCGTTGAAGTGATTGACTGATAGGGAACGTCTAGGTTACTAATGTAACCACTGTTCCCCGAAGGGGTGACCAGAGACATTTCTCCTGTTCCTCCACTGGAATGGCCAGTACCCAGTCTCAGCTCCCCAGCTAAAAACCTAATGTGAGTGTTTGCACGCTGCAACTCTCAGATGAGATCACAATATGACAGTCCGACGTAACGTCTCTGCTCCCTCCTTCAGGGAATGGGGGTTACATTAGTAACCTAGACGTTTGTTTCTGGTAAATGATCAGTGTCGTCTATAGTTTATGTGGTTTGCTCTTTTTTTTTTTTGGGATATCTCCTGAGTGTTACGAATTAAAGACAGTTCATTATGCTACTACTTTAATATAATATGAAATACTGTTTTGTCAAAAAGAGAAAATTCAGTCATATATTTAAAAAGCCTCTTAAATGAAAGGCCTGCGTTCATCAAACAAGTTTCCCCATGTGTGGAATAGCATGAATTTACATCGTTTGTTGGTCGGTATTTTGTTTTAGGTGAAGACAAAACAAAGAAATGTGAACAGTGTCATCTCAACAAGATGACTAAATCTTGTGGAGTAATGAAAAGTCATTTGCAAAACCAAACTTACAAATTGCTCATCATTTGTATTTTTCTATATTCTGTATGCATCATAAACGATGTTTGTACGGCGTAACTTATTTTCTTAATGATTTGGGGTCTTGAATTTACATGGTGATTTCTGCAAAAGTAACTATTTTATCTGCAGGTTTTTACCAGAGTGTGGAATTTTGTTTAACAGCCTCAAACTTTAATGAACGTGCAGCTCTCAGTGCAATAATCAGATGTGATTCAGTTGTAACAGATTAAGTGTAAAACAGCATAACTTATTTTTCGTGTTGATGCTTTGTGTAATCCGAAATCATAAATATCTGTAAAGCTGCACTAAAAGAAATATCAATTTAGTCAAACACTCTCAAGTAGAAGGACTATAACTTAGATTCTTAATTTGCATTTATTCCTATAAAAACTGAATGTTGACAGTTGTCAAAGAGGAGTCCAACAAACAAAACAGTTCTATCTGAATAATGAGGATAGCAGATGAACCCAAGTGCAGACGGTATGCAATTACACAACGTTTATTGATAACAGAAAAGAGGGGAAAGCAAAACCCACGAGGGGGCAAAACAAAGGCAAGACAAATGAGGGATGACTAAACTAGACTACACTTGACAAAGACTAGACTATAAACAGACAGCTAATACAAGATCAAAAACTATACAAGATTATTTACTAAGACAGCGTACTCACAGGTAGTATCTCACAATGTATAATTCATTACATTTATATAGTGCTTTTCTGGACACTCAGAGCGCTTTACATAGAAGGGGGGGGGAATCTCCTCAACCACCACCAATGTGCAGCATCCACTTGGATGATGCGACGGCAGCCATATTACGCCACAACGCTCACCACACACCAGCTTACTTGTGGAGAGGAGACAGTGATGAAGCCAATCGGTATATATGGGGATTATTAGGAGGCCATGATGGACAGAGGCCAGGGGGCAAATTTTGGGATTTTTTTCCACCTCAAAGAGCATACACAGAGAAGTCCAAATTAAAAATGATTTAATGACTCGTAAATGTAAGTACACATTGATGGCCTTAGACACGAAACGAGCGGTTTGTGTGAGAAAACGAACAGTATTTATATAGTTTTTACCTCTTGTAACCACAGCCACGTCCAAGTGATCTGAGGGGGTGGCTGTGTTTACAAGAGGTAAAAATGATCTTTGCTCTTTGAGGTGGTGACCATAGACCTGCAATATATGACTGTCAAGAAGAACGGTTTGACCTAAAAATATCAAAATTGAAACTACTGCGGAAACAAAGACACCTACATCTTGGATGCCCTTGAGGTAAGCTAAAACATACCAAAAATTAATTTCAAAGTGAACTATCCCTTTAAAGAAAGACAAGGACTAGATGACAGAGTCATGACAAAGACTAATAACACTAGTGGAGTGATAAAAACATCACTTACAAAACAAAATTTACAAACTTTCATAATTGCTCACAAATGGATTTTGTGTCTTTATTATATATGTTACTTTTCAATGTATGCTGTGCCCTCTTTTCTTACTGATTTGGTCTTTTGAATTTTACAGGTGTTTTTGACACACATACTCCTGTATAAAGATTATGTTCGAAAGTTATTCTTGATGCCAGCTGACAAGGACTCCTATAAATGTAGGTATCCGAAGCTGAGTTCTTGGGGAAGGACAAGGAGAAGATCCGACCCCTGGGAGGTCAGGAACCAGGGAGTAGATCCATGGCACAATCGTAAACGTGGTGAGGCGGTAAGGAAGTAGCCCGGGACTTGCTGAACACTGCCATGAACCGATGGTAAACACTGGGGACTCGGGAGAGGTCGACAGACTCTTGAAACTCGGAACTAGGGGCCGAGGGACTCTGAAGCATGCAGGTGAGTTGGCAGGTGTAACCCCAGCTTAGAATGGTGCCAGTAGGCCAGTTGATCTTGGGATTATTTTGGGATTGGGTTTTTCTCCCCACGGGGGGAGAAAAACAAAATCAAATAACTAAGAACAGATTACCTGGGATAGCTTGGATAGCTTAGAAGGACTCGGTAAGATACAGCAGGAGACACATAGCCAAGACTCAAAAACCGAGTGAGAAACAAGGGGAAAAAACACAGCTAAAATACTCTAAGGGAAACAAGGCACCGGTGACCTGGATAACGCTAAAAAGGACACACGAGGAAGAACTAGGGGGGGGGGGGGGGGGGGGGGCATTGGTGACCTCTAGAGGCCCGGAGACAAACAACAGGAGGCAGGATGCTGACATTTAAAGATTAAAATAAAGTAAGTTTTATTTAAAGAAAATAGACAACTTTCCTTGCTTTTTGTGGCAAACAAATATATAAATATTTGAAAGTTTAAAATCCCTATGCATCTTATTTTACTTCGAATTTTTAAGTAAAATATGTAATTTGTTGTTTTGCAACACACACACACACACACACACACACACACACACACACACACACACACACACACACACACACACACACAGACAGTTGTTCTTAAAAGAACATCCTCAGACATGTAATTTTAATGAATATAGCCAGTGTGGTGTAGGGGTAATGGTATTCCTGATTGTCCTGACTCAAATATTCTGACTCAACATATAGACTACCCTATTGATCAAACAACAAAGATTTGGACACTCAGGGTGTCAACATTACGTAAAACCTGCTTGCAGAGGTGGAAAGTAACGAATTACATTTACTTGTGTTACTGTTTACATTTACATTTATTCATTTAGCAGACGCTTTTATCCAAAGCGACTTACAAATGAGAACCATAGAAGCAGTTAAACTAACTGCAGGACAACAAAATGTAAGTGCTATAACCTTTCACAGTTCAATCCAACGTAGAACCCGTTTTTTTTTTTTTTTTTTAATAGTAGAAAGGAAGAGAAGAGAGAGCGTTAGTATTACTGGAACAAGTGCTGCCGAAAGAGATGCGTCTTCAACCGTTTCTTGAAAATGGCTACGGACTCAGCAGATCTGGTTGAGTTGGGTAGGTCATTCCACCAGCAGGGAACAGTCATGGTGAAGGTCTGAGAAAGAGATATTGTGCCTCTTTGACGTGGCACCACAAGACGACGTTCACTTGCAGAGCGCAAATTTCTGGACGGGACATAAGTCTGAAGTAATGAGTTTAGGTAAAAGGGAGCAGAGCCAGTGGTTGTTCCGTAGGCAAGAGTCAGTGACTTGAATCTGATGCAAGCTGCAACTGGCAGCCAGTGCAATTTTGTAAGGAGAGGAGTGACGTGCGCTCTCTTCGGCTCGTTAAAGACCACTCTAGCTGCAGCATTTTGGATTAGCTGCAGAGGTTTGATCGTGCAAGCTGGAAGACCAGCCAGGAGAGCATTGCAATAGTCCAGTCTGGATAGAACGAGCGCCTGAACAAGGAGTTGGGTAGCATGCTCTGATAGGAAGGGCCTGATCTTCCTAATGTTGTACAAAGCAAATCTGCAGGACCGGGCAGTTCTAGTAATGTTGTCTGTGAAGTTCAATTGATCATCAATAACAACTCCAAGGTTCCTGGCTGACCGTGATGGAGTTATGGATGATGGGCCTAGTTGAATAGTGAAGTTGTGACAAAGTGTTGGATTGGCCGGGATCACAAGTAGCTCTGTCTTCGCAAGGTTAAGTTGAAGATGGTGGTCTTTCATCCAGTCAGAGATGTCTGTCAGGCATGCTGAGATGCGAGCAGCTACCGTTGGATCATCAGGCTGGAATGAGAGGTAGAGTTGTGTGTCATCAGCGTAGCAGTGATAGGAAAAGCCATGTTTCTGAATCACAGTTCCTAGTGATGTCATGTAGATGGAGAAGAGAAGTGGTCCAAGCACTGAGCCCTGAGGCACCCCAGTAGGTAGATGTTGTGACTTCGACACCTCACTCCTCCACGATACCCTGAAGGACCTACCTGAGAGGTAAGACTTGAACCATTGGAGTGCAGTTCCCGAGATTCCCTTCATCTTTAGGATTGACAGGAGGATCTGGTGGTTGACTGTGTCAAAGGCAGCAGACAGATCTAGCAGGATGAGAACTGAGGATTTGGAAGCTGCTCTTGCCAGTTTCAGGGCTTCGATTACTGAGAGCAGCGCAGTCTCAGTTGAGTGTCCACTTTTGAAACCAGACTGATTGTTGTCCAGGAGGTTGTTCTGTGTGAGAAAGGAAGAAATCTGGTTGAAAACAACTCGTTCAAGTGTCTTCGCGACGAATGGAAGAAGGGATACCGGTCTGTAATTATCCAGATGTGCTGGATTAAGAGTAGGTTTCTTAAGCAGTGGGGTTACCCGAGCCTGCTTAAATGCTGTGGCAAAGGTACCAGTGTGAAGAGAGGTGTTTATGATGTGAGTGAGTGCGGGTATAACTGAGGAAGAAATGGCTTGAAGTAGGTTAGTAGGAATAGGATCAAGCGGACAGGTAGTAGGGCGATTGGAAAGGAGTAGTTTGGAGACTTCCCTCTGAAAGCAGTGAGAATGAGGATAGAATGTGTGTGTTAGCTGGTAAAATGTGTGTGTCAGTTTGTGGATTGTTAAATTGGCCGCTGATGGTAGTTGTTTTATTAATGAAGAATGTGGCAAAGTCGTCAGCTGTTAGGGTTGATGAAGGAGGAGGAGGTGGAGGATTGAGAAGAGAGGAGAAGGTTTTAAAAAGCATGCGAGAGTCAGAAGAATTGTTAATTTTGTTGTGATAGTAAGTCATTTTAGCAGTAGAGACATTAGCAGAGAAGGAGGAGAGGAGGGATTGATAAAGACCAAGGTCAGTAGGATCTTTCGATTTGCGCCACTTCCTCTCTGCACCCCTGAGTTTAGAACGATGTTCACGGAGAAACAGTAATTGTACCGTAATTACTGTAATTGATTACATTATTGTAATTGAAGTAGTTTTTAAAATCTGTAATTTTACTTTTACTTAAGTATGTTTTGTTTGAAGTATTGTAATTCGCTACATTTTAAAACATATCCGTTACTGAGTAAAAAAAAAATAAAAAATAAAAAATGCTTTGGGTGAAAACATCGCGCTCCGGAAACTACAGCAATGATTGATTGAAGGGCGGGAGAACAGACGAGCTAACATCACAAAACAATATGGAGAAGGTGACAGACAAGACAGACAGTGTGTCACAGTGTCTGGTTGTGTTTCCCTGGGTTATCACTAGAGGTCCTCGTTCTCACGGTGTCATTCACATTAGACTACAATTCCCAGCATTCTGTTCTGTCACTTATCTGATTATTGCACTCAGCTGTTTTCCATCACCTTGTTAGTTCTGTGTGTGTATATATTCCCTGTCTGTGTTAGTGTTTGTTACGGAGTCCTTGTTTAATGTCATCACACTTCTGTGCCTTACGTTTCCTGAGTCTCGTTCTTGTGTTTTATGTTGGATTGCCTTTTTGGATTTTGACCTTTGCCTGAACTGTTGTGAGTACTGATTCCCCTATTAAACTTACCTGCTATTGGATCTTCTGCTTCCTTTGTGTGTGGTTCCGTGACACAGTGATGCTGACCCAGCTGAACGCGAAATGCTGTCGAAATCTTCACATGCACACATACCGGTATGTGAAGCCCGGTCAGGGAGTTACTTTGGATATAGAAAAAAATGGAATTTACAGTATAATGCAGATGTCACGTAAAACATGCAAACTGGTAGATGTATGGATGAATAAATCGAAAGTAAAGCTGTACAATAAATGAAATTGCGACATAATCTGTGAATATTAAAGCACAAAAGACTGCTGTGTAAATAATCTGCTTGTTCTGCGTGTCTCTGTGTGAATGAGCTGTGCTGTTTCATCTACTTGCTACATACTCAAGTACGCACGCGCTCATGCTGTTTTCAGCATCTCACAAACAATACGAGGACATGAATACATGAACATTTCCAGAGCTGCTCTGAGAGAACGCCTAATGAGCATTTTCATAATTTTATTTGAGAAAACCATTGTCAAATACACTCTGAAACAGGACTTAACAACCCGTCAAAATAAAAGTTCGGTTTTACTAAAGAAATTATGACAGATATATTACTATTTTAGAGCTACAATAGAATGTACCTACTTCTCATAATAATATTAACAACAACAATAATAATACTACAATTTATTTAAGCATTATTTATTTGTCCATGGTTTAAGTAAATCTGTTTTGCAGCACTTTAGCAAACTTTATTTGATTACCACCATTTTTGATAACATATTTGTATTAAATCATAAAAAGAAAAAAATCTGAATAAGAAACATTTCATATAACTCTGTTTTTAAACATTTTAATAAGTTATTAATGATAAAAACAAGTTGTTAATCTAATTCATAATAAATTATTGAAATTGATTGATTAGATCAATTTACATAATTGATTAGATATGTTTTATTGAACAAATGTTTCATTTATTTAAATGTCATTTTAACTGATGATAATAATAACCATAATTTAAAAATACAGTTTATATAAAACGTGATATTTTCTGAGACGGTTATCATACGGTGAAACTCTCATACCGTTACAGTCCCCCACCCACCCCCCGCTGTTAAACAAGTTACTCAGCTACTTTTACTCTGAGTAAATTTTAAATGAGCTGCTTTTTACTTTTACTTGAGTAGATTTTTTGACCAGTACTTTTACTTGTAATTAAGTAACATTTTATTGAAGTAATAGTACTTTTACTTGAGTAGAACATTTTAGTACTCCGCCCCCCCCCCCCCACACCCCCTTTTTATTTACACATGGATTACCTGTCAATCATGAGTGACAGGGGGTCATAAATCTACCAAAATATGGTCATAAATCAAACAAATGTATCATGGGTGACAGAAGGTGTATGTTAACACTACTGTGATGTTCACAGTCTCTGGACTGGACAGTTGTTTTAGTGTTTTTCTGAAGGTGCCATCATCATTCATGTCTTCCTGCCATACTTCACACTGGTATTCACCCTGGTCTTCAGCCCTAGCCGAACGGATGGTCAGCAAGTAGTCTGTGCGACTGCTTTTCACTGCTCTCATCTCCGCTGCATTCTCTCTCTCTTTATAACTGTCAAACACGGTGAGAATCCCAGAAGATCCAATCTGAGCCACGCTCTTCTGGTTCTTCAGCCAGGTCACCGAAAATAAATGACCAGGAAGACTCTGTGCCTTCACACCGCAGTGGATGTCCAGAGAATCTCCCACCTGTAGGGGCCCTAATGAGGCCTTCATGTAGACACTGAACGAACCTGCATCAGGGGTCACTTATGAAACACAGGAAAAGTCATGAGATGTACAAGGTTCTCTTACACAGTTACACAATGTCAAAACTCTTGGGTCACTAGGTGTAATGTCTGGGTCCTGAAGCAAAACCAGTTGAGAAACTCTGGTTTAAATTACAAAATATAATTCTTACCAATTTGTTTGATCTCCACGTTACATGTTGTGCTGGTTTTGTGGGCAATCTGTGTCCAGGAACGGTCTGGGTCTTGGATCCACTCAATGGCTTTGCAGTAGATGTTCCCCTGGTCTGACTGCTGCACTTGCAACATCTTCAGTCTGAAGGTTGTGTCCTCCACCTTATCCATGCTGATAAGACCTGCGCGGTAGCGATCCTCAAATCCAGCTCCTGGCTTTACAGTCAGATCTTTGTCCAGAGTGATGATTGGTCGGGGGTTCTCATCCGCTTCACTGTGGAGAAACCAGCTGACCGACAGATGGGTGTGCTGATAAGTCTCGCTGGAGACCTGGCACTCAAGCTGAAGAGGATCTCCTTCAGACAAGCTCTGAGAGGAAGAGCCAGAGTACGATGCCTTCAGGTTGTCTTCAATCACTGTGGATTTATGCATTGAAAACGTTAGTAACAACGAGTGGTCGACCAATATGTGCTTTTCAATACCAATATCTAGAGAGTAACTGATGTCTGTAATTCAAATAAATATATGTTCAACTTCATCTTATAGCTGATCATCTTCTGTTCGGATGTCAATGGATGCTAACAGATGGATTACTCTATATATAGATCTGCCAATGACATGTCAATAATCTCACAATAGCCAAATCATCTGATTAATCACCAAAACACTCAAAATAAAGAAATATCTTACAGTTGAGTTTTGTTTCCGCTTCATAACTTCCAAAATATCTGCCATCAGTGTTTGGGGTTTGACAGAAGATATCACCCTCATCCCCTTTAAGCAAATTTTTGATCTTCAAGAGAACTGAAGATCCTGATAACCTCTCAATCTCAATATCTTTTACCCTTACTCTAGTGGAGTACATTGCGAAGGCAAAGTCTGGATCTTTAGTACTGATGATATTTGTTTCTACGTCGGATTTCTTGGCCTGAAATTCAAAATCCTGCACAGATGAGCCTTTAAACCCACTGACATTACACGATATGGAGATTGGGTATCCCATCACTCGATACAGAGGACCTTCCTGGATCTGGACCAGACGCTGACCATAGCACAGATCTGTGTGGAGAGTGACATTAGACAGGCAAATCTTAAATATTCACCCAAAAATGGTTTGTCATCATTTACTCTCCCCAGTGTTGTTCCAAACATGTATGACTCACTTTTTGTACACAATTTATTTCCATACAATAAAGTGAATATTGCCTAGGGATGTCAAGCTCCAAAAATGTCAAATAAAAATAAAAACAATTACAAAAATTATCCTAAAAGTGATCCATGCACTATATATTCTATAAGTCAACTGAACCCAGATTTGTGTGACAGCATTAGTTCTCTCTCATCTTTTCACACAGCAAGACTGAATATGTAGAAGTGCAAAATAAGATTTAAGAGTTTCATCAGAGTGATTTTATTTGAGTAAATAACACTTAAATAGCACAAAGCTATTGTTTCGATTCAGAAGTTTGAATATATATATATATATATATATATATATATATATATATATATATATATATATATATATATATATATATATATATATATATATATATATATATATATATATATATATATATATATTGTGTAAAGCTGTGTAACTTTATGGTATAATTTAGTAATTTTTAGACTTGTAAGTCGTCACCATCCATGTTCATTGTATTAATAAAGTACAGCTTGGATGTTTGGTAATGTTTTGCGTTCCACATTGCCTTCCACAAACTTATTGTGTTGATTTTGTATTGCAAAACACTTGTGCTGCTATCGAAGTGGGATACGGGTAAGGTTAGGACAGGTTTCGTAGTATGGGTAGGTTTAAGGGTGGGTTAAGGTGTAGGATAAGGACCAACAGTGTAATTATTGATGTTAATATAGATATTAATTACAGCTGCAATTGCATTAAAATATTTATTTAAACACTATGTAAAAGCATGTATGTATACAATAAGTGCATTGCGTCAAATTATTAATTTAAATTTAAGTTCATAGTAGTCACCTAATACAGTGTCCAAGTGGGACCAAATGATAAATTCAGTCTATATATTTGTAATCTATAAGATATAATGAAATGATGTTCAGTCTTACCCCCCTGCAGGAGTCCTGTGAGAAACAGCAACAGCGGCAGGTGCCAAAAGTCCACCATCCTCAATCTGATCAATCCTTTCGCTTTCTCTCTCGTCTCCTCAGTACAAGTTAATCCAGGTTTCAGCAAGAGAACCTAAACCTGATACATGTTCTCTGACACAAGTGACTGTGACACATCAGATAAAAACTATAAAAATGAAATGTACTGAATATTGGTTTCCTGTTGTCTCGCACCACTCTTCACACTTGCCTCATTTCCCTCAAGTTTTCATCATTGCATAATGTCAATAAATGGA
This sequence comes from Chrosomus eos, assembly GCA_036326025.1. NCBI lineage: Eukaryota > Metazoa > Chordata > Actinopteri > Cypriniformes > Leuciscidae > Chrosomus > Chrosomus eos. Next base: position 42,502,054 of record CM070826.1, on the reverse strand, counting down.
GGTGCAAATTACAATCACTAATACAAAATAACACAAAAATGTCTTTCATACACAAAAATGTCTCTATTTACAAATTGCTGCACATTCGTTGAATTCTGAATTTTGCACATTTGAAACCAATTTGTTTGAGGATAGCCTATCTGCAAGTTCAAGGATAATTGTGTGTGCATTTCTTAATCAATATGATATCCTACTAAAATCATAATTAAGTATAGCCTAGGCTACTACAAAAAATCAGATAAGTCCAGAATATTAACGCAAAGAAATTCTGTTTTACGTGACTTGGCTTGCACTGCCTTAACCTACCACTACTGCGAAGTATTAGCTATTATTATTATTAATAATAATATTAATTTAACTATTGTTGTTGTTGCATTCGTTAAATTCTGAATTTTGCACACATAATTGAAAGCAATTTGTTTGTGGATAGTAGCCTGAAACATATCTGCAACATTTATCAAGCTCACGTATAATTGTGCGTGCATTTCTTAATCAATATGATACTAAACTCATAATAAAGTATAGGCTACTACAAAAACCAGATAAGTCCAGAATATGAACGCAAAGCGTTTAATTTGACGTTAAGCATTTCGCTAAATGTAGCTTATATGCATATTAGAATACCCCTTATTATGTCGAAATAACGAGATATTATGTCGTAATAACGAGATATTATGTCGAAATAACGAGATATTATGTCGTAATAACGAGATATTATGTCGAAATAACGAGATATTATGTCGAAATAACGACTTAAGTCGAAATAACGAGATAAGTTTTCTTCTTTTTTTTTTCTCACCTTGCGGTTCAGGGCTTCCGTACTTATGAACCTAAAGCCGTAAGGAAATGCATAGGAACACATAATGCACCAAAACAATAACAAAAAAACAATAAATTGGGTTTATGTCAGCATTGGTACATCTGGTCTCATGTGTTTTCTAAAAGTCATGTATGGTAGGATGGTCCCATTTTAAATATCCAATTCTTCATCACCACTGTGATGGAGTTACATGCTAGTGGAATTTAAATATTCTTGGTCTGAATTACTCAACGGAAATGCAGCAAGAGGTCAGTGTAATCTAAACAATCAAATAGATGGCATGTAATAACAACAATGATAATATTCAAGTAACACTAAGTAAATTTTCCTCTTCGGTCGCCCTGCTGGTTGGAAACGAAATTGTCCATTGCCGCTGTCGTAAATAATTAGCCTACCGTCGCACGCACGCTCGCTGTTTACCCAGCACCGGCTTTAGAATGAACGATGTCCACAGACAAGGTAGAGTATGTTACATGATTTCATGAAAGGATGATGTATTGCGACATCAGAAACGAAGAAAAACGAAATAATGACTATTGTAGCGCTTGACGTAAAGCAGTCGAGTTTTGTAGTTCTTTTTGTGGTCGGGTTCCTACCCGAAACCCGAAGTTACATAGTGCCAGTAAAAGCGATACAGACCCCGTCAGGCGATGGCAGACGTGTCATTTAACTTATTTTAAGTCGATGTACCATCACAAGGGTCTTGGAAATATATTATGAAGGTTGAAAAACTACTTAGTGTTACTTTCAATCACAATTATTAAGAAATTCATACATATAATAATCACTGTGTTTGTTCATGAATCTTCCAATGCAAGCCACCTATGCAGATATAAGAAGTGACTTGGAACATGCTTAGTCATACAAGATTGGATATTGTTCATTCCTTGCAACAGTGTGTGGTGTGTGTGTGTGTGTGGTGTGTGTGTGTGTGTGTGTGTGTGTGTGTGTGTGTGTGTGTGTGTGTGTGTGTGTGTGTGTGTGGGGCTAAGTCACAGTCGATGACAGGGTTGAATTGTAAATTTTGTATTCGATTGAAGCGCTCATATTTCAGATCTATCCGTTTGTTTTGATGTTTGTTATTAGTGATATGTTGAGAAATCAGGGTCCCTCTGATTTTCCAACCACCCGAACAACAATCAGAAAGTTTAAACATTTTGAAATTTAATAGCAGGTCTGTCTTTGCTTTATAATTTGCATCATCGATTTTGTGACTGTAGCCATTCATATTTAAATTACAGTGTTTTCCCATGAGTGTTGTGAATAGCGTATGCTATGTGTGTCTCTGTTAGACGGTCATCATGGGATCAGCTTTAGCATCTTATGTGTGTGAAACTATCCGGATCTGTTAGTGTGAAGATGGACAATAGATCTTTTGCACACTTTTGGACTCTGTCATCTTTATCTTCTTATGATGTGTAGTGTTCAGCCTAGATAGACTTGATCTAGTCCAGGTCATGATGTGAGGGTGTAGGGATGGAGGTGTGTGTTCAGTGTTCATGTCAGGAGATGGGTGGAATATAATCAATGACAATTGTGTTGGAAATGTAGTTTCAGTTTTATACCGGGAGGCCATGCTTATACAGTGATGTGCTACTGTGAGATGTACATGGCCTCTTGAAGTGTCTTTTCACCCACCTCAGGTTATGTTCTAACAATCCCGCTGTCCTGGCTTAGATCCAGGTTGGGTCCGGTCCGTCCTGACCTGACATCCGTCCTCCAAGGGATTGCAGAATTAAACCTGAGACAGAAACAAATGCAGAGAGAACCACAGTTAATTCTGATGTTTTCAACAGCTTCAAATTCAGACATGTGGAATTATTTTGCTTGCTCCATTATCATGTCCATTGCTATTTTAATTCCAGTTGTCACATGAAGACGAGTTTCATTGACCAGGTCTGGGTTATTGCTGTTGTTTCAGTGCAGTGTGTGACACCTAAAGCTGCTCTTGCAGTCGAGCCGTCACAGTCTGCTGTGTCACGAGCATTAGAGATCACAGTTCTGCTGGGGACATTTTCTGGATTAATCAGTTTTTCTCACTCATATTGTCAAGAGATCCAATGGGTCAATGTCCATGGCTTTACTTCAAGTTGCTCTCATTACAGACAGATCTGTGGGCAGAAATGAGTTCACCAGTTTCGGTATTGCTTGCTTAGCATTTGCTGTTTTGTGGTTCACACATTTGGTTAGTGCAGATCTCTTGTGACCTGCTAAAAGCTGTGATACTTCTGTCTGATGTTTAGCATCTCACACACTCCTTGTAAATGTATTTTTCTGATCAGATTAAATGGTAACACTTTACTTGAAGGGGTGTCCATAAGACTGACATGACACCTTCATAACCATGACTTGACACATGTCATGAATATGAAGAAGGGTTTATGCATGTTTATGACAACTGTCATTAAGTGTCATTCGCTCAATTATGACATTTTGAATGCAAATATGACATTGTTTAAGATGTCTTTGTCATGGCATCTTAAATTAAGTTAAACTGTCAGGAGGTTGGTTTTGACATTGGCTGTCATGAGGCCATTATAACTCTGTCATGAATATTTTTCGTGACCTCAACTACAGTGGTACAAATTGAATTTGTCATTAAAAAGTTATAATGGCTTCATGACAGCCAATGTCAAAACCAACACCTGACAGTTTAATGTGATGTTAACCAATAAAGCTAAGTGGTTTCTTAAGTTTAATAATTAATCTGATATGTGACCAAACACGGAAAGTAGGGACACAAGCATTTTGAGTTATTCACAGATTCTGAAAGTGTAGTCTCCAAGCTTTCCAACGATGTGTAACACAGAGAAATCTGATAATATTTGGAGAAGTTGTGGTCATTTGAAGGTAGCCACTCAAAATAACTAAAAGTTAAAGGGTACCTATTATGGCATTTAAAATGTTCCTAATAATGTTCTGGGAGTCCCCAACAACAGTTTTACATGCATGCAATGACAAAAAACACTTTTGTTGTCTTATAATATGCATTTATTTTTACCTGATTTGCTCACCGACTCCCTAATGATTCGTTTGACGACTCATTTGTCCAAACCCCTCCTTTGCGTGACGCTAATCGGCGGTGATTGGTCAGATGACGCAGTCAGTTATATTTTGCGTTAGCCCAAAGCTTAAACATATTGATAAAGCACTGCAGTACTACAATACGCTTCACATAATTTCACATATTTCAAAAAACAAAAAAAAAATGACATTGGAGACCTAGAAGCTGCTGAGCGTAACTCTCACTCTCACACACACACACGACGCGCGCACGCGCGCACACACACACACACACACACACACACACCACACAACACACACACACACACACACACACACACACACACACACACACACACCACACACACACACACACCACACAGACACACACACACACACACACACACACACACACACACACACACACACACAGCACACACACACACCACAAAACACACCACACACACACACACACACACACACACACACACACACACACACACACACACACACACACACACACACACACACACACGCACACACACACACACGCACACAGACACACACACACACACACACACACACACACACACACACACACACACACACACACATAAAAGCAACAATTATTAATAGTACTTACAGGTTGTGATTCGGAGGAGGAAGCTGATCCAAATAAACTTGGTATTGAACCTTCCTTCAGCCAAAATTTGACGAAAAATTCAAAATGGCCGACTTCCTGTTGGGTTTAGGGCATCACTCCAAGAGGCTTTTTTGTGCGTCTGGACATGGTTGATGTGCCACAGAAATTTCGTACATGTAGGTCAAACGTGCGGCGGGGGCTGCTTCGTTAAAGGTCACTTCCTGTTGCCAGCAGGTGGCGCTATGACTGGGGGTGAATGTCGGCATGTACATGTGTTCAGGGCGGGACTCTTGTCAAGCGTGCAAAATTTGGTGCAGATCTGAGCATGTACAGCAAAGTTACTCCAACTTCCTGTTTCATGGCGAATCATCGATGCCACGGACACGCCCATTGACGAAAACTCGCAGATAGCACAACTTTTCATCGTCAATGCCTTTAGAAGGCACAGCAGAAATTTCAAGTCGATCGGACTAAATCCCTAGGTGGAGTTCGTTAAAGTACGGAGTGTGTAAATCGTCCCAAAATGGCCGCCAAATTAAAAATGGCGGACTTCCTGTCGAGTTTAGGGTATGGGTTCTTGAGGCTTTTTTGTGCGTCTTGATATGATACACGTCACCACCAAATTTCGTGCATGTAGGTCGAACATGGACGAGGGGCTAATTTTTTTCAATTTTCTAGGTGGCGCTAGCGAGCCATTTTGCCACGCCCATCCGCGAAACCCACAAAATACAAAATTTTTCACCAGTCCTGACATGTGTGCAAAATTTGGTGACTTTTCGAGCATGTTGCGGCCTCGAAAATGGGGCTTACTTTGCAGAAAAAAAAAAATAATAATAATCCTAACAGTTTCAAGAGGGACCTCTCACCTTAGTGCTCAGGCCCTAATGATTTAGTTTTAGCCTACTTACAGGTTGTGGCCCAACAACTGCTGCCTCTGGTTTTAGCGTTGGAACTGCTTCATGTTTTAGTAACAGTTTCTTGTTGAATCCGGCATTGAATTCGTGGAGATTCTGGAAGCTGTCTTCCGTAAAATGCGCAGTACAGAGAGCTAAATTACGATTGTAATTTTCAGGAATATAATCAAACATAAATTGTATCCATTGTTGACGAACTACAGCGTCCATGGGAAGCCCGAACACAGAAGACCTAACAGCTGGGTGAACATAACACACTCGACGAGCCGCAGAAATATGGCCATGCCATTTTTTGCAGATTCCGGAGGGAGGGTTGATGTAAATGTATGGGTTAGTGACGTCTAAAACCCATTGTAGTCCCAATCGAGTCGTTTTTGTAGGCATTAAACTTCCTGATTTTTAAAAGACGATATCTCTGCTTACATTGAACTTTCAGCGCTGTAACTTTGCAGATATTATTCATGCACCAACAGCAACATTACACACTATTTAAAATGAAAAAATTGAAATCGCAATAAACCACCCCTTTAAAGGTGCTATGTGGAACTTTTCTACTAAAATGAATCCTTTTTTTATTGCCTGTGTGTGAAGGGGTTGTAATCACACATTACAATGATCCACTTGTCGAGTTTTGCTATTACCTCTGAATGCCAATATTTATATTTATATGTGAAGTCTCCGGGTCGGATTTACCACGAAATCCAACGGATGTGACGTGCATGCGCGCTCTCGAGCCTCTCTCCTTATATACAGTCTATGCGACCGACGGCACTTCAGCTAACGACATGGAGTCTGATAACACCCCAAAACGACCTGCCTCCAGCACAACACAGACTCCACAAATATATAAAAAACAAAAAAAAAGTTTTATCTGCTGAAGCTCGTCAGGCCAAACGTGATTCTGATCGACTCAAGGACGAAAACACGGATCAACATCGGCAGAGCTTTTGAATCATTAGTAAACTCTAATGAAATAGCAAGGTAAACTACATGAGACATGAAATGAATACAAAAGACTGTTCCAGGGTAACAAAAAGTAGCTAGGTGTAACTTATTTTATGTACTAGATCTACTGTCTACCGTTACTCATCCCACTACTATCATATTGTATATAATAAACATTTCCAGACACGTTCAGTACAGTAATGCTACTTCCTACTGTCTTACTGTTACACTGACATTGTTCAGTCTAGTTCACCGTTTTCGTTATCATATTATACACTCACCTATGTTGACATTGCTTATTGTGAAAGATACACAAATAGTTAGTGAAATGCCTTATGCTATGTCGGCTAAATGCAGTCAATGTAACATTATCATGGTACGAGCATGGAGCATTAGTTCAACGTCAAGCTGATAAAAGTAGCCTATTATTGTAACGTTGCAGTGGGAGTTTTCATGAGTTTCTAGCATGAATTAGTGTTGCCAGGTCCGTATGCCTGCACTGTTTCCGCGGGTTGTTTGTGTAGTGCACGGGTTGACGCGATTGTTTTACCCACTGGAACATGATTGTTATCGGGGAAACACCCGGGAACGCTATTTGACTATTTTTGGCCGTGATTGGGTTAGTTTTGATGAGCAATTGGGCTGGTTTTGTTGTGCAGACCTGGCAACCCTGTGTGTGACGCTTTCGCTGTTGCGTTGAAAGTCTCCGTGTGGCCGGTAGTGAATGCGCGCTCTTGAGATCGCACACGCACACACACACGAGCACGAGCGCTCTTGTTGCAATCTGAAACATCACCGCTAGAGGCCGCTAATTTTTACACAGAGCACCTTTAAAAATGTCATAATTGAGCGAATGACACTTAATGACAGTTGTCATAAACATGCATAAAACTTCCTTAATATTCATAACATATGTCATGTCATGATTGTGAAGGTGTCATGAGAGTCTAATGAACACCCCTTCAAGTAAAGTGTTACTGATTAAATTTTAGTTGGTGCACCCCAGTCAAGGATGATTTGGTTTGCTATTACAGCGGAAAGAAGAGAAGATGATCAAACTTTCAAACTCTTGTTGATTTTAAATCCCAACACTTTGCTGGAAAGACGTTGCTCGCCTGTGTTGCGAGATCACGTCGGGGTCACCACTGTAAAGCCTGACTCGATCGACCCAAATGTGTTTTTCCGATCAGCGGGTGAAGGTCTATGCGCGTTACTGTCTTTCCGCATGGCAAAGTGATTTGATTAAATAAAATACATTTTCTCATATGTGTTAACATGTAATGTATTTCATCTGACTCCATTATAAAATACATGATGCGAAGTGTTTTGCATACATTTGGCATCACGGGCTAGTCTGGGTTACAAAGTCGAACCAAGCCTCTCGTTGCATTTCATTATATAGACAGACCAAGACAGAAACCTCTTTTCAAATGTAAACATGAGTTCACAGTGTGAATTCAAATGAATCACCGTCCCAGACTTACTGGGGGCAGAAGTTGATTTACATCGAACCCTTTGCTAACAATGGGAATTTGAATTGAGTTTAAACCTTCTGAGAGCTGGAGAACATTTGCTGGAAGACCCTCCTATGTGTGCGCATTATCTCTAAACTCTTAAATACCATATTACCTTCTGGTTTACTTCTTTGGGAATGAAACCTTCGTACCAGTCGCACTGAGACTTTTCAAATGATATCAAGCATGTGTAATACTGTATGATAATTATTTACATTAACCCCTATAGATTTTTGGGTGAATTTCAGGTGATCTCAGAAAGAGCGAGCGGGGGTTCAAGGGAAAAAGATGTAGATTAGGATTGCTTAGGTAAGACTTGCGTCTCGAATGGAGAACAAGAGAGAAATTCAAATGTACTTCCAGTTTCTCCAGTCTTACAGAGTAAGTGACACTGGCGTCTGCTTGTCTGTGGTTACTTTATCCAATTATAAACTGTCTTACACACAGGGGCAAAATATGCTGAACGGCTCTCCATAGAGAAGTGAATTTCTGAAACAGTCGAAACCTCACCAGTAATGCTTTCTGTCATTTAAACTCCACAGGAAAAGAATTTAAACCAAATTTGATGTTCAACCGTGTTCAACTTTAGTGGTTTTTAAATATTCAAAACTACTCTAAAGGATATGCTTATACTTTGATATATTAGAGAAATAGGAAATAATCAATCTTAACTAGTTTGTTTAGGCATGGTTTGTAGCGAATTACAAACCTGCGCACATATATTCAAACGCACATAACTATAGAATCAATTCTTAACGTGCTTGTGAACGCCATCAGCGTTTATCACAGGTTCAGTTTAAAGTCTGTTTAGAGAGAACGGCGTCGTCTTAGCGCCCCCTAATTTAATAACAAATTATCATTTCGACGGAAGTGAATCAATCAAAACTAACTTTAGCTGGAAACAACATATTCAAGAACTGCTATAAAACCAAACCATTCTTTGTTACCTTAAATTTTGGTTGGTAACACTTTATTTGAAGGGGTGTGCATAAGACTGACATGACACTGTCATAAACATGACATAACACCTGTCATGAACATGAAGGAGTCTTTATGAATGTTTATGACTGTTGTCATTAAGTGTCATTCGGTAAATTATGACACTTTTAATGCAAAGTTGACATTGTTTAAAATGTCTTTGTTATGACAACTTGACAATAACCAAGAAATCATAACCTGTCAACCTGTCAATGACAACAGTCATAAACATTCATAAAGACTCCTTCATGTTCATGACAGGTGTTATGTCATGTTTATGACAGTGTCATGTCGGTCTTATGCACACCCCTTCAAATAAAGTGTTAACATTTTGGGTATCTCTGTAAAGCTGCTTTGAAACAATCTACATTGTTAAAGGCGCTATATAAATGAGGATGACTTGACTTGACTTAAAACCCGTGTACTGTACGAAACTCACATTTCTTCCTGTGTATCGTGAACAGAAACCGCTGTGGGTTGAGCTACAGAAGACTTTACTGCTCTCAGAGGGCTGAGCTTGAACACAATGTGAATGTGAATATAAATATAACTAGACAAGGAAATGCTGATAAGAAAACCTGCGGCAGTGTAACTGCAGACTGTGATCACCCCAGCCGGTAAACTAGCATTATCTTCCAGAGTAAGTCTATTGTTCTAGTGTCATTACACCTTTTTTTTTTTTAAGGACACAAATAATTAAAATTACAGAATTCAGCATGAATGCTTCACATGACAAATATCACATGTCTTGAAACAAGTTAAACAAAACCAAAAGGAACAACAAGATAAGAGAAAAAAAAACCCTAAATATTTCTTCCTTTTTCCTATTGACACGTTAATCACAGAATTTGGTAAACATAGTGGGGGCATTAATTAAAATATAAAGAATTCCTCCATAAAGTTGAACAACATTTCATTCTTTTTATTTTTAATTAATTTTAATGACTTTCTCAACGATTTAATCTCAATTAAGAATAGGCTACATTTAGGTATGCATTTTGCAAATTTTTGTTTATGGATATAATATTTAGCATGCAAAATTTAGAAATTCACCACATATTCACACAATTTGCTTCTGTGTGTGTAAGAACATATAACATCTTTTAGAGATAATTTATAATTCACTTTTCTTGGGGCAAAAAGAAAATGACTAACATCAGACCAATTTTTTTTAGATAATTCACATTATAAAACAAATGAAGTGTCATTACACTTAGCATGTGTGTTGAAGCACTGAAGAATCACTCTCTCCAATGTGATATTGTTAGGACGCCCTCTTGTGGCTCAAACTCTTCAAAACTGATTTTAAATTAAACAAATCCATTCAAAATAAATCAATGAATCAAGTCTGTCAATCTGTGTGACAGTGTCTTTCTTGGTCTCTGACACACACCATTTCCAGCCCTGATTATTCATTCATACAATAGCTCAAATATATTATATTTCTTAATTCTGTATGTTTGACATAACATAACAGTAGATGTAAACATGATGCATCTTAAAAGTAATCGTAAATTCATTCTTACAACAATCAATAAAAATTATTCAACCCCCCTGATCTGCGAGTTATTCTAGTGAACAACATTTTATGGAAACCCATCCACTAAACATACGTAAATATCATAGTAATTTGAATACACAGAGAGATTAAGAAGATCATATTGGCTCTAAAAAGGCAAATCCAAAATTATCCGCCCCCCAGTGGTCGGTATTTTCCAGATCACTGAGATTTGCTGGTTTCTGTGCCACTGCTTTCTTCAATTCTCACCAAATATTTAAAACTGGAGACTGCGAGTGTTACTCGAGCTAAGCTTTGGTAGATGTGGATGTTCTGCTGGAAAGTCCAATGATCATCGAGCTTCAGTTTACACAATAAATGCATAATTTATCAAATTTTTTGCCAAAAATGGCCTGATACTTCACAGAATCCATCACGCTGGTCACATGGTCAAGATTTTCAAAGTGGGCTAGGAGCAAGAACCCAGACAAACAATTAGCAGATATAGACGTCATACAGTAATACAGTAAAATAATAAATATTCTAACGTAGAGGAAAATAAAGTTCTATTTAGTTTTTTTTTAAGATATTTGACCCAGACATACTGATGATCCATGAGACCAAAAAGTTCCCAATGGCTTAATTATGTTTTATCACAATTTTATGACATCATATATTGACATTATCACTTTCAGTATGCCGCTTAACTGATATGTATTTTATTAATAAATAAATAAAATGCATTCGGACCTTCATTAAAGCTTACATTTGTAAATTGTTACAGTAAACACTTGATTTTGATATATATATATATATATATATATATAAATCCTTGAGTATTGAAAACAGCGCCATCTGCTGGCTCGTAAAATTACATTTTTTGGCACGTAATTTCTTAAATATGTAGATAAGCCTTAGTAAAAATGGTCACCAAACATCAAACCTCCAAAAAGTTGTCAAAAGTTGAAGTCAGACAAGTTAGACATACAGCATAAACTTTAGAAGTATACTTCCCTCCTCACAATTCAACCAATCAGAAGTGTGCAAATTTAAGTAAAGATACAACACACAAATCAAAACTTCTGTGTAGTCAGCTTCTGCTGCATTCAAGTCAAGCTTGTGTTTATGAGCTGAATGCACATGAACGCTGCCACAAAATCATGATTACGAGTGGGAAACTGGGACATTTCTTTAAGCCCAGAGTTTCTGACTGTAAAAATACGGCAGGCACAACAGATGCAGAGGTTTGATGGTAAATTTGCTGATGTAGTGATACTTCACAGTACGTGCTACTAGTACAGATGTAGTTCACTTCACAGTACGTGCTAGCTAGTACAGATGTAGTTCACTTCACAGTACGTGCTAGCTAGTACAGATGTAGTTCACTTCACAGTACGTGCTAGTACAGATGTCGTTCACTTCACAGTACTTGCTAGTACAGATGTCGTTCACTTCACAGTACGGCTAGTACAGATGTAGTGCACTTGCACTTCACAGTACGTGCTAGTACAGATGTTGTTCACTTTACAGTACGTGCTAGTAAAGATGTAGTTCACTTCACAGTACGTGCTAGTAAGATGTAGTTCACTTCACAGTACGTGCTAGTACAGATGTAGTTCACTTCACAGTACGTGCTAGTACAGATGTCGTTCACTTCACAGTACGTGCTAGTAAAGATGTAGTTCACTTCACAGTACGTGCTAGTAAAGATGTAGTTCACTTCACAGTACGTGCTAGTAAAGATGTAGTTCACTTCACAGTACGTGCTAGTAAAGATGTAGTTGCACTTCACAGTACGTGCTAGTACAGATGTCGTTCACTTCACAGTACGTGCTAGTACAGATGTAATTCACTTCACAGTACGTGCTAGTACAGATGTCGTTCACTTCACAGTACGTGCTAGTAAAGATGTAGTTCACTTCACAGTACGTGCTAGTACAGATGTCGTTCACTTCACAGTACGTGCTAGTACAGATGTAGTTCACTTCACAGTACGTGCTAGTACAGATGTCGTTCATCTTCACAGTACGTGCTAGTACAGATGTAGTCCACTTCACAGTACGTGCTAGTAAAGATGTAGTTCACTTCACAGTACGTGCTAGTACAGATGTCGTTCACTTCACAGTACGTGCTAGTACAGATGTAGTCCACTTCACAGTACGTGCTAGTAAAGATGTAGTTCACTTCACAGTACGTGCTAGTACAGATGTAGTTCCACTTCACAGTAGGTGCTAGTACAGATGTAGTTCACTTCACAGTACGTGCTAGTAAAGATGTAGGTTCACTTCACAGTACGTGCTAGTAAAGATGTAGTTCACTTCACAGTACGTGCTAGTACAGATGTAGTTCACTTCACAGTACGTGCTAGTACAGATGTAGTTCACTTCACAGTACGTGCTAGTACAGATGTAGTTCACTTCAAGTACGCTGCTAGTACAGATGTAGTTCCAACTTACAGAGGTAACGTGGCTAGTACAGATGTAAGTTCATTTCACAGTACGTGCTAGTACAGATGTAATTCACTTCACAGTACGTGCTAGTACAGATGTAGTCACTTCACAGTACGTGCTAGTACAGATGTAGTTCACTTCACAGTACGTGCTAGTACAGATGTAGTTCACTTCACAGTACGTGCTAGTACAGATGTAGTCCACTTCACAGTGTGCTAGTACTGATGTAGTTCACTTCACAGTACGTGCTAGTACAGATGTAGTTCACTTCACAGTACGTGCTAGTACAGATGTAGTTCACTTCACAGTACGTGCTAGTAAAGATGTAGTTCACTTCACAGTACGTGCTAGTACAGATGTAGTTCACTTCACGTACGTGCTAGTACAGATGTGTTCACTTCACAGTACGTGCTAGTAAAGATGTAGTTCACTTCACAGTACGTGCAGTACAGATGTAGTTCACTTCACAGTACGTGCTAGTACAGATGTCGTTCACTTCACAGTACGTGCTAGTACAGATGTAGTCCCACTTCACAGTAGGTGCTAGTACAGAATGTAGTTCACTTCACAGTACGTGCTAGTAAAGATGTAGGTCACTTCACAGTAGTGGCTAGTACAGATGTAGTTCACTTCACAGTACGTGCTAGTACAGATGTAGTTCACTTCACAGTACGTGCTAGTACAGATGTAGTCCACTTCACAGTTGGTGCTAGTACAGATGTAGTTCACTTCACAGTACGTGCTAGTACAGATGTAGTCCACTTCACAGTAGGTGCTAGTACAGATGTAGTTCACTTCACAGTACGTGCTAGTACAGATGTAGTCCACTTCACAGTGAGTGCTAGTACAGATGTAGTTCACTTCACAGTACGTGCTAGTACAGATGTAGTTCACTTCACAGTACGTGCTAGTACAGATGTAGTTCACTTCACTTACAGTGTAGTAGTAAGATGTAGTTCACTTCACAGTACGTGCTAGTACAGATGTAGTTTCACTTTCACTGGTTTACGTACTAGTACAGATGTAGTTCACTTCACAGTAGTCGTACAGAGTAGCACTTCAGTCTAGTAAAGATGTAGTTCACTTCACAGTACGTGCTAGTACAGATGTGTTCACTTCACTAGTACAGTTGTGCTAGTAAAGATGTAGTTCACTTCACAGTACGTGCTAGTACAGATGTAGTTCACTTCACAGTACGTGCTAGTACAGATGTCGTTCACTTCACAGTACGTGCTAGTACAGATGTAGTCACTTCACAGTACGTGCTGCAGATGTCAATCGATAGATGTAGTTCACTTCACAGTACGTGCTAGTAAAGATGTAGTCACTTCACAGTACGTGCTAGTAAAGATGTAGGTTCACTTCACAGTACGTGCTAGTAAAGATGTAGTTCACTTCACAGTACGTGCTAGTACAGATGTATTTCCCACTTCACAGTAGTGCTAGTACAGATGTGCATACAGTTAGACATTTTCACCACAGTACGTGCTAGTACAGATGTAGTCCACTTCACAGTAGGTGCTAGTACAGATGTAGTTCACTTCACAGTACGTGCTAGTAAAGATGTAGGTCACTTCACAGTACGTGCTAGTACAGATGTAGTCCACTTCACAGTACGTGCTAGTACAGATGTAGTTCACTTCACAGTACGTGCTAGTACAGATGTAGTCCACTTCACAGTAGGTGCTAGTACAGATGTAGTTCACTTCACAGTACGTGCTAGTAAAGATGTAGGTCACTTCACAGTACGTGCTAGTAAAGATGTAGTTCACTTCACAGTACGTGCTAGTACAGATGTAGTTCACTTCACAGTACGTGCTAGTACAGATGTAGTTCACTTCACAGTACGTGCTAGTACAGATGTAGTTCACTTCAGAGTACGTGCTAGTACAGATGTAGTTCACTTCAGAGTACGTGCTAGTACAGATGTAGTTCACTTCACAGTACGTGCTAGTACAGATGTAGTTCACTTCACAGTACGTGCTAGTACAGATGTAGTCCACTTCACAGTACGTGCTAGTACAGATGTAGTTCACTTCACAGTACGTGCTAGTACAGATTTAGTTCACTTCAGAGTACGTGCTAGTACATATGTAGTTCACTTCACAGGCCTCCTGCCAAGTACTGAGAAACTGCTACTTCCTGGTGTTGGTCAACCAGTACTTCTACAGTGATGTAGTGTAGTGCACTTCACTGTCATCATGGTTCTGACAGTGTCATGCGAGACATTAATCATGTCAAGGCACGCGCGTACACCTCCACTGATACTGAAACTGCTATGAACTGATTTTTTTTCCTTAATTGTTTCAATTAGATTCAGTGGCAAAACAGGACAATGCTGACTGAGGGAGTAATGGGAAGAGCAGATCTGATGTCAGTGTGTTTACATGGTTGCCATGGCGACCACGTTATCAACAAATAACAACACCCCCCTATTTACCCTCTCTTAAATAATCTTAACGTTTGCCAGAGCTGCTCTTACACACTCAAAACATCAGTACTTTAGTAAAGTGTGTACTGTAGGGTCAAAACATTAGTACTTTAGTATGTGTACTGTAAAACATCAGTACTTCAGTAAAGTGTGTACTGTAGGGTCAAAACATCAGTACTTCAGTAAAGTGTGTACTGTAGGGTCAAAACATTAGTACTTTAGTAAAGTGTGTACTGGTAAAACATCAGTACTTCAGTAAAGTGTGTACTGTAGGGTCAAAACATTAGTACTTTAGTATGTGTACTGTAAAACATCAGTACTTCAGTAAAGTGTGTACTGTAGGGTCAAAACATCAGTACTTCAGTAAAGTGTGTATACTGTAGGGTAAAAACATCAGTACTTCAGTAAAGTGTGTACTGTAGGGTCAAAACATCAGTACTTTAGTAAAGTGTGTACTGTAGGGTCAAAACATCAGTACTTTAGTAAGTGTGTACTGTAGGGTCAAAACATCAGTACTTTAGTAAAGTGTGTACTGTAGGGTCAAAACATCAGTACTTTAGTAAAGTGTGTACTGTAGGGTCAAAACATCAGTACTTTAGTAAAGTGTGTACTGTAGGGTCAAAACATAGTACTTTAGTAAAGTGTGTACTGTAGGGTCAAAACATCAGTACTTTAGTAAAGTGTGTACTGTAGTAAACATCAGTACTTCAGTAAAGTGTGTACTGTAGGGTCAAAACATCAGTACTTTAGTAAAGTGTGTACTGTAGGGTCAAAACATCAGTACTTTAGTAAAGTGTGTATGTCGTAAAACATCAGTACTTCAGTAAAGTGTGTACTGTAAACATAGTACTTAGTAAAGTGTGTACTGTAGGGTCAAAACATCAGTACTTTAGTAAAGTGTGTACTGTAAAACATCAGTACTTCAGTAAAGTGTGTACTGTAGGGTCAAAACATCAGTACTTTAGTAAAGTTGTGTACTGTAGGGTCAAAACATCAGTACTTTAGTAAAGTGTGTACTGTAAAACATCAGTACTTCAGTAAAGTGTGTACTGTAAAACATCAGTACTTTTAGTAAAGTGTGTACTGTAGGGTCAAAACATTAGTACTTTAGTAAAGTGTGGTACTGTAAAACATCAGTACTTCGTAAAGTGTGTACTGTAAACATCAGTACTTCAGTAAAGTGTACTGTAGGGTCAAAACATTAGTACTTATAAAGTGTGTACTGTAAAACATCAGTACTTCAGTAAAGTGTGTACTGTAAAACATCAGTACTTCAGTAAAGTGTGTACTGTAAAACATCAGTACTTCAGTAAAGTGTGTACTGTATCAAAACATTAGTACTTCAGTAAAGTGTGTACTGTAGGGTCAAAACATTAGTACTTTAGTAAAGTGTGTACTGTAAAACATCAGTACTTCAGTAAAGTGTGTACTGTAAAACATCAGTACTTCAGTAAAGTGTGTACTGTAAACATCAGTACTTCAGTAAAGTGTGTACTGTAAAAACATTAGTACTTTAGTAAAGTGTGTACTGTAAAAACATCAGTACTTCAGTAAAGTGTGTACTGTAAAACATCAGTACTTCAGTAAAGTGTGTATGTAAAACATCAGTACTTAGTAAAGTGTGTACTGTAAAACATCAGTACTTCAGTAAAGTGTGTACTGTAGGGTCAAAACATAGTACTTTAGTAAGTGTTGTACTGTAAAACATCAGTACTTAGTAAAGTGTGTACTGTAGGGTCAAAACATCAGTACTTTAGTAAAGTGTGTACTGTAGGGTCAAAACATTAGTACTTTAGTAAAGTGTGTACTGTAAAACATCAGTACTTCAGTAAAGTGTGTACTGTAGGGTCAAAACATTAGTACTTTAGTAAAGTGTGTACTGTAAAACATCAGTACTTCAGTAAAGTGTGTACTGTAAAAACATCAGTACTTCAGTAAAGTGTGTACTGTAAAACATCAGTACTTCAGTAAAGTGTGTACTGTACTAAAACATCAGTACTTCAGTAAAGTGTGTACTGTAAAACATCAGTACTTCAGTAAAGTGTGTTACTACTAAAACATCAGTACTTCAGTAAAGTGTGTACTGTAAAACATCAGTACTTCAGTAAAGTGTGTACTGTAGGGTCAAAACATCAGTACTTCAGTAAAGTGTGTACTGTAGGGTCAAAACATCAGTACTTTAGTAAAGTGTGTACTGTAGGGTCAAAACATCAGTACTTTAGTAAAGTGTGTACTGTAGGGTCAAAACATCAGTACTTTAGTAAAGTGTGTACTGTAGGGTCAAAACATTAGTACTTTAGTAAAGTGTGTACTGTAGGGTCAAAACATTAGTACTTTAGTAAAGTGTGTACTGTAAAACATCAGTACTTCAGTAAAGTGTGTACTGTAGGGTCAAAACATTAGTACTTTAGTAAATGTGTGTACTGTAAAACATCAGTACTTCAGTAAAGTGTTGTATCTAAAACATCAGTACTTCAGTAAAGTGTGTACTGTAAAAACATCAGTACTTCAGTAAAGTGTGTACTGTAGGGTCAAAACATCAGTACTTCAGTAAAGTGTGTACTGTAGGGTCAAAACATCAGTACTTTAGTAAAGTGTGTTACTGTAGGGTCAAAACATCAGTACTTTAGTAAAGTGTGTACTGTAGGGTCAAAACATCAGTACTTTAGTAAAGTGTGTACTGTAGGGTCAAAACATTAGTACTTTAGTAAAGTGTGTACTGTAGGGTCAAAACATCAGTACTTCAGTAAAGTGTGTACTACTGTAGGGTCAAAATATCAGTACTTTAGTAAAGTGTGTACTGTAGGGTCAAAACATCAGTACTTTAGTAAAGTGTGTACTGTAGGGTCAAAACATCAGTACTTTAGTAAAGTGTGTACTGTAGGGTCAAAACATTAGTACTTTAGTAAAGTGTGTACTGTAGGGTCAAAACATTAGTACTTTAGTAAAGTGTGTACTGTAAAACATCAGTACTTCAGTAAAGTGTGTACTGTAGGGTCAAAACATTAGTACTTTAGTAAAGTGTGTACTGTAGGGTCAAAACATCAGTACTTTAGTAAAGTGTGTACTGTAGGGTCAAAACAGCAGTACTTCAGTAAAGTGTGTACTGTAGGGTCAAAACAGCAGTACTTCAGTAAAGTGTGTACTGTAAAACATCAGTACTTCAGTAAAGTGTGTACTGTAGGCACAAGAATGAGCTTTCTCAGATAGTCCAGTGTGTGATAAAACACATCGAAGTTCGGTTCAAATGAAGCAATGAAAGCCTAGACTTGCACATCAGGAACATGAAAGCTCCTCTTTATAAGCACGTGGCTAGGGTCAAAGGTCAAGGCAAGACTGTTTACATTAAACCGGTTGAAACGCTCTAGAAATAATCTCTGCCTGACGTCACATCATGACGTGTGACTGGAAACCTTCATGAGCATTCAGGAGAAGAGACGGGGAATTCCCATGCTCAGACTTGTTGAGGGAGTTACATAAGTAACAGAAGTATTTGTTGAACTGGCAATGACAAATACATGATTACACAAACGACCTTCAAAATGTGGAACTTCAAAATGGTACGTAATATATAAAGCCTCTTTCATAATTGAATACTCTTCAGAAGATGAAACTTATTAGATAGTGCTTTATTAGATCCATTCCCTGCAAACAGACCCTGATCTGTGTATAAATCAGACTTACAGAACAAAACCTCATCTCGACTGCTTTTATAGTGGGCTTTGTCCCTGAATTGTTATATTATTTTAATTATTGAAATAATCAGGAAAAAAAATCAAGTTTTAACAGTTTTATTGAAGAACATACAGTTCTTGAAATATCTGGAGTCACAAAAAAAACAGTGTGGTTTATTAATTTAATTTCATGTAATTAATACAGGTTTCTGTTAATAAAGAAAGCCAGCAGCTTTTGTCATGATGAAGGAAAGAGGACAAATGACCAGAAAGAAGAGTAAATGAAGGAAAGAACAACTGAAATGAAATGACAAGGAGCCAGGAAAACAAAGAAATGTGACTGCATTTCTGCATATAAAACATATCTTCATTAATAATTGAAAAAGGGGACGGAGGCATTTCCCAGGGGCTTCTCGGCAGATCTGGGATAAACAGAAAGCTCAAGTCAACAGTGTTATAGTTTTGTTTTATTAAGAAATACATTTTGTCAGTTTGTCATTGAGAACTGGAGTGAGTCACTGAACAACAAAGAAAATACTTATTTCCTCTTAGCAAAAAAACAAAAAAAGATGGTTAAAGCGCATAAAATTCACACAATTTAAAAATAAAAGCATAAAAAAAAAACATTTTAATAATATCCATAATGGGACTACTGTATATAAAAGTAAAACATCTCGGGGACATTGGTGTATGAACGAGGCTCTGAAAACACACACACCATATAGTTCCCATCTCACATGGTGGATAAACAGCATCTTCACAGCAGTGTCAGTGCGGGTCGGGTTGTGTGACGACCGGCATAATGAGTGGATTCTGACAAGAGGGAGAAAAATGCAAGGAAACTGAGATGGACACTGATACATTCTCACTGTTTTGGGCAGGAAAGAGAGGGAAGAGTGAATGCAATGTGTTGTGTCAGTTCTCAGAGCCTCTGAAATGCCAGACAAGCGTTCTTTAAGCGGTTCCCTCGAGGTCTCGCTTCTGGATCCCAGACGGATGCAGTCGTCCATCAGCCATCCTGTGGATCAGCACTACGCTGTCACGAGAGGACAGCTCAGTCGTTTTAGGGTCATGACAGACGGGCTGGGTCACAGCGGACGTGCCCAGCCGATCCTCTGGGACTAAAACTGGACTCATAACTGAGAGAGTCCTGGCTCTTTTCTTAGAGTCCTTCCTATTAATTGCTCAAATCAACTGTACAAACTCTAGCATTGCTGGTTTGGTCATAGTGCAGTCACACGTTTGTACCGAACGACAGATGCTCTCATCCTATTAGAAAGCAGAATGTGTTATAAGTTACAGGGAGGGTCAGTGCTTTATTCCTGAGAATAATAAGTGTATTGCTCCCGAGCCGTGGATTCAGGTTCTCCGTCTCGTGTTAAGCAATGTGCATATCCACATCCAGTCGGTTGCAGTGTTTGTGGGCTGGGTCGGGGTGAGGGCTGGGTTAGTCCATCTCCAGGTCCACGAGCTTGTTTCGGGGGCGAGGCGTGTGCATGGGGTTCCTGGAGAAACAGCAGTGTGCGACGGCGAGACCCAGCAGCACTGAGAGGACACCAGCGATCACCGCAGCAAACACACCGTATCCCACCGGCATCTTCAGAGACTCCCACACTGCAGGACAACACACACACACACACACACACAATGCTCATGGTGACAACCACATATGGGGAATTATGCTATTCAAGATTCTTCACCATTAAATGCACATATTCAGAGCTTTTCAAAAGAGTGTATTGCTTTCGACAGCATATGAGGATACGAGTTCAGTGACTGGGATGTAGATTTCTGAAGAGATGTCATAGTCTTAAAGCCAATTAAACAAACACCAACAGACGTGTGTGTGCGATCAGTGTGTTACCCCTGTTGGCGTTGGTTGAGGTTTGTTTTCACTCGACTGAACATGTTCAATCAGCGTTTGTCTGGTCTTGGAAGCAGTGTGATATGATTTTCCAACAAACACTTATGTAAACATCCCTTTATTGATATGAAAATAGCCCAAACCTCATGAAAATCACATACAATTCATACACTAGCCTATCGCAATCGTGTTTATTAGCTTCATGTTTCATACGTAGAAACATTTCTCTGGGAAGTTAAAACACAAACAGAGGAAGCAGTCAAATGTCATCAGATCGCATAAATCAGTGAATAATTAATAGAAATTATGATTCTGTCTAATGAATATTAATTTAGCTTTTGTAATTATACTGTATCTATACATCTAAATTCATATATGAAAATGTCTTCAAGTATGCACACTTTTGGACTAAAGGCCCTAAGGGACGCTGTTCAGTGCACAGACCACAGCAGACGTGACTGAGTTTCAAAAAATCATAAGTTATGAATTTAATATTTTGCACTCCTGACATAAATTTAAAAAACACTATCACTGTAACCAAATTTTAGCATAAACAAGGAACAAATATCGAAGCTGGATTATTTAATCTTTCTAATGAAACAGTTTGTCCAGATTAATTGCAGTTCTCTGCGTAATCTTTCCTGTCTCAGCGACCACAGCTTCACCCTCGACCCCTGTCGTTTATATGCCAGATTTCAAGGCGAACAATTACACAAAGACTTTCTGACTTGAAGTTTGTTTGGGCCGTGTGAATTGGCCTTTACACTCGGCTCAACGTCTTTTAATTGGGACAGGCCAGTGGTTCTAAACAAAGTCATGGCAGACTCCCAGAAGTCCTCAGAAATCTCCATCCCCAGATGCTCCACCCAAGCTTGCTTTAATAGTGGAAACCTTCATCTAGTTTTTGATAGCTGACTGTTCACTATAACATGGTGTCCAATCCTGCTCCTGCAGAGTTTATCTCCAACATCCTGAAGTCATCCTGAAGACCAGGATCAGGTGTGGATTAGGGCTGACGATTTGCCCGGGTCTATACAGTATATGCTGGAGCAGAGCTGGGTAACTCTGGCCCTCGAGATCCACTCTCCTGCAGAGATTAGCTCCAACTCTGATCAAACTCAGCTGCCCGTGGCTTATAGTGGCCCGAAGACCTCGATTCACTCGTTCAGGTGAGCTTGATCGGGGTTGACCTCTGCAGGAAAGCGGATCTCTAGAGCCAGAGCCGTCTCATTATCGAGCTCTTCTGGAAGACACAAACTAAACAAAAAAGTCCAGAAAGTCTTTACTTGCTGGCTCTCTTCACACTCATCCCAGTGTATCCTACAGATATCAGGACGATACGGGGGGAATTTGTGGTTGCAACAGGCCAGTGGTTCAGGTTTTCCAGTGTTGCCATCTTATTCTCTTGTGTATTCACCATAACCTCTATTTTTGACCCTTTTCGGCGATTGTCTCCATTAGGTTTTGCCTAGACATAATATCTCACTTTATACATGCTAAGTAAATGTTCACATTTTTGGAGCTACAAGATCAACTGTGGAAAGTAATAACTACTTCTCACGGAAAGATACTGTTGAACTTTTCAAAAAACCTACAAATATTGCAGTAATATCGACTTCTTTAAGAGTGATTTAATGTTG
Source organism: Chrosomus eos (assembly GCA_036326025.1). Lineage (NCBI taxonomy): Eukaryota > Metazoa > Chordata > Actinopteri > Cypriniformes > Leuciscidae > Chrosomus > Chrosomus eos. The sequence goes on along the minus strand of CM070826.1, from coordinate 42,479,680 downwards.
TTTTTTGACAGACAGTGAACTGTGTTGGATAGAAACACATCTGAGTACAGCCAGGTAATTTCTTTAAGCTGTAACAGTTTGTTTGAGGAACCGTACTCATTAACGGAACCAGAACCAGAATTTAAAGAGGTCATGAAATGCCAAATCAAAATGTTTTGATATTTCCATATATCATAAATCTTAGTTCAAAGATAACGCCCTAGTTTTTGTTTTCCACCTTCTGAAACGGCAGGATTTGAAATTTCCCCTTCAGACGTCCTTTAACATGCAAACAAACCAGGTGTGCTCTTAATAACTCATGTCTGTCCATCATCACTAGAGCAATAGTGCTGTTTGAGATGGAGAAAGATAAGACTGCTGGTGTGTGTCTGAATGTAGACGAACTGCAGCTCCACAAACTGCACAAACCCTCCGAGAGAAGATCAGGCTATTAGAAATACATGACTGAAGTTTAGTTTTTTACTGGAATGCCTGAGCGACTGAACGAGAATGTTTTTGTTTGTTTGTCTCATTTCACAACAGACTCTTTTCTTAAAGTCCCCCTGTGGTGAAAATCCAGCTTTTGATGTTGTTTGTGTGTCTATGTGGTGTTTTTAATATGCTTTAAGACAAATCATGTACAAATTCATAAAAAAGTATTTTCTGCTTAAAACTGCAGTGAACCAAAGACAGTCTCAAAAACACGCTTTGAAATCGCTGGTGTTTCTGACGTCACAAACTACCTTGTAACCAATCAGATCAACGTGTGATCGTCAACCAGTGGATCTCTGAGTGAGTGAGTGAGTGAGTGGAGGCGGGGCTCATTTGCACATTCATAGAACCGAATACTAAATGAGGAAAGGGTGTCGAGTTACAGTCAAGATATTTTAAGGCATGATGAAATTCAATGAAAACTGTTAAATATGTCACTTTGGTGATCAGAGATGAGTTTTAAGGGATAAAATGATTGACTACAGGGAGACTTTATTATTCTCAAGATGCTGCCGCTTTTTCCTAAATGTCTTGTATGAAAAGCTCTGGCAGTGTCAAGTACTTTGTCCTCGGGGGGGAATCCTTGTGGTTGCATTGGTTCATTTTAATTTGACTCTGGCTCAAACATACACGGCTCTATTACAGCGCTCTCCATCTTACATGTCAAAACACACACGACACATGCTAAGGGGGAGGGCATGGATACAGTACCATGAACTTGGCCGATTACAGCAGTGAGGGTTTACTGGCGTTTCTGAAAGCGGTAACATCTCTTAAAGTTGTCAGGAAAAGGAAGTTGAGATTGTCATTTTTTCCATATTGTGACGTATATCCGAGTGAAAATGTAGGGCGGGGCTTGATTTCGTCCTTCGGGAATTGATTGGATCGTTGGAGGTTGGGCGTTGCTAACAAAATGGAGGCAGATTTGAATGTCAGTTTACAGTCAGTTGTGAAGGATTTCTCTCCACCGGACTCACCACCGTTACCCTCCCATGAAGCATTTTGACGAACCCGACGATGATAACGAGGACGAGCAGCCAAATTTTCCGGAAAGAATCACCCCATATTTATATGAGCCTCCCGCAAACCAAGATGAGGCGGCTGATAGTCAAGTTCCCCCTCGAGAGCATCTCGACGTGTCCGAATGGTAGGCTAACTCTTCTTTTCTAAATCTAGTTATTCACCTTAACTGTCATACCAATAACCAGCATTCATCGACTTTACAGTTACTACAAAATTGACTATTATTTGTTTTCAATATTGTTTCTGAGAGGTGAAAAGAGAAAGAAAAGAGACAGACCACAATAGCCACGCCCTCTAGTAATAGATTTTGACCGGAAGAGAAGTCGTTTCGAGGGGGGAGGGAAGGGTAACGTATTTGATTAAAGATAAGGGTACATGAATTTAAAAAAAAAATAATGAAGTGCACAGATAAATAATTTATAATAAACACTACAATAGTACATATAAAAATACGAATGGTAAAATTTGATTTCAAGACAACTTTAAAGCAACACCTTGTAACTTTTCCTCTTCGGTCGCCCTACTGGTTGGAAACGAAATTGTCCATTGCCGCTGTCGTAAATAATTTAGCCTACCGTCGCACGCACGCTCGCTGTTTACCCAGCACCGGCTTTAGAATGAACGATGTCCACAGACAAGGTAGAGTATGTTACATGATTTCATGAAAGGCTGATGTATTGCGACATCAGAAATGAAGAAAAACGAAATAATGACTATTGTAGCGCTTGACGTAAAGCAGTTGAATTTTGTAGTTCTTTTTGTGCATGGGTTCCTACCCGAAACCCGAAGCTACATAGTGCCAGTAAAAGCGATACAGACCCCGTCAGGCGATAGCAGAAGTGCCTTTCGCCCTGTTACGACTTGATGAACCACTGATAAGATTTTGGAAACATTATTTTAAGGTAAAACATGTTACATAGTGTTGTACAATAGCCACGCCCTCTAGTAATAGAGAAGTCGTTTTGCTTTGAGAGGAAGTGTTTGTGGCAGAGAGAAAACGAGGAAATTACAATTTTTACACTTTTTTTTTTTTGAGTAAGCTAACCTCCAGAATTGTAATATAACTATCTGAAAATGCATTTCATGACCCCTTTAACAATCCCATCCCTAGACTAGATTCGGATCTTACATTGCGTCTGGACGGAGAGGAACGCAGAGGCCGAGGTGAGGTCCTCCTCCCGGCTCCAGGCTCCGGTGGCGGGGGACAGGACCCAGGGCGTGGCGCTACACCGGTATCCTCCCGCATCCCTGTCCCGAGTCTGGTGCAGGCTGAGCACAAACGTGTGCCGGTCGGTGCGCTCCAGGCTGCTGTGGTTCGAGCTCTTCTTCACCACCCCCCAGCGGTCCATGCTGATGAGAGGAGGCTCTCCTCCGTTCTCCACCGCCCCGCCGGAGCCCTGGAACCAGCGCACGTCGAACGCCACGTCACCTGTGGGACACACGGCAGACAGGGTTCAAGTCAACATGGAGAAAAAATGCTCCCATTCTACCTTCAGACCACTGAATTGTGTTCAAATATTGTCATTGAATAGTCAAGTCATTTATATAGCGCTTTTTACAATACAAATTGTTTCAAAGCAGCTTTACAGAGATAAAGAACATGTTTTACTCAGAAATATGTCAGATTATGGAAGTCAAATGGGCTCTGGGCTCTTTATTTATGTAAGGTACACTAAAAGGTCAAAAGTTTAGAATAATTAACAAGAAAAAATTATATGACTTAATTGAAAATATCGGGTTTCTATTTTCATATATTACAAAACAATTTTTAATGATATTTCACAATATTTTAAAATGTAATTTATTCCTGTGAATGCAAAAATTATTCCAGTCTTCAGTGTCACATGATCCCTCAGAAATCATTCTGATATGATGATCAAGAAACATTTATGATTATTATCAATTTGTGCTGCTAAACATTGAACAATTATTTGATTTTATCCAGCAAGGATGCATTCAATTGATCAGATGTGACAGTAAATACATTTATAATGTTACAAAAGATTTCCATTTCAAATGAATACTGTTCTTTTGAACTTCCTATTCATCAAAGAATCCTGAAAAATAAAAAGTATCATAGTTTCCACAAAAATATGGATCAGCACGACTGTTTTCAACACTGATAATAATCATAACTGTTTCTTGAGCATCAGATCATCATATTATAGTGATTTCTGAAGGATCATGTGACACTGAAGACTGGAGTAATGATGATAAATTCAGCTTTAAATCACAGGAATTAATTAGTTTACTATATATTCACATAGAAAAAAAGATAGTAATAATAATTCACTGTTTTTACTGTATTTTGATCAAATAAATGCAGCCTTTGTGAGCAGAAGCATTTAGGAAAATCATAATTACTCCTAACTTTTGACAGGTGGTGTATCACGTGTGTATTCGACGCTCTTGTTCACAGGCGTTGTGTTTCAGCACTTCAAACATCTGCAGATTATTCATGTACGTTTACCACAACCACAAGTGTATCTATGATGTGTATGGAAAGGAAACCAAGCTAAAAAGTGTGTTTCAAGTGTTTGAAAGCGCTCAGGAGACTCCGACAGGCCCGGGCAAGCCGTCCACACTGCTATGTGAGGAATCTCAGTGAAGGACACTGGGTAATCAGACGCTGACAGCCACGATCACACAGCAGCCTGATACTCAACTCACAGCTGAGAACTACAAGAACCCCATGTGACTGCACACAACTTATGACTCTTAAACTGTCATATGGATCTTCATATTTATTTCTGAGGTGGTGACGATTTCATGGCTCACAATTTCAGAATTTTTTTGCTATATATTTAGCTTTTTCTCTATATCTTGATATTGATTTTGTTTGACATATTATGCCCTTTTTCACAAGATGTATTATAAATCTATGGTGTCCCCAGAATGTTTCTGTGATATTTCAGCTCAAAATCCCCTCAGATTATTTATTATAGTTTGTCAAATTTGCCCCGTTTTGGGTGCAATAAAAAACGCACAATTTTTGTGTGTCCCTTTAAATGCAAATGAGCTGTTGCTCCGCCTCTGCTCAGAAGAGGGCGGAGTCTTTACATGCGCTTCAGAAACTCCAGCAAACACACACACACACACACACACACACACACACACACACACACACACACACACACACACACACATGTCTGGTGCGCTATCTTTATGGGGACTCTCCATAGACATAATGGTTTTTATACTGTACAAACTGTATATTCTGCCCCCTTACACTAACCCTACCCCTAAACCTACCCATCACAGAAACCTTTCTGCATTTTTACATTTTTTAAAAAACTCATTCTGTATGATTTATAAGCTTTTGTGCCCATGGGGACCTCTATTTAGGTCCCCACAGTGACTCGAGTCCCCATGAGTCTGTGTGCATTCGGGTTTAAGTCCCCACCAGGATAGAAAAACATGTCCACACATACACACACACACACACACACACACACAGAATAACCAGTAGCGAGAGACTTCCGGAGAGACTCAGCAAGAGTTTCACTCTAGACGTTTCTGAATGTTAGTGGACAAATTTATGTGGTTGTTGTGGAGTTAAATTGATCATCTCATCATCATGTTGAACTTCTACACAAGTGTCCACAGTTCCTGAGGTGTGTATAAGACCTTCTACACAAGTGTCCACAGTTCCTGAGGTGTGTATAAGACCTTCTACACAAGTGTCCACAGTTCCTGAGGTGTGTATAAGACCTTCTACACTAGAGGTCGACCGATTCATCGGTTTTGCCGATTAATCGGCACCGATAGTTGATTGGTGGAACTATCGTTATCGGCAAAAATCCACACCGATAGTTTTTCCGGGTTGCATCCGTTGCTGGAGCGGCTGAGAAGTGCGCGCGGTCATTACACAGCACTAGAGCGCTGAAGAGACTGCTGGCATTATACAGAGCGAGAGCGGCCTCTAGAGGACACATAATAAACTATCACTGGCTGAGTTGTTTACATTAGCACGTGAGGCTGCGCGCAGCACGGAGAGAACAGCAGCAGAGAGAGCGCCGCTGACACTTCAGACTCACATTTAAAACACAGTCAGCAAAACGGTATGAATACATAACACTAAAGTATATATTGCCATATCATTGTAATTCTTTTATTGACTAGATGCTGCTGCATCAGCAGAGAAAGAACAGTAGTTTGCCGTCGAGGCTGTGAGGACTTTAACCTTACCTCAGTCGTGCGGTTTAAACAAAGTGACAAACACACGCAAACAGACCTGACCCAAATGTTTTTATGGCGCAATTGTTATCATTTATTTATTTTGCATCCGGCTGGTCACTTTTATGCATTCATTAGCCGACGAAGTTGCATATTTAAAACTAGTGACCGTGACGTGATTGCTTTCTCAACATTGATGTCCATGTTGTATGTTCAGCCGACAGAAACAAACAAATCATAAACGTGTTCGATTTAAGATCGTTTTAATCACTACAATACATCTTGTTATTTTGATTAGATAATAGTCAAGTGTTCTAAAATAGAAGCAAATAAAGTGAGAGACTATAGGCTAAATTACGTATACGTAATACAGGTCTTCATTTTAATGGCTATCTTTAAGCACGACTCTTTGGGATTATATGAAATGGTAACACTTTACAATAAGATTCCATTTTTAGCATTAACTAAGATTAATACAAGTTGTAGAAGAATTATTCATTGTTAGTTTATTTCAACATTTACTAATGCATTTGAAATGGAGTTTTAATTCTTATTTTATTTGTTATTACCTTAATGTACAATGAACTAACATGAATTATAAAGGTACAATTGTATTGCTCATATTAATACATGCAGTAAAAACGTATATTGCATAGTGCATAGTTCATGAAAGCTAGCTAATACATCCTTGTTTACAAATTAGACTTGCAATGTGTTACCTATGAAATGTACATATGTTTCTAGGTTATAGCTCCGAAATCTGTAATATTTTAATGTTTAAATAATTTTCTGTATAAAGTTTTTATATATTAATATTTATATATTTATTTAATTTAGCACATTTCAGTTCAGCACTGTTTTACTTGTGAGTATTATGTTTGTTTTTAATCCAGCATCCATTTAAAAAAATATCGGTTGAATTATCGGTTATCGGCATGTACGGTCAAACCTAAATATCGTTATCGGTAAAATCCACTATCGGTCGACCTCTATTCTACACAAGTGTTCACAGTTACTGAGGTGTGTATAAGACCTTTTACACAAGTGTCCACAGTTCCTGAGGTGTGTATAAGACCTTTTACACAAGTGTTCACAGTTACTGAGGTGTGCATAAGACCTTCTACACAAGTGTCCACAGTTCCTGAGGTGTGTATAAGACCTTCTACACAAGTGTCCACAGTTCCTGAGGTGTGTATAAGACCTTCTACACAAGTGTCCACAGTTCCTGAGGTGTGTATAAGACCTTCTACACAAGTGTCCACAGTTCCTGAGGTGTGTATAAGACCTTCTACACAAGTGTCCACAGTTCCTGAGGTGTGTATAAGACCTTTTACACAAGTGTCCACAGTTCCTGAGGTGTGTATAAGACCTTCTACACAAGTGTCCACAGTTCCTGAGGTGTGTATAAGACCTTTTACACAAGTGTCCACAGTTCCTGAGGTGTGTATAAGACCTTCTACACAAGTGTCCACAGTTCCTGAGGTGTGTATAAGACCTTCTACACAAGTGTTCACAGTTACTGAGGTGTGCATAAGACCTTCTACACAAGTGTCCACAGTTCCTGAGGTGTGTATAAGACCTTCTACACAAGTGTCCACAGTTCCTGAGGTGTGTATAAGACCTTCTACACAAGTGTCCACAGTTCCTGAGGTGTGTATAAGACCTTCTACACAAGTGTCCACAGTTCCTGAGGTGTGTATAAGACCTTCTACACAAGTGTCCACAGTTCCTGAGGTGTGTATAAGACCTTCTACACAAGTGTCCACAGTTCCTGAGGTGTGTATAAGACCTTCTACACAAGTGTCCACAGTTCCTGAGGTGTGTATAAGACCTTCTACACAAATGTCCACAGTTCCTGAGGTGTGTATAAGACCTTCTACACAAGTGTCCACAGTTCCTGAGATGTGCATAAGACCTTCTACACAAGTGTCAACAGTTCCTGAGGTGTGTATAAGACCTTCTACACAAGTGTCCACAGTTCCTGAGGTGTGTATAAGACCTTCTACACAAGTGTCCACAGTTCCTGAGGTGTGTATAAGACCTTCTACACAAATGTCCACAGTTCCTGAGGTGTGTATAAGACCTTCTACACAAGTGTCAACAGTTCCTGAGGTGTGTATAAGACCTTCTACACAAGTGTCCACAGTTCCTGAGGTGTGCATACAACCTTTTACACAAGTGTCCACAGTTCCTGAGGTGTGCATAAGACACTCTACACAAGTGTCCACAGTTCCTGAGGTGTGCATAAGACCTTCTACACAAGTGTCCACAGTTCCTGAGGTGTGTATAAGACCTTCTACACAAGTGTCCACAATTCCTGATGGTTGCATAAGACCTTCTACACAAGTGTCCACAGTTCCTGAGGTGTGTATAAGACCTTCTACACAAGTGTCCACAGTTCCTGAGGTGTGTATAAGACCTTCTACACAAGTGTCCACAGTTCCTGAGGTGTGTATAAGACCTTCTACACAAGTGTCCACAGTTCCTGAGGTGTGTATAAGACCTTCTACACAAGTGTCCACAGTTCCTGAGGTGTGTATAAGACCTTCTACACAAGTGTCCACAGTTCCTGAGGTGTGTATAAGACCTTCTACACAAATGTCCACAGTTCCTGAGGTGTGTATAAGACCTTCTACACAAGTGTCCACAGTTCCTGAGATGTGCATAAGACCTTCTACACAAGTGTCAACAGTTTCTGAGGTGTGTATAAGACCTTCTACACAAGTGTCCACAGTTCCTGAGGTGTGTATAAGACCTTCTACACAAGTGTCCACAGTTCCTGAGGTGTGTATAAGACCTTCTACACAAATGTCCACAGTTCCTGAGGTGTGTATAAGACCTTCTACACAAGTGTCAACAGTTCCTGAGGTGTGTATAAGACCTTCTACACAAGTGTCCACAGTTCCTGAGGTGTGCATAAGACACTCTACACAAGTGTCCACAGTTCCTGAGGTGTGCATAAGACCTTCTACACAAGTGTCCACAGTTCCTGAGGTGTGTATAAGACCTTCTACACAAGTGTCCACAATTCCTGATGGTTGCATAAGACCTTCTACACAAGTGTCCACAGTTCCTGAGGTGTGTATAAGACCTTCTACACAAGTGTCCACAGTTCCTGAGGTGTGTATAAGACCTTCTACACAAATGTCCACAGTTCCTGAGGTGTGTATAAGACCTTCTACACAAGTGTCCACAATTCCTGATGGTTGCATAAGACCTTCTACACAAGTGTCCACGTTCCTGAGGTGTGTATAAGACCTTCTACACAAGTGTCCACAGTTCCTGCGGTGTGTATAAGACCTTCTACACAAGTGTCCACAGTTACTGAGATGTGTATAAGACCTTCTACACAAGTGTCCACAGTTCCTGATGTGTGCATAAGACCTTCTACACAAGTGTCCACAGTTCCTGAGGTGTGTATAAGACCTTCTACACAAGTGTCCACAGTTCCTGAGGTGTGTATAAGACCTTCTACACAAGTGTCCACAGTTCCTGAGGTGTGTATAAGACCTTCTACACAAGTGTCCACAGTTCCTGAGGTGTGTATAAGACCTTTTACACAAGTGTCCACAGTTCCTGAGGTGTGTATAAGACCTTCTACACAAGTGTCCACAGTTACTGAGATGTGTATAAGACCTTCTACACAAGTGTCCACAGTTCCTGATGTGTGCATAAGACCTTCTACACAAGTGTCCACAGTTCCTGAGGTGTGTATAAGACCTTCTACACAAGTGTCCACAGTTCCTGAGGTGTGTATAAGACCTTCTACACAAGTGTCCACAGTTCCTGATGTGTGCATAAGACCTTCTACACAAGTGTCCACAGTTCCTGAGGTGTGTATAAGACCTTCTACACAAGTGTCCACAGTTCCTGAGGTGTGTATAAGACCTTCTACACAAGTGTCCACAGTTCCTGAGGTGTGTATAAGACCTTCTACACAAGTGTCCACAGTTCCTGAGGTGTGTATAAGACCCTCTACACAAGTGTCCACAGTTCCTGAGGTGTGTATAAGACCTTCTACACAAGTGTCCACAGTTCCTGAGGTGTGTATAAGACCCTCTACACAAGTGTCCACAGTTCCTGAGGTGTGTATAAGACAGCGGTGACATGTTTTGGTCAATATTGTTACATATTGTACATACACACACACACAAACAAGCATGTAAAAGGATTAGTTCACCTCAAAATAAAAATGTCCTAATAATTTACTCGCCCCAATGCCATCCGAGATATCCATGTCTTTCTTTCCTCAGTGGAAGAGAAAATACGTTTTTTGAGGAAAACATTTCTGGATTTCTCTTCGAATAATGCACTTTGTTGGCTCGATGTCGCCGGCTGAAGTACTGTTTACACAGCGACCGTGTGAAGGAGGATAGTTCAAATTGTATTGTATGTTGAATGACATATCTATGTCTATGTGTCATATTATTGTTTAAAATGGTCCTTACGTGTGCGTATCCTGGGTGTTTCAATATTTTAAAAAGTATATTTTAAAAAGTTTTTCGAGCGCGTGAGCTTTCAACGTGTTGACATAGTTCCCAGCGCGTTGCAGATCAGCTCAATCCTAACAATTGTAGATAAAAAGTGTATATATATATATATATATATATATATATATATATTTTTTTTTTTTTTTTTTTTTTTTTTTGAAAATGAGCTATGGTTTGGCTAGATAAGACTCTTCCTCAGAGTATCTTGGATGGCATTGGGTGGAGTAAATTATTAGGATATTTTTATTTTGAGGTCCTGCTCTCTTTAATACAGTAATCGATTACCTCAAGTCAATCTCCAGTTAAGATTCAGTCCAACTATGATGGCGCTAGTTAATAAAGGAAAGTCTTTGGCACTGCAGGAGTCCTGATCATCTTTACTGTGTGTTATATGATCATCAGTGGATGAGGCTCGAGGGTGGACGTGTGGACTGTTCTCTACATCTACTGCATAATAGTGTCTCTTCTCTTCAAGACGATTCTAATGCTGACCGCGGTGACGGCCTGAATTGAGCATCACTGCTTTATTAGCGTACACAACATGACTATAAGGCTAGTGTTTCACAAACCTCAAACACTTGCCCTGTGAAGAGAGATATTTTTATGCACATTAAAAGAGATTTTCATAGCCACAAAACATCTCTCGCTGTTGCAAATGCCTAAATAATAAATAAAAATCCTGTTTTCAAAGTAAAAAGGTTTGCTTCATAGGCTCCACAGTTTGCGTAGGACTGCGTCTGATGTGTTTTCTCTGAGCCGGAGCCTAAGGGAGCCGCGCTGGCCTTATTCTCACTGAACACAACTAGGCCACAATGAGCCTTAAAACAATGTTCTTTCTGCAGAATAAGAGAAGAGCTGGTGAGTAGCGGTGACTCTGAGCGTGGGGTTCAGATAGTCCTCGCGGGTCTCTTCAGCTGGAGCACATGTTCTCCGCACATTACTCAGCCTGAGCGCAACAACAAGCAATGCTGACTTTAAGATTTAGGAGTTTAATTAAAAATTAAACACTGTAATGTGATTTCACACTACAGAGCTGTAGAGGAATCGTTCACCCAAACCGAGCTGAACACGTCATTCCCAACTTGTATTCTATTATTATGTTTTTTTTGGGGGGGTGAAACACAAAAAGTAACAATCACACAGCTCTAGATCATACAAAATATATATATTTTTTAATTATTTGGGCCCTGTTTACAGCTGGTGTTAAGATGTGTTTTGGTCGATCAGATCACGGGTGCTCACACGCTTTTTGACAGCAGAAACTAAAGCTGACGCTCTCCGTATGTTTTTTTGTCTCCCGACACTTGCATATGTAAGTTGCGTGAACTTATTTAATCCATTAGATCGAAGGATCTGAAAAAAACACACATTTACCCACCCATAGACCCTCCGCTTGAAGAAACCAGGACAGAAGTGTGTGAAAGTGGACAGAAGAGACGGATAAAAACACCAGGTGTAAACAGGAATGTGTCTCTCGTCTACTTGTGATCCGATCCACCAAAACACATCTTAATTCCTGGAGGAAACAGGGTTTTACTGCAACAAAACTACATCTTTATTTCTTCTGTGGAACATAAAAGAAGATATTTTGAGAAATATCTTTCTTAAAAGGCGCATTGTGTAATATTTAGGAGGATCTGTTGACAGAAATGCAATATCATATACATAACTATGTTGTCAGTGGTGTATAAAGAGCTTATTAATGAACCGTTATGTTTTTATTAGCTTAGAATGAGCCTTTTATATCTACACACACCGCGGGTCTCCTTACATACACATGTTTCTACGGTGGCCCTTAATGGACACACGCGTTTCGTCACTATGTTGTTCTTCCTGCAAAGAAGCTGCTTAAGTCAGCGAATAAAACACTGACATGTAACAATAATATTCGCAATAACATTGTTTCACTAAATAATTAAGTAAACCTAATTTCCCAGTATCTTTGTAAAGAAACCTCATTGCTTAACTGGATACTCTGCTATCTCAGATGACGACATCACTTCCTGTCGGCCACCGTAACTTCTGTTGGGTGTAATTCACAACCTCACCACTAGATGCCGCTAGAAATCACACACTGCACCTTTAAATCCATAAAACAGAAGTCAATGGCCTTCAATGCAGTTCAATGAGGGCGAGTTAATGATTAGACTCGCTTTAATTTCCTTTATGTTTCTCAAACAAAACGTACTGTGGCTTCAGAAGCCTTGGAATATAATGTATGAGTCATGTGGACTTCTACAGAAATTAAGACCGGATTGGAATGACACACGGATGAGTAAATGATGACTGAAGACTCATTCTTCAAAAACTCAAATCCTCAGAGACTGTACGGCCGGCTGCTGTTCGACTCCCCGGGGATCACACTTAAAGAAACACAATGGAGACAGAAACCTTTTCCTTCAGGGCCACAATCTTTTCACAATCCCAAACAATAAAGCAGCACAAAAACATCTCTCGTTTCTCTATGCTGTACAGTGAATAGAGAAGTGTGAACATTGTGTGGACATGTATCTATGACTACAGCAAGTGTGTGCCTGTCTGTGGCTTCAGACGTTTGAGGGAGGAACACTCAGTATTACCCAACATTACACCTCGAGACTGCAACATTTATGACTGATACGGCCTGTATGCTCCTCAACATGTGTAGGATCACTGAACAAGTACACATCCAGCCAGTGACGTCCAATAGGAAACAGCGGTGCTTTGAAGGCAGCAAAATAACAGTTTTAGGTTTTCTGTCCACAAAGTTTTTTTTTTTTTAAAAAATCACAAAACAGCCAATCAGAAGAGTTCCCTCTCTTTTCATACTAACTCCTGTGCTGGGTGTGGGGGTATTAGGTTTCGTATTCGGTGTTTTGTGTCTATTTGGAGGTCATTTCCATGTTTTCTACTATTTTAAACAGAACTAACACTTCTAAAAAGTTTTTGAAAGTTGATATCACAATTAATAAGCATTAACAATTCACAAACAAGAGATTGTGTAGAAACTTTAAAGTCCCCATGAAATCAAAATTGTTTATTTTAATTGTTTTGTGCAATATTGTTATAAATTATTTATACGTGCACACATCATTATTGTTTTAAATTCAGAATAACTTCCTGTGCAGCGTCTCTTCTCTGGTGATGAGGGCGGGGCAACCTGTCACTCACATGACATCAGCCAGTAGCAAACCACCACCATCCAAACCACCAATCAATTCCCCACAGACCAAATCATGCCCCGCCCTACATAAGTTCTTGTTCCAGAAGCCGTTTCACTCGGATATACGGCAGAATTAGGCGTTTGCGATATGTTGCCGACTATAATATCGTGATTGTTGTTTTGACGATGTGTGATCTGACATTATTGAGTATGTCCCTCACTTTACAGAAACACACACACACACACACATTACGTGATGTAGTCTAGTAGGCTAGACTAGTGAGCTTGTGAATTTAGAGCGCACACGTTCACGGTGTGATTTAGTCTAGTAAAATGCATTTATAATGTCCTCAATATTCAAGATAAAGGGCTTTTATTTTTGTCAATTTAATAACTTTAATCAATATCACACATCTGCAAATGTGATATTGATGTAATACATTTAAATAAATAAGTAGTTAAGTGACTTTTGCTCAATTTCACCAACGAAACTAGTTAAATCTCTGAGTAACACACGCATGTGTTTTGTTACTGAATGAACACATCGGTTGAATGAATGATTCAATGACTCACTCATTAAAAGTGATTTGCTGCCACCTACTGGTGGTTTTAATTTACCATTTAAAGCATCTTTTCATTTTTAAAATCATTTAAAAATATCAATATACAATGTTTTATGTTTAAGACATCACATTATTTATGCATCAGTAACTGACGGTTAAATGCCTTCATGTCCCTCTGAGCTGTAATAAACAGTCTGTGTAAAAGCATCTTAATGATGAAAAAGCATTGCGAAGATTAACTTTGATACCGATTTCAATTAATTGATACAAAATTGAATTTACTGATTAAGCGTTACAAATTTTGACTCAAAATATAATGCATACTAATTAGGTTAGAATTGGGTTAGAAAAATGGCTTTATAAAAGATAAAAATGCCCATAAAAGGTAAAACATCTATTTAAACTTATTGGAAAAGATGATTTCTGTCACTGATGTGAACTGACCACTGCACAGAACACACACTTCTGGAGTCTCTGTCCTAAACCTGCCAAGGTACCAACACAAACACACTCAGCAAAATACTGTCTAATTATCATCATCGAGAAAATAGAGATAATATTGTTTTGGCAATATCGCACACTCTTAGTCACAATAGGGTTAGAAAAGATGAGCAACTTCCGTTTCATGACGACTTTAAATGAAGGACGTGTCAATTCTGCCAAAATCTGAAGAACGAACCAGTTTACCACGAGGACCATCATTCATGACCTCGTGTACGGTTTGTTTATTATAGACTTGTTATAGGCTAATATGATAATGCTTTCAGCTTCTAATAAGAGCAGTGCTCTGAGTCAACACACTTTACCGTATTTAAATGGATTCCACAGATTTTCACCAAAAATGTGAATAAATGCCAAAATGCCTACTTTTTAATAATAGACCAATAAGCAAATATTACATTTAAGCACTTTAGTCATAAAGAAGCACTTCAATGAACTACCCCATATAACAGCTCATACCGTATTTATGAGTAACTATTAAGCAACAGCAACAAAAGGGAAAGACGTGATACAGGATGTGACTCAGGGGGCGAAGTTAAGGTAATCATTCACAACCGGAGGCGTTCGTTTATAATATTGTCGGTGAATAACTGCAAAAACACACAAAACATGAGCAACAGCATGTGCCTTCTGAGGAAAAACCAAGACTCTGGTGCTGATGAATAATCTGAATACTGATGCCTTCGTCATAAAGTTAAACCTGGATATTGATATTAAAACATGTCTTCCAGAGAGCTTTACATGTGGATTACAGACAGGACTGAACAGTGCATAGACACAAATCACTGGTCAAAAGCTGAAAAGTGTTTTACAAAAAAACTTTAAATAATTGAAATACTTAAAGCACTCGGCTACTGTTGCGGTTCTGTTATGTTCTTACATCCGTGCTTTAAGCAGAATGTGACTGTGAATTGAACAGGGAGATTCAGGTTTACTGTGGGTGAATTTCACAAAACCCACAATACAATCTCATTCTCATTACGTATAAGTATACATTTTAGAATAATTTGGACATAAACCTAAATTAAAATGCATTTGATTAGATAAATTATCAAATGAAATTACATTTGTTTGAAATTAGACATCAGAAGGTTTGAAATTCTAAAAGAGAAACACTAGTGTACTATGTGTATATTGATTATGGTAGTATCTCAGCACTTGCCAGTGTTAGGAGAGGCGTTCAGTGTGGAAATGATGCACTTCATCTGGACGGTGTCTCCTGGTAACACACTGCTTGCTTCTGAGTGAATGGATATGTTGAACACTGGACCTGTAGATCGGGAAACAAACACACACACACAGTTATTGAAGTCTACCTAGATTTCATAGTCTTTAAGTGGATGTTGAAGACATCTATAAACATTTTTTTTAAAAATCAGTTTTTTCATACTTTTTTTCTAATTTATAAAAAAGATTTGTAAAAGAGAGAGTTCCAAAGTAAGAGAGTTCCAAAGTTCCAAAGTGAGAGAGTTCTAAAGTGAGAGAGTTCCAAAGTGAGAGAGTTCCAAAGTGAGAGAGTTCCAAAGTGAGAGAGTTCCAAAGTGAGAGAGTTCCAAAGTGAGAGAGTTCCAAAGTGAGAGGGTTCCAAAGTGAGAGAGTTCCAAAGTTCCAAAGTGAGAGAGTTCCAAAGTTCCAAAGTGAGAGAGTTCCAAAGTGAGAGAGTTCCAAAGTGAGAGAGTTCCAAAGTGAGAGAGTTCCAAAGTGAGAGAGTTCCAAAGTGAGAGAGTTCCAAAGTGAGAGAGTTCCAAAGTGAGAGAGTTCCAAAGTGAGAGATGGCGCTTTTCCACTGCATGGTACGCTCGGTTCGGTTCGATTCGGCGCGGAACGGTTCGGTTCGGCTTCGCTTTTCCACTGCGTGGTACGACTCGGCTCGGTACGGCACGGTTCGGTTCGCTAGCTCGATTGCTTTTCCACTGCAGTTAGTACCCATTCAAAGTGGGTGGGACTGATCGTTACACTGTTTGTAGGTCCGGTGATAGCCGTGTGCGGCTAAGAGCTGAGCTAGCTGCTACTTCTTGGAACACTTTTTCATTCTGTTTTGCCCCATGCAGCTCTCGCTGGACCCGCTCCTAGGCAACCAACGAGAGGAACGTCTGCACCTCGACCACGATTCAGCCATTTCCTTTTTAAAGTGTTGATCTCTTTTTTTTTTCAAGTAAGTAAAACACAGGCGCTACCGTGTTGGCTGTTGTCTACTGGTTATATGACTCTGTATAGCGGTCTCGTGTCGCAAATCCAATGACGCTGGTAGTGACGATTCTGTCTGTCTGACCAATCAGTGATCTGCAGTGTTTCACGTCACATTTTAGTACCGGTACGGTACGCTTGAAAACCTCAACAGATCAGGTACCATTTAAAGCGCGCCGAAGCGCACCGTACCGTACCGTACCATGCAGTGGAAAAGCACCACAAGTGAGCCGTACCGAACCGAACCGTACCGTACCATGCAGTGGAAAAGCGCCAAAGCGTGCCGTACCGAACCGAACCGAACCGTACCGTACCATGCAGTGGAAAAGCGCCAAGAGTTCCAAAGTTCCAAAGTGAGAGAGTTCCAAAGTGAGAGAGTTCCAAAGTGAGAGAGTTCCAAAGTTCCAAAGTGAGAGAGTTCCAAAGTTCCAAAGTGAGAGAGTTCCAAAGTGAGAGAGTTCCAAAGTGAGAGAGTTCCAAAGTGAGAGAGTTCCAAAGTGAGAGAGTTCCAAAGTGAGAGAGTTCCAAAGTGAGAGAGTTCCAAAGTTCCAAAGTGAGAGAGTTCCAAAGTGAGAGAGTTCCAAAGTTCCAAAGTGAGAGAGTTCCAAAGTTCCAAAGTGAGAGAGTTCCAAAGTAAGAGAGTTCCAAAGTGAGAGAGTTCCAAAGTGAGAGAGTTCCAAAGTGAGAGAGTTCCAAAGTTCCAAAGTGAGAGAGTTCCAAGGTTCCAAAACTATAGTCTACATAGGCCGCATCCTGACCGAATTTGAATCTCAAAAGTGATTGAATTGTAAAATTCCACAGTGGAACTCATAACAGGGCGAGAGATCTCACAATTGATTTCAAAAGTTGCAATGATGCAATACTCCGCATATTAAAGTGCATAACATTGGGTATAATAGTCCATTTGAATTACTCTGAACTATTATAGATACTGTATCAGTGAATGAAATAGTGCTGCAGGGATTTTTTTTTGTCAGATGTTTCTAAAAATGAGTCCCCTTCGTCCTGATGTCAGTGGCTTTGTTTTAAATGTTGACCCAGTGGCTTGTGTTGACCCAGTGGATGAGGCAGAATAACTGACACTATAAACACCCATGACTAAAAGTGAAGTAAGGTAAAGATTAAACAGGACACAAACACAAAGGGAACAGGGAACTGCGATGCAAAATTTAAATAAATCATCATCATGCACTCGTTCAGAAAGACATGATCCAGTTTATAAAGTTTCATCTGATGTGTCCAGTGTGAACAGAAAATGCTCCCTAAAATACTCTAATAAATGGATTTATTATAAGCTTGCATCTGCTCTAGACAGTGTTGCCTACTTCACTGCGTACTCACACAGCAACACAGCTAAAAGTATTCCTCAAACGTTGGGTCGTTTATTGTCTGTTGAGACATGGCTTCACAAGCCCCCATATGAGTGTGTGTGATGTTTGAGTTGGGTCAGGCTCAGGAGCGATGCGTTGGCAAGGTTGCTTTATTATTGAAAGTCTGAGAGGAGCACTAGTGTCGCAGAAACTACACACTTCTCCTTTAAGCACTGATGCACCGGCTCTAACGGCTCTAACCCAAGTCCTGATAACTCTTTCAGGAAGAGAAATCAGTGTACATGTGGCTTATGTATATTTCAGAAAACCCCTTGCTCACAAATATTAAATCATAAATCACAAATATTGCATAATGATGCTATGGCGGGCCAGACTGAAGCCTCTAGCTTAGCTTGTGTTGCTGATTCGGCTGGGTTTGAATTTAAGATGTTGATAATATTGTTGTAACTGTAATTATCTGTTAGTTATTTTTCAAAAGACACGAGTCAAGTTCTTACAGCGTCCTATCATTTCTGTCTAGACGTGTTTCTTTCTTAAATGTGTCATAATAACATAAAAAGGGTGCAGCTAGTTGTAATTCAGATATTATAATGCATGGCAAAACAAAATCACAAGTAAAATAATTATTGAATAATTGTTAAACATTTAGAAAAGGTAATATAAAAGTAATTTGTTTCTCTGCATGTGACAGGATGGGCCAGCTGTCAAGACCTAGCCATAGATCAGTCCCTCATGTCTTATTCTGTGACGTAAAATATATCGTCAATTCAGCCTTTTCATTTTAAGCTTTTACTTAAAAAGTGTGTAAATGTGTGTGTGTAAATGTGAGCACAGAGGTTGTCTGGGACATTAAACATCATCAGCATCCGCTTTCAAACTGTTTATAAATCACACTCTTGCGAACTCAAACTTTTAGGGAATTTTCTTTTTTTTTATTGGGGTTGATGTGTAAGTCATGTGACCGTGGTGTGTTCCTTTATTTCCTACATTTAGCTTTTTACTTCTGACGGCTGTTTTCAGGCTTTGAAATTCATAAAAGTTGAGTTAGTTTGTGAAGATTATTAGGATGATCAAAAAGGGCAAGAATCATAAATATTTGTTTGGTCACAGAGCATATTGGGGTTTTAGTGTCCTGAGTCCTGACAAAACAAAACAGGGTCTACAAAAATAGTTATCACTCCAGTGCTCTTTAATCAACTTCTCATTAGTGTGTTCTGCCATGTTGGACTTATTGGAAAGCCATCATTGTGAAAGATACATGCAGTTTTGCCTCAGTACTTGGCTTTAGTTCAGCTTTTGGAGCAAGCCTTCACATCAGGAGTGTCTATGATGTTTTAAAAAGCTGCATATGAATGTGTGTGTGTGTGAGTGTGTGAGTGTGGGCAGCAGGAATCTGCCCTGAGGGAGAGACTATAGAGCTCTAGTCATCCAGAATCAGACATAAAGAGGGAACTACAGCATTAGTGTGCGTGTGCGTGTGTGTGTGTGTGTGTGTGTGTGTGTGTTAAAGCTCCCTGTATTGTGAGTCTCGTCTGTTATCAGTGTAATACCTGTGTAATAGCAGTGTAATAACAGTGTAATACCTGTGTGTATAAAGGCAATCTCAATCTTGTTGGACTCTGCGCTGACGTCTTTGACCCAGTCCTGCTTCTGATCGCGAGTCCAGGCCGTGACGTCGCAGTAGTAGAAGCCTCGGTCCGTGACCTGGACCCCGTACAGGCGGAAGCGGTACTCCAGCTGCCCGGTCTTCTCCAGGACCACGCTGTCCACGCGGCTCGGCTCGCTCCACTCCTCCGACTGCAGGACCGAGTCCTGGCTGAGTGACAGCACTTTCCGGGACTTCCCCCCCGAGGTCTCCTCGAACCGGATGAGAACCGTGTAGCCGGGGCTCCTCAGGTTCTGGCCCGTCACCTGACACGTCATCTCAAACGTGGAGCCACCCGTTGAAGCCTCTCGCACACGGTGGGCTACTACTCGCAACACGGGAACTGCAAAGACCACACAAGAACACATCAGTACGCATTTGTAAAATACAGTCCTTAAACTTCCCTCAAAGATCTAAAACAGACAGATGTGTATCTGAAAGCAGGAATAGTGGGCATGGCATGAACCAAACAACAAGAGCCTATTCCAGAACAAGCAGTTCTGAGCAGTGGAGAGCAGATTTTGCAACTTTGGCCAGTAGATGAGTGAGTCACAAAACAGATCAAGAACTATTTTCTTGGTGGACAGTAAATTTAACACCTCAATGAATTCTGTTTAAAGGTACAATATGCAAGATTTTTTTGCAGTAGAATATCCAAAAACCGCTAGGCATAATATATAACAAAATGTTATATATTTTGTTTAGTTGATTAGTTAAAATATCCCAAATGTTTCCAACTATTTGCAAATCGTGAGTTAAATTGCGATTTCAACCAAGGAGATGGGGCGTGTGAGCAGCAGTGAGGAGTCACCAGTCAATGCGTCATATCCGTGTTAACCTCCGTTTCCACTCGTACTGCAATAGTAACCATGGCGATAGACATGGACAACTGGGTTCGGTTCGGTAGAATGAAATGTCCTTATTCCTTTATATCCGCGGGACTGGCGTTGAGTGTGGCGCTGGTGTACGTCTAGAAATTGCTCCTGCTTCACCACAGTCATGTTAAAAACATCAGTGTATTCACTCATCCATAAAAGATCCATCAGCTTGATGACAAGATCCATAATTCAGCTTAATGCGGAATATACGTCATCAATATACGCCTTTGTTATTGTAAGTGGTTAGCGACATTTGGTGGCGAAAATTCCTGCATATTGTACCTTTAAATCCAGCAATATGAAACGATGCATTATATTACACTTTTTTTCTTTTTCTCACATTGTCTTTACGCTGTCAGTAAACTCTCACAACATGGTGGCAATGACACAAAGTTTGGTTTAAATCGCCTGTTCAGAGGCAGAGGTCTGTGTGCAAGTGATTTTCCTGCAAGATTTTGCACAAAATATGTTTTGCAGACCATGTGCAGATTTTTCAGTCCCAATCCTGTAAAGGCCGGGACACGCCAACCCAACACCAGGAAGGTGTTCAGGTGTCAGGCTGTTTCTGAGTGTTTCTGTGAGTTCTGCACCGCTGGCTCTAGTCGGTCGCCATCGGGGTTTGTTGGGCCGATGTTGAATGAGAGAACTCTGATTGGCTGTTCAGCTTAGCAAAAGAATCAGAGCACGAGAACAAAAGTGAAAGCAAGCAAAGGCGACGGATAACAGAAGGCGGTTATAATTTTCATCTGACCTGAGCATTCAAATAGTCTAATAATAACATGAGCTGACTGGAATGAAGGGATCAGCATGATTGATATTCAAAACAGTAAGCAAGCACTGCTTTGTTTACAGCTTGTATATCTACAGTCCTAGTTTTGGTTTCCCTTTTTGAATGACGAAAATAGACTACTGATACCTGCTGATATTTACTTCCACGCAGGCGCAGAACACTTGTGCTAGTTGACAATCACCTTTAGTCCTTTAGTGTGTTGAAGCGCAGCTTCTCAGCCGAGACACAGCCTCGTTTGGCCAACGAGCTTTAGCTTCAGTCTCCCTGTGGAGTCATAGGCTACTTTATCTCATTCCCCAACACACAGACCTCTCATTGTTGCATGTTACATCACAGGAAGGTACTTTGCCTCACTGTTGCTTGCAATCGAAAGACATTGAAAATATCAAACGTATAAACTATTTTTTTGTGCATTCTGCACCTTATAAACTAAATAAATTTGAGCATCTTTTAATTTACAAGTCTTTATTTCTGTATTCCACTTCCCTTACACACATCAGTATCTTCTCAGGGTCCCACTGCTCACCATTCAAATTAGAACGACATTGATTGGAAATCCTACAAAAATGTAAGACACTTCATCTGAAGACAAACATCTTGACAAACTTTGTAGGAATAGCCCCAAAATATAACCATAGCAAGTTCATAGTGAATGAGCTGTTGGTGGCGCTAGTTGATTTAAGATGGATCCCAAAATCGCCATCAGGAAAGTTTAGACTTTCCTCAATCACTGTGCCAAATTTCTCAAGTTTTTGCCATACGGTTCTTCCAGAAATGAATCCTGACAGACGCCATCACACCTTACAGCTGCTCAACACCTAACAAGTATCAGACACGTACATGTAGTCATCATCAGATATAGTTTCAGCACAGCGTCAGAAAAGATGCAGTGGAAAGTGTCCAGTCCCAGACAGAGTGGCCATTGTGTGCTAAATCTGTCTTCACAGAGAACAATTAAACTCATTTACTCTAATCCCTTATTGAGCGCTGAACATGAGAGACAGTGCAGACTTTCAAACACCAAGCTTTGATGCTTTTTAAAACCATGCTATGAGTGGTGCAATGGTCTCAGATGCAGAAGCTCTTAGCTCATGGGGTAAAACTGAAATATCAGGAGAGACTGGAAATCCGGAAAGCACAGGCTGGGCTACACACATTCAAACATACTTGCTTAGAGTATATTTCTGGCCAAATACATGTTTCATGGCCAACTTTATCAAATTAGATGTAATAGTAGGGGTGTAACGATATCCTCATATCACGATTCGATACATATCACAATACAATATTATTGCGATACACCAAGACATATGATAAAAGGTTACCAAAAAATGAACTGTTGATTAAAATGCTAAATTTGGTATTACATTGGGCTGTAAATGAATAGACTAGGAGCCGATAACCCAATAGAGACACCAGAATAACAATATTCATGATTCTGAAGCTGAAAACAGAATTATTTGAGATGAATATGCTTACACTCGGTCACCGACAAGATATTTAAAATAATGTAAGCCGCTTTTTACTGGTAACATAAGATATTCGGCATTATCAGCAGGGTTGGGGAGTAACGGAATACATGTAACTGCGTTATGTAATCAGGATACAAAAATCCAGTAACTGTAATTAGTTACAGTTACGTCAAAAAACGTAGTAATCCGATTATAGTTACTTTTTGAAAAAACGGGGGATACTTTCAGGATTACAATGGTTTCATTTAAAACTAAATAAATCTGCATTTTGGCATAATAACACTATTAAGCGTTGCTTGATTAATGACTCACGAGTCCCACCCGCCGCTGGTGCGTGCGCAAAATAACAGCTCTCTGCAACAATCTCCTCAGACACCAGTGATGCGCGGGTTGATCCAAAATGAGCGGGTTACGGGTTAAAGATACCAATTAAATCTTTGTAATTTATATAGTAGCCTACTAGACACAATTTTCTATGAAATACATAGGCCTTTATTGGCTGAAACTGGCACGAAGATGACGCACGAGCTCAGTCTGCAGGTAGAGATGGACGCGGCAAGAGAAAAGGTGAAGACTGGGCAGTGGAAGCTCCGCAAATACCTACTAATACAAGTGGAAAATCCTTATTTAGGCTACCTTTTGAATGTTAAGCGTTATTAACTTTTGAATAAATGCTGTCGCGGGACAAAATGCCCGATTTCCCTACACGTTGAACTGAGAAATGCCATTGTACCATTTTTATAGGCTACTTTTAATAATGCGTAATGTCAGTTTTATGTATTTTCTGAGAGGAGGCGGGTTTTTTTTGGGAACGTCGGAGGAGAGACGCACACTTCAATTAGACTGGATAAACACATGCAGAATCTTAATCGTTAAGAAAATGAAACGAAATAAATGAACAGCCTAAATCAAGCCTTTATTACATAACACTAGGCTATATTATACAGCATTTAGAAAAAGAACAATTTGCGCTCCGAAGGGCAAAAAATGCGGGTCAGGAAGCGGGTTGGGTACAATTTTTTTTTTTTTTTTGCGGTCCGAGTTGCAGGCGAGTTAGTTGAAAACGTCGGTCGGGTGCGGGTTGTTTATACACTGACCCGCGCATCACTGTCAGACTGCTAGAAACGTTGCTGCCCACTGGTAAAAATGCTTGCATTTTCTCGGAAATTCCGCTGCTATTTTGTTTTTAAAGAAGAAAATGCCAACAACATAGTTGTACAGTGCAAACTGTGCCTTCCAGCAATGAAAACACTTTCTTTATCGAAGGACTCGACATCCAACCTAAAGAAGCATTTGCATTCTCTTTTCCTGTTGAAGAAACATTTCCATTTTATTTATTCCTTGTCAAGTTAAAAATAAAACAAAATAATCTGTAATACCATACTGTAGCCTCTAGATGTCTGTATAGTCCTTTACATAAATATTTATTCAGGGTTATTCAATATTCATTTATTCAATAATTTATTCTTAATAAATAAAAGTTTTTTTTAAAAATAATATCTATCCTTGAAGTAATCCAAAAGTAATCAGTTACATTACTTTCATATTGTGGTACTTGGATTACGTTACTGAATACTTTTTTTATAAAGTAATTTGTAACTGTAACGGAATACATTTTTAAAGTAACCCTCCCAAGCCTGATTATCAGGACACACACATATTCCCCTACTGCATTGTTATACATGATATTCAATAGTAAATTAATGTAGTACTGACACTAAAACTCTGAAAACTTGATTTTTTTCCTCACACTACCACTATCCACAATATATATCGTTGCAATTTTGTACTGCGATATATTGTAACCCCGCTATGTAATGGCCAATGAAAGGAGGGGATTTAGTGCTTACTCTTTGGTGTCCATTGTACAGACACAGGAGTGGACTGGACCTCCTTGGCTTTCTCCCATCCAGCTGTCCGGGTGGGCATCCATGCGGTCACCGCGCAGGAATAAGAGCCCATGTCTGTGTCTCGAGTCTGCATTCGCAGAACGAAGACGTTAGACTCTCTCCTGTACGCCACCATGTCCCCGCTGTCCAGTCTCGGCCGGTAATCGTTCCCAGGGATCAGAGCTCCCTGCTCATCCAGAGAGGCGATGGTGACCTTCTTCTGGGATACGTCTCCTGGCGTGTTTGTGGAGTAAGACCAGGTCACGGCCAGGCGGCCATCTTGAAGGTGGAGGAGGTCGAGCACCTGACAGAGCAGTTCAGTGGGTTCACTGGTGGACTGGGGGCTCAGAGAGGCCGTGAGGGTCACCTTGAACTGCAGATCTGCGGGAGAGGACAGGGAAACACAGAATAAGCCACATAAAAGACATCTACAGCTAATGATCAAGCTAATGATCAAGCATCAATACATCTACAGCTAATGATCAAGCATCAATACATCTACAGCTAATGATCAAGCATCAATACATCTACAGATAATGATCAAGCATCAATACATCTACAGATAATGATCAAGTATGAACAATGTCACCTGATGAATTGCATAATGTCTTTTCATTAATTTTCAGATATAT
Source organism: Chrosomus eos (assembly GCA_036326025.1). Taxonomy (NCBI): domain Eukaryota; kingdom Metazoa; phylum Chordata; class Actinopteri; order Cypriniformes; family Leuciscidae; genus Chrosomus; species Chrosomus eos. Next base: position 42,454,490 of record CM070826.1, on the reverse strand, counting down.
TTCCCTCCCTTCAAACGTGCCATTGGTCAGATATAGTCCCACTTCAAACCATTGTTCAAACAACCAAAGTAAAGTTTTAGACCCAATCCCAATTCACCCCTAGGCCCAATCCCAATTCACCCCTAGGCCCAATCCCAATCCTAATTCACCACTAGGCCAAATCCCAATCCCAATTCACCCCTAGGCCCAAACCCAATTCACCCCTAGGCCCAATCCCAATTCACCCCTAGGCCCAATCCCAATTCACCCCTTGGCCCAATCCCAATTCACCCCTAGGCCCAATCCCAATTCACCCCTAGGCCCAATCCCAATTCACCCCTTGGCCCAATCCCAATTCACCCCTTGGCCCAATCCCAATTCACCCCTAGGCCCAATCCCAATTCACCCCTAGGCCCAATCCCAATTCACCCCTAGGCCCAATCCCAATTCACCCCTAGGCCCAAACCCAATTCACCCCTTGGCCCAATCCCAATTCACCCCTTGGCCCAATCCCAATTCACCCCTAGGCCCAATCCCAATTCAGCCCTAGGCCCAATCCCAATTCAGCCCTAGGCCCAATCCTAATTCACCCCTAGGCCCAACCCAATTCACCCCTAGGCCCAATCCCAATTCACCCCTAGGCCCAATCCCAATTCACCCCTAGGCCCAATCCCAATTCACCCCTTGGCCCAATCCCAATTCACCCCTAGGCCCAATCCAAATTCAGCCCTAGGCCCAATCCCAATTCACCCCTAGGCCCAATCCCAATTCAGCCTAGGCCCAATCCCAATTCAGCCCTAGGCCCAATCCCAATTCAGCCCTAGGCCCAATCCCAATTCAGCCCTAGGCCCAATCCCAATTCAGCCCTAGGCCCAATCCCAATTCAGCCCTAGGCCCAATCCCAATTCACCCCTAGGCCCAATCCCAATTCACCCCTAGGCCCAATCCCAATTCACCCCTTGGCCCAATCCCAATTCACCCCTAGGCCCAATCCCAATTCACCCCTAGGCCCAATCCCAATTCAGCCCTTGGCCCAATCCCAATTCAGCCCTAGGCCCAATCCCAATTAACCCCTAGGCCCAATCCCAATTCAGCCCTAGGCCCAATTACAATTCAGCCCTAGGCCCAATCCCAATTCAGCCCTAGGCCCAATCCCAATTCAGCCCTAGGCCCAATCCCAATTCAGCCCTAGGCCCAATCCCAATTCAGCCCTAGGCCCAATCCCAATTAACCCCTAGGCCCAATCCCAATTAACCCTAGGCCCAATCGCAATTCAGCCCTAGGCCCAATCCCAATTAACCCCTAGGCCCAATCCCAATTCAGCCCTAGGCCCAATCGCAATTAACCCCTAGGCCCAATCCCAATTCAGCCCTAGGCCCAATCCGAATTCAGCCCTAGGCCCAATCCCAATTAACCCCTAGGCCCAATCCCAATTCAGCCCTAGGCCCAATCCCAATTCAGCCCTAGGCCCAATCCCAATTCACCCCTAGGCCCAATCCCAATTCAGCCCTTGGTCCAACCTCTCCGTTTTGCGCGTTCACATCTAGGGGTAGGGTGTCCCGATTATTGAGATAGAGGGGTAGGGCTAAAAAAGGCACACTCCGAACAGAGGGCTACGAGAAAGTTCCCAGAATCCATCGCGAATCACTGGCGAGTAGGCTTCGCAAACAGTTAAACATTTAAATTTAGCACCAGGTGACACCACCATGCACTTTATTTACTCTTATCATAAAAATAGTCATTTAAATTAAGAAATTGTCTAATAAATTACCTTTCCGAAACAGAAAAGACATACATTGAGGAAGGAACGTAATAACCATCATGTTTCCTCAAAGTTAAGAGCAGTGGCGCTCATTGTCAGTCGTTGTCATGGAGAAATCCTGTAAAAACTCGTCGCTTCTGTAACGGCAGAGCCATCGCCGACGACTGATGACGTATCGGGTTCATGAAAGGTTGCTACATTTCGTAGGGTAATATGTCAACCCCATGGCCCTTGTGACTCTGTTTTAAGGGCCAAGAGGTACACTCGAAAACAAGGGGAAGGAGCAAGTGGTGAATTGGGATTGAGCCTTAAAGTGGGCATGAAACGACAGTAGCGATCGTCTTTTCTTCCCTATTGTGACGTATATCTGAGGGAAACGCTTCTGGCACAAGAATTACTCCCCAGACTCGATGCAAGATGGAGGAGAGGTTATTTTGATGAATGTTTTTTGAGGCACATGAATTTTAAACAATAATTGTGTTTTATTGCCAAAAAATTGCAAGAACTATTTACCAGCATTCTTGGAGTCCTGTTCACATCTGTAAATGATAATTTATTCAGTAAAGACTGTGTGTGTGAAAGGAGCAGATGCTTCATTTGAGCCATCACTCAAAATCATTACTAAAGTCCCGACATTGCATTTTTATTAAATAAAATACTATTATTTATCAAGCATGCATTAAAATGATCAAAAGTGTCAGTAAAGACATTTATGATGTCACTACAGATTTCTATTTCCAATAAATTCTGCTTTATATTCACTAAATAATCCTGTAGAAAATATGACTTTCCTCAGAAATATGAAGCAGCACGAATGATAATAATCATAACTGTTTCTTGATCATCAGATCCTCATATTATAGTGATTTCTGAAGGATCATGTGACACTGAAGACTGGAGTAATGATGATAAATTCAGCTTTGATCACAGAAATAAATTACACTTTAATATATAAATATATATTGACATAGAAAACAGCTGATTTACATTGTAATAATGTTTTTACAGTATTTCTGATCAAATAAATTCATAAATGAGCAGACGAGACTTTTCAAAAACATTTTAAAAAATCTTACTAAAAACTTTTGAAATTGAGTATATGCATGTAATTACTGCAGTTTACTATTAATTGGTAATGTGTACAAATATGTGATATTACAGTGTGAATAACATGCTTTGGTTATTTTTATTACTTCGTTTTATTTCTCGTTTAATGTGCTTCTTTAATGAAACATTTAAATCTACTTGGCTCCAAACAACTATTTGGATGGTAGAAATCACCCCTTTACTGCCATTTCACATAGAAAATATATTAAAAGAATTAAAAAGAGTGAGATATAACTGTGTTAGGCACAGGCTACATCAGCCAGTGTGTAGATGTGTGAAAGTAGAGCTGGGTTTCCTCTGGGTAACGAAGGGCAAGAGTGCACATTCTCTCCGTTTACAGCTGTCATTGTTCAAGCTATGGTAATCTCACACACACACACACACACACACACACACACACACACACACACACACACACACACACACACACGCACGCACACACACACACGCACACACACGCACACACACACACGCACACACACTGTACCCAGCTGTTGTGTGCTTTGAGAAGAGACACCTGTTTGTATGTTTAAGAAAACACTTTATTTGGTTCTCTATTGTAAGAAGTGTTGTAATAAAGACGAAGGAGCTGAAGTGATAAAATGAGTTTCTGAACCAGTTCTTCTCTTTTGTCACCCTGACCCAGATCACACACACTCTATAACATCATCATCAGTGTTGTGCCTGAACGCGTTCAATGAACGATAGTTCATGAACTCGTTCATATTTTGGGCGAACGTGAACTGAACGTACTGAATTACTGCCTGATGAACGTTAATGTGAACGCGTTCATTCTGCTGTCTGTGAACGCACGCTCTCTCGGGTGCCAGATTTCTGTAGAGCCTTCCAAGCGAAAACCCGGCTAAAACACACTGTAAACAGGCCTTAATATGTAGCGAAAAAACACCCAATCTGGCAACATCAGCCACCAGTGTCGCACGCACCACCGCATGCGTCATCAAAACAAAAAGCAGCCTGTAGTCGACAAAGCAGCGAGCGAGGAGGCGTAATATGTTCTTATAAACGAGTTTTATGACAAGGTCGGTGAGGATGGGAAAAATCTTACATTTCTGTGCAAACTTTGCCAGTCGATAAAATAATTGCTGTCTGTGGTTGTATATGGGCTGTGGCAATAATAAAAAAAAGAAGCTCGCAGCAACATAATGGAAAAAAGAACTATGAAAAAAGAACTATGAACTAGTTCATTTTTTGAAGTATGAACTATGAACTGAACTAGTTCATTTTAAAATTTGTGAACTGAACTTTGAACTAGTTCATGTAGAAAATGAACTTTCCCAACACTGATCATCATGCCCTCGCTCTAGCACTGCCGTCCTCAGAAACAGCGATCACACGACAGCACAGCGTTCACAAGCACAACGAGGCAAAGCTTAGAATATCCTAAACATGGAAATTCCCCGAGCTGAACTCACAGCAGTTACAGTATTACAGTATGCAAAACACTGATTAACATTTAACGTTCAGGGAGACGAGACAAAAGCTGCGTGTTACACAGAAATCCTTCTCTCACCAGCGGCAGAACACACACTCTCACACACACACACACACACACACACACACACACACACACACACACACAGAAATCCTTGACATGATTCTTCTCTCACCAGCGGCAGAACAAGCACGCAACCAGCGGTTTGAAGACTCAACACACACACACCCATAAATGAGCTGTAATGTTTCACAGTGAGGCATTAGTAAGAGACAGAGGAATATTCCTCTGAAACGAGGCTTTAATAAATTACGCCCCATCATAATACAGTCAGGAAATATGTTTCTCTCTCAATTACGGTTAATTCATGCAAAATATTATTTCAGGGAATATTTCATGTCACGGTAGAGCATCTGTCAGTGAAATGTGCACTGGTCCAGTAGTGTGATGGACATTTTATTATTTAAATACAGTATTTGTGAGATCTAATTATATAATTAGGGTATGACTCAATAAGTCATAATTAGTACACGAGTAATTATCATTGAGTCGTGTGGAGTGAAAATTCACTTGTAATTAAACAATCTATATCCTGAATCCCTGAGAATGATCCCAACAGGAGAAATGAAGACATTTTGAAGCTCAGGAAAGCTACTACTAATATTAATTCAAATGTACCCGTTCTTGGGGTAAATATAATGGGGTATATATAGAATAATGGCAAATTTATGCTTATTAACTTGTATTAACTTTCCCTTGAAGCACAAACACTGCATGCGTGTGTACTAGCTCACACTTGTGGACTGCAGATATAGTTAGCTCTTGTTTTCTGTGATGTTCCACATTTTAAGCTGCTTTGGATAAAAGCAATGAATAATGTAAATGTAACCATTGGAAACAGTGTCAAAATAGCTTAATAATACCTTGAAATATCCTCCGGTGTGACATACAAAACTATTTGCATGGCGTTTTCATTACCTCATGTTGTACTTCTCACTGTTTCGACACGACAGAAGGCCGTTAATAAAATGAGCTCGAAAATTAAAACTGGTTAAACTTTAGTCAGCGCATCGGAACAGACACATTACCTTATGAAATATATAAAGTCTCAATGAAAACAAAAGATTGTGTGCATGTATAAGCTATAATGTCCAGTTACACATGTTAAACCGCTTCTGTCACCTGACCCTGTAAGTGATGTGTCTCCGTCAGGCCTGATCAATCATTCACAGATAACAGCGGGTTACAGATGATGATGATGATGATGATCACCTGCGCTGACAGTGAACTATGATCACACACACGATACTCAAATCAAACAGGTGTGCTCCTACAAATACCTCGGCATCTATATTGATAACATGCTCACATGACAGGTTCATGTTGACAAATTATGTTCTAAACTCCAACAAATACTGTACTTTCTGAGAAGACTCAGATTGTATGGTGTCAACAAAAAAAATCATGACTGTGTTTTATCAGGCCGTTCTGGAGAGTCTGATCAGGTATGTTAATCTCTCTGTAAAATTAAAAAACAGACTTTACAACATTATCAAGACTGCCATGAAAACTGTGGGGTGGAAAGACCATCCGTTGCCCAAATGTCGACTGAACCGGTTTAAAAACTCTTTTATTCCCGTTTCTATTGGACTTTTGAATGACAAGGACAAAGGCCTATGATTGTGTCTGGCTTGGACTGATTACTTACAAATTATAATATGAGCAATACATAATGTTATTTATTGTTACTTTACTGCTGGCCTTAATGTTTATGCACCACTATTAGTGTGATAACGGTGGTCTTTTCAGATGTGCAGTATGACGACATCCACATGGTCTACATGTTTCGCTCTACTGCTCTATGGATTGTTTAGGCGAGATACATCATGTGATCGATTTGTCCTGTGATTGATTTAGAATTTATTTATAAATTCTTATCTATTTTTATTTCTTTTAATGTTTTATTTTTAAAACGCAACCAACGCAAACAAAACACACTCCATCACACACACACAAACACACACTATAACTGCATGCTCTCCACATCTAGTATTATTACATAGTTTCGAGGTGATGAGGGTAAAGTACATTTATGCATTCGGCAAACGCTATTATCCAATACACATTTACATTATTATCAGTTCTTGCTTTCCCTGGGAATCGACCCCATGACCTTGGCGTTGCGAGCGCTAACGCTCTACTGTTTGAGCTACAGGGGAAAATATCGTAATTCCTCAAATAAAAGCCGGGCCTTTATTTACCTGAACTGCAGAAGGTAACCGGCTTTTATTTGAAGCAGGCTTTTATTAGAGGCAGGCCTTTATTAAAAAAAAAAATTAAATCAAATTTCCGTCTGGGTTCCATTCTCCTCAAGACAAGTTCGTTTTCAATAAAGTTGTAGAAAAGTCTGTTGCACTATAACAGCACTAAATGATACCCGTGTTACATCCGTTAGCTACTGCCATCTATTACATTACGATGAACTTGATGCACATTAGAGGCTGTTTACACCTGGCCACTTCATGCGTTTTCTCAGATCGGAAAGCTATCTGATTTATCAAAACGATTCTACTTAAATCTGCTCACAAATGTGTTTACGCAAAACGGATATAAATCTTAAATTCCCGCGCTATATGCAGATTTATGGAGTTCACGTCACCGAAAGCAACAGAGCTGCATTTGATTGATCAGCTAATTTCAAAATCAAAGACCGCAATGAGAGAGATGCAACAGCCCTGGTAAGATCATTTCATTTCTTTACTTTTAATGATAAGGATTGTGTTGTCTGCGACTTACTTTCACTTTGATTTGCAATAGTTTGCACGTTGGCTTTATGAATAGATGCTCAGCTGCCGCGATGCGTGTTGCAGTAGCTTCGTCACATTTAACATTACATATAAAACACGCTCTCACACGTTTATTTTTTAGCGTTTTTGGGAGGAGTAATATTTATATGTGGTTTCAACAACCAGATGTATTTACACTTGTCCAGTTTCATCTGGAACGCGTCTCAGATCTCCTCCTGAAGAAGTGGTTTGAGTGATCGGATTTAAATCGTCTCGAATGCTATTTGGATGGCATTTATTCCTGGTCTTTTCCCGATCAGATAGAAAATGCAAATCTGATCACAGAAAACGCATGACATGGCCAGGTGTAACATCTCTTCAATGAAAGGCAGATTATCCACACATATTTCCCCCCGGCCTTAATTTGAGACCAGCCTTTATTTGTCCGCGTTGACCACGCACCCGGCCACTATCAGAGGCCCGGCGTTAATTTCAATACCGTTTTTTACTTGAGGAATTAAGGTAAGTGAGTAAAAGGAAAGTAAAGGTAGAGAACGCAGTGAAAGAAGGTGTGCTGGTCTGGAAGTGTTCGGGACTTTCTGTTCCCTGAGGGAGTTTCTGGTCCTGTGAGATTAAACTGAACTATCATCTAAAGCTTTCCCTCAGTTATCCATGTGTGTGTTATCAGTGAAGTATATCTAGATGCTGTGATCGACTCGCTAGAAGAAGAGGCGTCTGAATGTGCTCGTGATAATGAAGGAGAATAAATCAGAGAAGAGTGACAGATACAGAACAAAACCATCACAATATATATACTGTATATCAGGGGTCTCCAACCTTTTTTCATTTGAGAGCTACTTTTTAAAAATGAAAGTGTCCGAGAGCTACTCATGCTATACATTACTTACAAATCTCTTAAATAATGTCTCATAACTCTCATATTAACAACTATCCAAACTGTTTTAGACCCTAAAAGAGTTTTTGAATATTATAATGTAACCTATATATGTCACCCTTTAATGTCAGAGAAAAGAACAGAATCAGAGATTACAGTTTTTTTATGGAAAATAGTTGCATATTATACTATAAAAACACATAACTATAGTTGATAGTGCATCATAATGAAATGGTATGAAAATTTCATGATTATAGTGACCAAAATGATCACGGTTATCACAGAATCCTGTTCAAAAAGTACTAATACTACACAATAAAATCAATTCACCAAGTTGTGTGTCGAAACCAACAAATAACAAATAAAATTGTACTTTTTGTTTACATAAACATTAAAATAATAACATTAAAAATGATGGGCAGATTTTAAAGGAGTGTCTTGCAACATGTTATCTACTAACAATTAATTTTTATAAAAAGAGTGAGTCAGGACTGCTAACTTTGCTTTTTCTTGCTTGATTTAACTTTGTTTGGTTTTCTGTTATATTGGAACTACATTTGCATGTTCATAAATAGGCAAAATAAAAATAATAACCTCAAGGCAGTGGAAACAGCTGTCTATATATTAGCTCACTCTGATTAGATAAGTACGTCTTTGTCCGTTCACAGATCGCGGCTATAAACACGTGGAAGACGCGCCATTCTAAAAAGATGAGATTTTTTTCATCTCCCTGCACCTGGAAAAAACTATTATGTGCGCGCTTGCCGTTTCCCTACATTTGAAATAACAAACTTGAGCGTGCAAAAGACGCGATATGTGAACGGCCCTTGGTGAGCTACCTCCAATCAGACCACAAGCTACTGGTAGTGTTGGAGACCTCTGCTGTATATAGTATGACCTCTGAAGACTTGTGTACGAGTATGGACTGCTTTAACTGTACTTTAACTGTACTTTTTGCTGCAATAATACACTGGGAATCCTTCAACAATCTGACTTTGAATATGTTCAGTCATTGCTTATATCCGTCGGCCTCTTTATGAAGATAAGATGAGCAGCGAGAGCCTCATGAAGGAGCTTGGGTAGGAGGACGGCTGTAATAAGGTCACAGCTACAGTCGAGAATCCCTTAGACTTCAGCATCATAGTTCATAATGCCTCATAATAACAGGGACTCAGAAGCACCATTGTCTCCTGTCTACAGGCAATCACTTCTCTTACAAATCCAGCGTAAATTAAAAAGAGTTAAAGAAGCAGTTTGTGTAACCCAGGCAACTATTATAATCCGAGTCTCAGACGGAGAATCTACCGTACGCTCACGGACTGTCGAACGCTTATTAATGCACACATAGCAGAGAGTTTACATTGTACATTTATATAGTGAAGGTTTTAGTGGCGTTGAACATTGAGAAGCTCAGTTTGATCCTGAAGCTTTTGAACAGTTAAAACTACAACTATAACATCACAGCTCGTCTGGCTTTCAGGATTAATATCTGTTTGATATTTATTCAATATGGAATGATTTGTGTATATTGTGATACTGTGTTTACCTACAAAGCAGACAGCTCGAGTTTGCTTTTATAAAGCTAGAAACACTTTAAATCTCATATTATTGCTTCTATTACTGAGGGTGAATACCCATAATGCCTTGCACTTGCATGGTTTAATTTTGTGTTTTTGGTCCAAACGTAGCAATTATGCAGATGGGTAGATTTACAGGATTAAGGGGTAAAACATCTATTTAGTGTTTTAATGGTGTTTTATCTTTAAAAAAATATAAGTTAGTATGATTACTGTTACTTTTTGGTTAGATTTGTTGAATTCCCTGAATGTGTTCGACTAGCAACTGCTAAATGTTTTGAGTTTCTTCAGAGCCATATAGTTGTTCTGTAAAGTTAGATTATTTACCCCATATTTAACTTAATGTCTTAAAGTCCCCCTGTGGTGAAAATCCAGCTTTTAATGTTGTTTATGTGTCTATGTGGTGTTTTTAATATGCTTTAAGACAAACCATGTGCAAAATGATTCATAAAAAAGTATTTTCTGCTTAAAACTGCAGTGAACCAAAGACAGTCTCAAAAACACGCTTTGAAATCGCTGGTGTTTCTGACGTCACAAACCGTAACCAATCAGATCAACGTGTGATCGTCAACCAGTGGATCTCTGAGTGAGTGTGTGAGTGAGTGGAGGCAGGGCTCATTTGCATATTCATAGAACCGCGAATATTAAATTAGGCAAGGGTGTCGAGTTACATTCAAGCTATTTTAAGGCATGAAGAATTATTTTTACAAGAATGTTTTTTTAAATATGTCATTTTGTTGATCAAAGATGAGTTTTAAGGGATAAAATGATAGACTACAGGGGGACTTTAAGAACCAAGCCCACTGTTTTTGTTTTTTTTTCCCCCTATTTCTTTCTGGAAATGTCGTCACGTCAACAATGGAGAACAATGATATTTTAGCACTGCACATCACTCAGGGGCTTTATAAAACACTATAATACCAGCTTAATTTAAACACAGAAGCTCATAATCATGTCGCAGGCAAAGGACTCATCAGTTTCCTAATGTTTCATTGATCAAGTCCCATAATCGTAGTCACAATACACACTAGCCCTGAGAAGAGGGTGATGCTCACCTGTGGGCGTCACCAGGACCTTCCCCATCTCCTCAGACTTCTCCAGAATCATCCTCCATCTCCGTCCCTCGTCCCCCTGCCTCACCCACTCCTGCGCCGCACACACGTACTGCCCTTGGTCTGACGGCCTCGCACTCTTCAGGACTAGCCCGTAAAACCCCGCTCCGCGCAGGTCCAGGCGCAGCCCGCCGTCTGTGTAGCGCTGAGTGTAGTTGCTGCCGACTTTGATCTTATCGTCCGGGCCGAACGTCAGGATGTCCTCCAGCGGGCCGGAGCCGGTTCTCCGGACGGCCCAGGACACCGAGAGGAAGGTGTGCTCGGTGAAGCCCCGGGTCGTGTTGCACCGCAGCTCCACGGACTCTCCCTCGGACACCGCGGGCTTGGGAATGGCTGGAGAAACCTTCAGACTGTCCCCGATCACTGGACACAACAGAGGACACTTATAAAGCTGCATTGTGTAATATTTAGGATGATCTATTGACAGAAATGCAATATCATATACATAACTATGTTGTCAGTGGTGTATAAAGACCTTATTAATGAACCGTTATGTTTTTATTAGCTTAGAATGAGCCTTTTATATCTACACACACCGCGGGTCTCCTTACATCGACAGGTTTCTACAGTGGCCCTGAGAGGACAAACGCATTTCGTCACTATGTTGTTCTTCGTGTAAAAAAGCTGCTAAAGTCAGTGAATAAAACACTGACACGATGATGAACACGTAACAATAATATTCGCAATAACAATGTTTTACTGAATAATTAAGTAAGCCAATTTCTTAATTTATCTTTGTAAAGAAACCTCATTGTTTAACTGGCTACTCTCTGCTGTCTCAGACGACGACATCACTTCCTGTCGGCCACTGTAACTTCAGTTGGGTGTAATTCACAACCTCACCACTAGATGAGAAATGACACACTGCACCTTTAAAGCAGGCGGGGGAGGAGATGTGTGTTTTACAGGTGAAGTGTGTGATTTCCACGTCACCAGACTTGCACAAATATTGTACCTGTCTTTCATTGTTAGGACAAACAGATAATCTGCACACCAATCTCAAAAAGTTGGCTTAGCACATGTTATTTTCGACCCTGTCTGGCTCCTCAAAATTGTAATTGCGTTTGTTGCCAGTGGTGCTGCAGAAATAACACACTTCACCTGGAATCAGCACTAATACAACATTAATGGGATATAATGAATTAAAAACATACATCAGAGATTACACTGTTTCTTGAGCATCACATCATCATATCGAATGATTTCTGAAGGATCATGTGACACTGAAGACTGGAGTAATGATGCTGAAAATTCAGCTTTGATCACAGGAATAAATTACAATATTCACATAACTGCTGTTTTAAAATGGTAATAATATTTCACAGTTTTACTCCATATTATTTGTTAAAATAAATGCAGCCTTGATGAGCAGATATTTCTGATCTCAACTCATTTCAGGCCAAAACAAATATCTTCAAGAAAATGATGAGAAATATGAAATCTATTGTATTTATTACAGAAACAAAGACTTTCATTCTAAGCTCCTAAACTCATCCTCACATGAACACTTAACAGAGAAAAGAACATTTGGGTTAAAGTCAGTCGTTTCCTCACAGGTTTATATTGTTCTGCTTTACTCACAGCACAGGCTAAAAGAGCCGTAGCGTTTGACCCTTGACCTCTCTCACGCTCTGTGTCTGTCAGTGTCAGTCTCTTTTAGTTAAAGTTTGAGGGAAATTCCTGATGGTGACGGCGTCCTTAACGCTCTTCTCGATCTCTAAATCTACACATGAAAGGGAATATTCACTTAGACGTGAACTATGTCATTTACTGACCCAGAAACCCAACAGATAATGCAGTATCAGTCAGTAGCTTACACTTTCTTATCAGTGATCATCACAAGGCCATCAAGTGATTTCAGGATGTAGAAGTTAATATTGATACGTTTATTGTATTATTACAGTGTCAAACTGTTGTAATAGAAAAGAGCAGCTTGAAGATTCCTCATTTACAGATTTTGTGTTACACAGAAAAACAAATAACAGCGGATCAGCGGATTAAAATACAGCAAAGTGAGTAAATGAAGATTTGTTTTATTTGATTTTGGGTGATCTATGTCTTTAAGAATAAAAAAGACGTGTGTTTTATCCCTGTGCTGTTACTTTTCTTTGTTGGTGTGGATTAGTTCCTCTTGTCCATCTCCAGAAATGGAAAGGAGTGATAAAATCAGCAAATCTTAAAAAAATCTCCACACACTTTCACTCTATTCAGAGGAACAAAGAACAAGTGTTTGTATTTGTGTGGCACTTCAAGCCTCGCAGCGAGTCACATTCCTCTACACTTTTAGTTTAAACATGTAAAGTCTACTGTATCTGATACACTTCAGGCTCTAATGATCAAACTGTGGAAGAACCTGTCGTCTCAACTTCATCGGTTCATCTTCAGCTCTCTTTTTCTATTTGAATATTTAACGTTGAAAATATTTAGTTCATGAGATCAAATTTAATGGAATGTACAAAATATCAGTAATTTCATATTTTGAGATTCATTGAGAGCAACCCTATGAAGTATCTGAAGTATGAAGTATACTACTGTATTATATTTAATACACATTTCTAAGGCCTCTAAATGATGAAATCAGAAATCCTCCTGTCTCTGACTGATAGTTCACTGTTTTATCCAGTAAAAGTCTCTCGGTGTAATTGAACAATCGTCCTCCTTCAGCTCGAGCTTCACGTGTGTTTCGGTGTCAAATCTGCTGATTTTATCAAGGAAACACTAGAATAACTTTGATATTGTTAGTAATATTTCAAGATGAACACTTGCTCGACTGAAGCAGCTTTACTTGATTATCCATCATCATTTATTAGAAAAATCATAAGTGTCAAATATGATCATCTGGGTTTTAAAGAAAGTTTATTTCTCAATCATTACTATATTGCATTGCATTGTTTTAAAACTACAGAGCTTTGATTATAAAACTAAGCATTAAATATCACATTACTAACACATTATTGACAGATATAGAGTGATGACTGATATTTGCATGATTGTATGTCAGTATCTGCTGAACTGTTTCGTAGATCTTATAGATTTACGTGACACACATCCAGGGTTCACTTGCAAAGGGGCTGAACATTTCCAAAAGTTCCCAAAAATCCTGGAAAGTTTTCAAGGATTCTGGAAAGTGTCTGGAAACTTTGCAACCCGACTGCATCAGACTTTTATCTTACTTGTTATCCATATAAACGAGTTTATCATTGTCTGCACAACATTGCATATTGTTGCTCAGTTTGGGCCTCTAAATAAAACTGAGCTGCTTTTTCCTCTATATTCTCACAATATATTATATGACCCATAAAAGCCTGATGTCCCTGTACCAACTATGACACTCAACAAACACATATGCAAACTTTTTTTGTTTGTTTAAGGGTTCAATAAACCGCTCCACTGGGTAAAGGGAAACTATATATTTGTGGCTGATTTCACATATAGGATTAGCCTGTCATGATTTGGTTTTGATTCATGTTCTTGTTTCATGTGTCATGTGATCCCTGTTTAAGTCATGTGATCCTGCCATGTGTTCTGTGTTGTCATTGGTTCATTGTTTCATTGTTCACAGGTGTCCCTTGTCCAGTCATTAGTCTTGTGTATTTAAGCCCTCTTGTTTGCCATGTGTCTTTGTCTAGTATTATTTGTGTAACTACTGTTGGTAAGCATTCTAGTCTTGTCCATGTTTTGAATTAATGCCATTGTTTTATGTTTGATCATGTTTTGATTATTGTAAATAAACTGCACTTGGGTTCTTAACACTTGCCTTCAGTGGACTAATCATTTCAGCTTTCTACTTTTATCAACACAGTTTGGGTTCATTTATGTTAGGCGGTTAGGATACAGCGCTGCGGTTTAATTTACATTCGCATTAGATAAGTTATCATTATATTGTTCAATCTGTTTTTATTTAGCATGTTAAAGTTGTCACTTTTTGAGGTTTAGCAAAAACGCACCGTTTTGTGTCTGGCCCTTTAAATGCAAATGAGCTGCCGCAGAGGGCGGGGTTTCAAGAGCTCATTTGTGTTAGCAGCTGCAATCACCTCACGCACACACTAAAATGACAAACTGTTCTGCCTTTAATGTTAAAACGGAGTCAGACACAGATGGAGAGACACAACAACATGTAGAATGCAACAGGACGTCTCTGAATGGTTAGTTGATGAATTTATGTTGCTGATGTGGAGTTAACTATCTTCAATTAGCATATTCTGTCATGGTAATCTATAAATCGCTCTTATAGGAACTGGTGTGAGATACACACAGAGTGACTTTCTAGTGCATGTGAAAAGATGGATGCTAAAGTTTGAGCTGACTCACAAATGTCCTCTTATACAACAACTCTTCGGCCCTGTCCCAAATGGTGCACTTCATGTAGACTTGCGGTCTCGTGGACTTAAATTGCGCGTGCTCGCCGAGTCTACGAGTCCGTAGGCCGTCCCATTCGTCATGTTAACACACTGAAGTGTGCTCAGCAGCGCCTCCTTTGTACCCTTGAAGCGGTCTTCCGCGAAGCCTGCATAGAAGCAGGCTCGACGCACTTTAACTACCCAGGAATCCTTGCGAAAGGCCAATCAGACAACAGATGGGAGGAGATTTCACTCACGGACAATTGTTAACATGGCTGAGAAGAAAATATTTAAGTGTAATTATCATTACGGTTTTTATGACAAGTTTAAAAAAAAAATTTGATCATTGACCAGTGGTTGATGTCTCAAATATAGGCTAATAATAGCGAGCTGAATAATACGATCACATTATGATTCATTAAATAAATAGAACTGAATGTCAGGGCTTTACTGAGTCATATGTAAAAACAACAATAATAGGCAGCATATTTCCCCGAACCTGTAGCTGCTGTCCATATTATAACAACCTTTCTTTTACTGTCTATGATAACAACCACCAGACCGTCTTCCTGTTTCCGGCGTGACAATCGAGTCTGTCCCAAAAATACCTCTCAATGCGCCCTTGCGGACTCGTGCCAAGGGCCCTATAGGTCTGCACTACATGACGTCACCAAAGTGTGGACTCTGAGGAAGTCCACAAGTCCGGAGTGTGCCATTTGGGACAGGGCCTTCCTCTCCTCAACACAGCTTGCGTGTTCTCGGGGGCGGGGCTTATGTAGATTTTAGGGTTGCTGATGTCACTAACCCAGGAGCAATGTCGTGTAGTCTCTACCAGCCGTTTGTTGTAGTACTTTCTTTAAAAGCAAATATCTTCCTTTGCTTTGAACTTTGAGTGTTGTAACTGTGCAGATGTTGTTTATTCTCAAACAGCAACATTACACACTCACTAAAGTTAGAAAAGTGAAATCATACTTTACCACCCCTTTAAAGAGGCTTTTGCTCCGAGTGATTACAGGAACTCGGTACTAGGAGAGCTCGGCCACAGGAGAGCACAGGGGCTCGGCTACAGGAGCTCGGCCACAGGAAGGATCACAGGGTGATTCCCCGAGAACTAGTGGTTCCTTTAGGAACATTTTCCTGGTTTCGCTCGCTCTGCCAGTATGGACTCTTAAGTGACGTAAGCCACGCTTGCTGTTGAGACTTTTATTTTGACGGCACTGAGAACGCCAGAGCCTGAGCTCACAGTGCTCACATTCTCCTGTTCATTAGTTTACGATCTATCTAACAGTTCTGTCGAATACGATATTAGATAGAACTGTTATATATTGTAACAGTCAAATCTGTTTACATGTTTTTTTTGGGATTGTTGTAATTATACTACACACCTTTAGGGGGCACCGAGGAGTACTACTCTCAGGTATAAAACAGGTGTAAAGAATAGAAGTAGAGTTATGTAATGGAGGAGTAAGCATGCCTTATGAATCCAAACAATCAATAGTCCTGATTGGGAAACGGAGAGTTTGATGCTCAATCAAAAAAGGACTTCACATACTGTGGGGTATATCTGTCTGTTGCTCACGCCTAGTTGGACTTTTGTCTGAAACTCTGAGAAGTGAGTTTATAGGCCATGTGGCTTATTGCAGCGGATTCAGAAACCAAATTGCACCCGCACTTCTGTGGATACTGAAGCTGAATTATATCACTTATGTGATTTTGGATCCACACTAAGGTTGACACTGGGAGGATTTGAGATTTGTATTCTTGGACTAGAGCTTTCATGGACATTGAGGTCTATATTGTGGTCAAGGAAGTTTCAACGTGATTATCCTTGGCATCACCGTCTTCAGCATCTTCATCATTATCATCATTCAAAACAAAACAAAAACACATAAGACTTTCATTTGTATGTCCCTGGGGGTTGAGTAAAAGAAAAAGAAACCAGTGAGATCTTTTGTGTGTCTAGAAAAGAGTTTTGAAAGATAAAGAAAAAATGCAATGAATGACAAATGTTTATTGATTGTTTACTGCAGGTCACAGATTCTTTAAGGTTGCTAATAAACACTTCCCATGTACTTTAAACACCATTTAGTTAGTGAATCCCACCCTATAAAACAAAAAAATCCGATTTATAACTAAATTCTTTGGTGAGGTCCGAGAAGTAGTTATATAATGGCGCCCGAACAGGGACCCTAACTATTGGTGTGGAAAAGAGGGATAATAATATGGCGAGTCAAACAGTGCGGGATGAGTGCGTGCCAGAGGTGGATTTCTCATCTGACACATTCATCACGCCCAGAGAACCCGTCAGAGACTTAATAAATACCTTTAGTGAACTATACATAGATTCTGAAAATGAAAGTGAAGACAGCATAGTTGATGTCTCTGATTGTGGTTTCCCCCCACCTCCATCACCTCCTCCACCTGCAACAGAGAGAGAAACCGTTGCTGCTTCCTTTACCAACCTCATCGAACAGCTCACTGATAGATTCAATGTGTTGGAAGGACGACTTGATGAATGTGTAAAGAACATGAGTGGCTTTGTGGTACAAGAGGAATTTCAGGACAAATGTAAAGGGATGGAAGATCGGTTGATGTATCAAATGGAACGTGAATGTGAGAGAATAAAGAAAGTTGGGGAAATGTCGGTAAAGGAACTTGGTCAATCAATGGTAGACTGTCTGAAGAGAAGAGATGTGCAGCTTGAAGCCAAGTTCAAATCACGAATTCCAATGTCCACGCCTGTAACCTCCAAACCTTGTTGTGGTGATTATGATGCTAGGCAAAGTCAAAAATACACCTATGAAGTTCAGCAAGGATCTTTAACAAGTCAAGAGAAAACTATGTTAATGCCCTACAATCCACCGGTCAAACTAGACTTTCCCTGTTTCAGTAATAAACAAGATGAGGATCCTATTCTGTTCATTGAGCGTTGTGAGGAGTACTTTGCAGTTAGACCACTGAGTGATCAGGAAATCTTGGCTTCTCTTAATACAGTGCTTAAGGAAACTGCTAAAGACTGGTGGCAAGCTGAGAGAAGGAAAGTAAATAGTTGGGGGCAATTCAAGGATATCTTCCTACAATCTTTTCTCAGCGAAGATTATGAAGATGTGGCGTCAAGACGGCTGGTGGAGAGAAAACAAGGGCCCAAGGAGAGCATAAGAGACTTCGCATTTCATTATCGTGCTCTTTGTTTAAGATGGAGAAAGGCTATGTCAGAGAAAGAAAATTTGTACTGGCCATATTACGTAACTGCAATCCCCGCCTGGCTAGTTTGTTAAGAGGTACCGTGACAAAGGTTAGCGAATTGGTTAGAATTGGAACACAAATTGAACGTGACTTTGAGGAATCCAAAAAATATTGGAATCAAGTAAATTCTGAAGAGCAAAAAAGAAAAACGCCAGCAAGCACTCGACTGGTGCAATCCATCGAACTGCAGCATCAAACTGTAACTAAGACGGTTAACATACCTATAATTTTACGTGATAGGTTTTTTTCAGCCATGGTGGACACAGGTAGTTCATTGTCTTTAATTCAAGAATCAGTCTGGAAACAACTAAATCAGGGTGAACCAAGTCAGCCAAGCAAGGGCCAAACATTTATGTTGGCCAATGGGCAAAAACAAGCAGCTATTGGAAGGTGACGTGGCAATGTAAAATGCAGGGTCAAAAATTTACTTTGACACTGTATGTATTGAAAGACAGAGATTTAACAGTCCCAGTCATTTTAGGAATGGATTTCTTGTTGCATTCTGGGATTGTGCTGGACTTCAGTAAAGCCCAATATGGTCTACCATCTATAAACAGCCAAGAAGCAAATCAGTTTTTCCCATTCGTGACGCAAGATTCTTCTTCTTCAGTCTATTTCTACTTGGCCTTACCCACACTTCCCATTGATGACACAGTGGTTGAATCTATACAAAGGCTGGTAGGTAAAGCAGAGACCACACCACTATACAAGGACAAATTGGAACATCTGTTGACTGACTGGCCTACTGTATGCGCAAAAGAGGTTGGACATTCTTGCATGGTCAAACATCGAATTATAACCACTGATGAACTGCCAGTCAGAAAAAGGGCATACAGACTTTCTATGGAGAAACAGAAATTTGTTGATGATGAAATTCAGGAACTGTTGAATAAAAATATCATACAACCGTCTATTTCCCCATGGGCATCTCCTGTCGTGGTGGTACCCAAAAAGGATGGAAGTAACAGGTTGTGCATCGATTATAGAGGCTTAAATGCCAAAACATATCTTGATGCGTACCCCATGCCACAAATCCAGGAAATATTGGAGTCTTTCCATGGTGCTACTATCTTCAGCACATTGGATCTCAAAAGTGGCTATTGGCAACTTGAGATGGAAGAGGATAGCGTACAGAAAACAGCATTTGTGACATCAGCAGGCTTATATGAATTCTTGCGTTTACCTTTTGGCCTAAAAAACTCAGCGGCCTCATTTCAGAGACTTATGGAGACTGTGTTGAGAGCCCTCAAAGGCAAGTGTTGTCTGGTATATATAGATGATGTAGTCGTGTACTCCAAAAACGAAGAGGAACACATCAGTGACCTCACTCAGGTATTCCATTGTTTACACAATGCTGGACTTACACTGAACTTAGGAAAATGTCACTTCATGCAACGCAACATCACTTACCTAGGTCACATAATCTCAGCAGAGGGAGTCAAGACGGACTACAACAAAGTCTCAGCCATCAATAATTTTCCCACTCCACAGTCTCTCAAAGATGTACAGTGATTCTTAGGGTTAGCTGGATGGTATCATCGTTTCATTCCACATTTCTCCACAAAAGCAGCACCTTTACATGCTCTCAAGCAAAAAAAATCCACCTGGATTTGGGAAGAAGAATGCCAAAGAGCTTTCAACACTATAAAACAGGACTTGACTCAAGCACCGGTTCTCTTACCACCAGACTTCAATAAACCATTTCGGGTCCAAACGGATGCAAGCGAGATGGGACTGGGTGCAGTACTTACCCAAGAAATGGAGGATGGTGAAAGAGTCATTTCATATGCATCCCGACTCCTCAGAGGAGCAGAGAAGTCGTATTCAGTATCTGAGAAGGAGTGTTTAGCAGTCATCTGGGCAGTTGAAAAATGGAGACCATATCTAGAAGGGAGGACATTTGAGGTCATTACCGATCACACTGCACTCACTTGGGCATTTCAACATCCTAAGCCTTCCTCGCGATTAACTCGTTGGACAATACGGTTGCAGGGTTATGATTTTACAGTCAAATATCGCAAAGGTCACTGCAATGTTGTGCCTGATGTGTTATCCAGGTCTCCGGAACAACCATCCTCAGACATTATCGCAGTTGTAGTTTCAAAATCCAGCAAACTACCCACCAACCTACCAGTGGACATAGGGCTGGAAGATTTTGGCAAAAATCATAATCGCGATTAATCGAACAAGTCACCTCGATTACGATTATTGAACGATTATTTTAAAAAAAATTCTCATATCACTGGCAAGGCTTTTACTGTAAATATGTTTACGGTTATTTTTTCTAATGAAAGAGTAAATAATCCTATCTTTGTGATTCTAAAATAAGGAAACACACAGAAAGCTATGAATGCTTATTTATTAAATGTTTCAAACATTTGAATTAAAAAAAAGCATACAATGCTTGAAATAAAAACGTCTTATAAAAAAATTAATTTAAGTTTTAATGTAAAAATAAAGTTTCCTAAAAATGTAGAAAATAAAGAACTTTTAAAAAGTTATTTTTGTAAACAAAATAAATTATTATAAATATTGCCATCTTAAAAGTAAAATATAACTTGTATGAAACTAAAAAACAAATCATTTTCATATCATATAGCATTTGTAAATGCTTGTGTTAGACACCTGCTTTGTGGAGGCACTTGCTGGGAGTCTCTCTCTCTCTCTCTCTCTCTCTCTCTCTCTCTCTCTCTCTCTCTCTCCTCTCTCTCTCTCTCTCTCTTTTTGAGCAATGCACACGTAATGCCTCAGCAGCGTCTACTGCGATTTCTCTCTCGAGAAACCACGCTTGTGCATTTTTTTTTTCTCTGATTCGATCATAAACACGCTGGCGAACGATCCCGGCTTCAGCGTCATCATTACGACATGGCACTGATTACGGCTCTTGTTCACACAGCGCGCGTTTCGGGACTGAACACGCAATGTTAGGTCCCCAACCTGGCATCAATCCCGGCTCGTGTTGTTTGCGTTCACACAGAAGGAAATTTCCCGAGAATTCCCGGGATCAACGCGCTGTGTGAAAGGAGCTCATGTTGCTTCAATGTCGCAGACTGGACGGTGCGGAGTCACGTGACTACACACGCGGTAATATGTTTTAAAGGGAAAGTACATTAACACGCAGTGGGCGGAAATATTAATAGGATTCAAAAACCGAAATAACCGACATGGTAAAATTACGTCGGTTATAGGCTCTGAATTTCGGTTTCGATTATTTTTCGATTAATCATCCAGCCCTAAGTGGACATATCTAATATCTCGGCGGCACAGCAAAAGGACCCAGAGATTCAAGAGCTTGTCTTAAAGGTAAAATCACAGATGACCCAAGACATTTCTCGTGTACATTACATGATTGAAAATGGTCTTTTGTTCAGAAGCATGCCAGACAGACAAGTAGGTCAGAAACTACAACTCGTCATTCCTTCAGATTTGCGCAAAGAATTTCTGCATTATGCTCATGACAGTCCTTTGAGTGGACACTTCGGCAGACTTAAAACACTTCTCCGATTACTAGACATGGTATATTGGCCGAGGGTAAGAGCTGACGTATGGAAGCATTGCAAAGAATGTATAACTTGCCAACAATACAAACCATCTCTGAGCAAATTATCTGGTTACCTCCAATCCACACCCATCGTCGAACCAGGTCATATGATTGGAGTCGACCTCATGGGACCATTCCCAAAGAGTGTTAGACAGAATGAACACCTTTTGGTCGTGGTTGACTATTGCTCTAAATGGGTGGAGTTGTTCCCATTGAGGCAGGCCAAGGCACCACGAATTGCCCAGATCCTGATAGAGGAGATTTTTACAAGATGGGGCACTCCTGCCTATCTGGTTTCTGACAGAGGGGCTCAGTTTACTTCTAATTTACTTAGCCAAGTATGCAAGCAATGGGGAGTTGTCCAAAAGCTTACGACCGCCTACCATCCACAAACTAACCTTACTGAACGCATAAACCGAACTTTGAAGACAATGATGTCATCGTATGTCGAAGAACAGCATCGACACTGGGACCAATGGTTACCTGAATTTCGATTTGCAATAAATACTGCTTGGCAGGAGAGTACTGGCCATTCCCCAGCACAGATTGCTTTAGGTCGAAACTTAAAAGGTCCGGTAGAAAGAGCAATTCAACTTCACAAGATACCTGATCCAAATAGTCCCATCTATCCAGTACTTGACAGACATCATCATCTCCTCCGACTGGTAAAGGAGAATGTAGAAAAAGCACAAAACAAACAACAGCGATATTACAATATGCGCCGCAAACAAAACCAGTATCAAGTTGGAGATATAGTTTGGGTACGCGCTCATCCCTTGTCCAGAGCAGAGGAGGGTTTCATGGCCAAGTTGTCTGGTAGGTGGAAGGGACCAGCCAGAATAAGTAAACGGCTAGGCCCCGTCAATTACTCTGTGTCTTTGCTTACTGAGCCTGAAAGAATAGATACTTATCATGTGCAAAATCTAAAACCTTGCCATGGATATGTCAAGTCTTAAAGTGAGGGGGTGCATATGTAACAGTCAAATCTGTTTACATGTTTTTTTTGGGATTGTTGTAATTATACTACACACCTTTAGGGGGCACCGAGGAGTACTCCTCTCAGGTATAAAACAGGTGTAAAGAATAGAAGTAGAGTTATGTAATGGAGGAGTAAGCATGCCTTATGAATCCAAACAATCAATAGTCCTGATTGGGAAACGGAGAGTTTGATGCTCAATCAAAAAAGGACTTCACATACTGTGGGGTTTATCTGTCTGTTGCTCACGCCTAGTTGGACTTTTGTCTGAAACTCTGAGAAGTGAGTTTATAGGCCATGTGACTTATTGCAGCGGATTCAGAAACCAAATTGCACCCGCACTTCTGTGGATACTGAAGCTGAATTATATCACTTATGTGATTTTGGATCCACACTAAGGTTGACACTGGGAGGATTTGAGATTTGTATTCTTGGACTAGAGCTTTCATGGACATTGAGGTCTATATTGTGGTCAAGGAAGTTTCAACGTGATTATCCTTGGCATCACCGTCTTCAGCATCTTCATCATTATCATCATTCAAAACAAAACAAAAACACATAAGACTTTCATTTGTATGTCCCTGGGGGTTGAGTAAAAGAAAAAGAAACCAGTGAGATCTTTTGTGTGTCTAGAAAAGAGTTTTGAAAGATAAAGAAAAAATGCAATGAATGACAAATGTTTATTGATTGTTTACTGCAGGTCACAGATTCTTTAAGGTTGCTAATAAACACTTCCCATGTACTTTAAACACCATTTAGTTAGTGAATCCCACCCTATAAAACAAAAAAATCAGATTTATAACTAAATTCTTTGGTGAGGTCCGAGAAGTAGTTATAATATATATAAAGTAGACCGTATTGAAAAGGTATTAGCGTATGTCGTGTGGTCGATGTTCTCGCTAGCTGAGCAGAAATACATAATCATGTTTCTCTTGGTCTCCTCAAAGTAGAGTTGGATTTTCTCCTCAGCGTAAAGTATAAGAGCTTCATCAATCACTGTTTTACATGTTCGTAGAGTTAATATATAAATAGGAGTAAATATATAGGCTATAATCTGTGTTTACACTGCTTTTTTAAAATGGCGGGTGCTGGTGTTTCATGTGCGTTCAGCCAATCAGTGTATAGTAACGTCACTGTAGGCCTAGTTCCTATAGTGCTAGTTTAGACCGACTCTGAAGTAGGAATCCATTTTTTTCCTCGAAAAGGAGTTCATTGAACTAAAATCGTTCCTAGTTCCTGCGGTGCGAACACGACGAAAAACCGGGAACTTCCGCCAATAGTTCTAGGAACTATGATACAGGCCTAAGAATGGTGTGTAAAACCAATGTATAAGGAAAAATACTGTAAATTATAAGTCAGCTCCTAAAGCCAGAGATAAATGTTTGACTCACCCTTGAGCTCCACATCGGCCTGGTAGTTCCCGCTGACGACGGCGTCTGTGCTGGGGGTGCTGCAGCGATACACACCGCTGTCCGTCGCTCGCACCTTCTTGAACCTGAGCTCCACTGAATCATCGCTCAGCTTCTTATAACTGATGTCCCCGCTGTTGACCCGGTCCCTCACTGAGGCGTCAATGAAGGTATTGTCTAAGGTGGAGACGAGATTGAGAGATTTATCACCGGCCTGGATCATGGACCAATCGAAATCCTGTTCTCGGGGCCCCTGGTAATCGGACACGTTGCAGCGGATGGAGACGGCCTGTCCCTCGACATGCACCAGAGGACCGACTGGCACCTTCACCACACGGCCCTCGCTGAACGCCACTGAGAGAAGAAGACAAGATCACACTGAGAAACACTGATGGACAACTACACAGAATCATGCAGTATCAGTGTGCATCTACACAAGTATCATCAAAACTATGATATGAATGCAAAAACTCTATATTTGTCGGCATACAAAGTCGCCACCCACACAAAGCATCCTGGGATGCTTTTTAAACAATACTGTTTGTATGACAGACACTTTGCTTGTAGTCTTCCTTCACTGCCTTGTTCAGCTCATCTATTTAAAACAGATTTTATTAGGTGAAAAAAAAATGCATGCATGTTTGTATAGAAAACTAAATTTCAAGAATTTACCTTACACTTTATTATCTATTAATCTTTTTAAATAAATTTGTCTTTGACAGTGGCATAAAAAAGACAGTGAAAAATCTATAGAGTAAACACAGATTAGACGGCCACAATATATCAGCCATATCGGTATCAGCTGATGATGTTCATTTTTAATTTTGTCTTCTTTATCGACCTAGAAATAAAAAAGTGTCCGCTAAAAAAGGCGATAAATAATGTATTTCCTTCAGATGTTCACCATGATGGTTTTGAATTGCTTGAAATATGATTGGAATCACTTCAAAAAAGGAAAATACAGTTCATTGCAACATGTAGGCTACATGAAGTTACAATGAGAACATTATAACTGTGCGTTGGACATTGCTTTTAATGTTGAGACTTTTATTTCAGGCTCTCAAATTATATACAATTTGGATTTAGATTATCGCCCAATATATTGGTTTTCGGCTTTCAAATATAAATAATTATCGTATCGGCCAAAATGTTCGGTGCATCCCTAATAAAAACTATTACAAATTGTCAAAGTGACATCTACGTTCAAAGAAACCACTTTTTACTCTGAATGTCACTTTGACATTTAAAGTTTTCCATTTTTAAAAGGTATAAGCCCTCAGATCAAAAGACCAAAATGATTCTGAGTTCACAGACGGGGCTTAGATTAAATCAGGATTAGACCTTAGTTCAATTAGGACATTAGCTTTTATAAATGTGCCTTAGATAAAAAAAAAAAAAATCTGGTGCATCTTGAGACAATACAACAGCACTGACACATTTATTTTAAGTTATACTACAGGGCTGTTGAATGCTTGATTCTGATTGGTTGAGAACGTTCTAAGGTGTGCAATTATTTTCAGGGAAACGCATGGCTAAAGTAGTTCCAGGCGGGTTTGACCGCATTACAGTTCCATATCACTGCGCGTAGTTAACTGTAATAACGGAAAATAGGATACAATTCATAACAAGAAAAAACATGCGGCCCCATGCGCTTCATCTGCAGTTTTCAATGTCTAACTTCACAATCAATGGACACATACAGTTTAGTTTTAATAAATAAAGTATAGTCCTATCTATAACAGGCTAAATAGAAAATTAAACTGAATATAGGCTATATAAATAAATTGAGTCCTGCTGCACGGGTTTTCGTAATTATTCCAGATAATATAACAAATAAATAATTATTAATATGTTAAAAGAGCTTTGTGTGTTTCATTTATTAAGTTATCTACTGTCAATTATAGAAAACAAGAATGAACGAATTAATTAAAACGATTTTAATAAATAAATAAATAATAATATTGACATGCTTTTCTGTCTCATTATTCTCTCTCTCTCTCTCTCTCTCTCTCTCTCTCTCTCTCTCTCTCTCTCTCTCTCTCTCTCTCTCTCTCTCTCTCTCTCTCTCTAATAACTGCATTAATAACTGTATAAAGCCGGGACACACTAAGTCAAGGCCAGTTATGAATGTAATTTGAAACTTATGACTGATCATGCCTAAACGCATGTTCAGCGCGTTCAGTCTGTGTTCACAGACGGTGTTTAAGACCTGCTACAGTCGATGGAAACAGTCAGTCTTCGAATGTTTCAGCGAGTCGTAAGTGTGTCCATCATTATTCTGCTATCAGTGGCTCAAACCTCCGTTACTAACTCTAAAATGACGTTTTGGAATTAGCAACGGAGGCATGGGATTAGATGCGTAAGAAATTAGTCCTACATACAAGAGCGTTTTAATGACAAAAACTTGACAAACGTCTTGAAATGCATCATCTGAACAATGTTTTGAGGTGTGGTAACTGTAGTATAAGCGGAATAATTGACTTCAGGCCTTTGAATTATCCGAAAAATAATGCACACGCGAGGTGTAACGGCCACTCCGCTTCGCGTCGTGACCGCATT
Organism: Chrosomus eos; assembly: GCA_036326025.1. NCBI lineage: Eukaryota > Metazoa > Chordata > Actinopteri > Cypriniformes > Leuciscidae > Chrosomus > Chrosomus eos. The sequence continues at coordinate 42,427,748 of CM070826.1, read as the reverse complement.
ACCACCTCGGGTGTGCATTATTTTTCTAATAATTCAATGGCCTGTCGTCAATTATTCCTTACATATTGCTTTCAGTTAAACCAGCTCAAACAGCAGTCATTTTAGTCTGGGACTGTACTGTGAAATCATGGGGTTAAAGTCATAAAAAACAAATTCAGTCAAGTTTGTCCAAACCATGTCACTCAATAGGCAAACATGAAGACAGAAAGTGTGATGTCAGAGGAAATGATCAGTGCCGAGTGCAGGATGAGTCATCAATATTTTTGCTCTGTTTTCCTAGTAGAGAAAGATTGTGCATTTTAAAGGTGTTTATCTGTACACTTCAAAGAGACGCGTCATGGAAATGTTTATTTTAAATTACCATATTAGCTTCAAAGCACTGGAATAAAAACATGCAGTCGCAACTAAAGGTGAAGATTAACATTTTATTGCGTTTGGGAATTAAGTGCTGTGAGATTAATTACATCAGCATGGCAGAAGAAGACATTACACTGGAGAAAAGCCCACATAAGAAGAGAAGAACAGAGGGACTGAGAGAAGATGGCATGTAACAACTCGTTTCCATGAGGGATCGGTTGTTCTCGTAAGGTGGAGGACTCCAAGACAAACATTGTAGAGAAATATAGGGTTCAATAAAACCTGCTGTCGAGCAACTGAGGTCCAAAGCTACAGTATTTAAACAGGACACAGTGAAAGTAGATATGAGCTGATTATATGAATGATAATGAATGTGTGCCAGGAAACGAGCCGGATCAGATAACACTGAAAACTTTTCGGCACAGTATTCTAGCATGCAGATCTTAATTCAGAAAAACTTTACAGTCCTTTAGCACAAATTCATGTCAGCTGTAGAAGTTTTCAAGTCCCTCATCCTCAAATCAAGCACATTACCAAATATTCAAGAATGAAGAGATGAAGGGACCACATGTAGTCTATGTGAATGTAAACTTAAATATTATTCTAAAGACCGATGTTCATGGAGGCTACAGCCATTTGAAAACAAATAAATAACTCAAATAAATGCATTCTATGAATTATTGTATGTCGAGAGCATGAAAATTGACATTTAAGATACACTTTGAAGCGATACGGTTGGACTCATAGTAGATTAATATTCATTTAGTTTGATTTTAAGGCCATTTTTGAATGGTAAACTTTGGCACTTATCTCCCCGAGTCCTAAAGCAAACCCACTGATACTAATGATCTTTGAAAAACAGGTTTACTCTATCTGCTTACAGTAAACACATATACACCCAAACTAACCACTGGATCACTTCACTTAATGATCATAGCTAATACTAGACAACTGAGAGCTGGAATCACACGTTACACACAATACAGACTAACGGACACAAAAACTCAAGCTTATTAAAAGACTATATTGTTGGGTTAACAGATCTAGAGTCATAAGGAAGCACTGTAAACACATTCTGCTAGCTTTTGATGATAATCTAAATTTGAGGTCGATCTAAAACACAACAAGCTCATTTTAATAATAAAATAGACTAATGTAAGATTATATGACGAGTTTATAATAGTAGTATAAAGTCGTCAAATGGTTGTTTATCTTACTTTAGGCTATTTTATGATGAAAACGAGCTTGTATTTAGAGGAAATTAGTTGCATGTCTAACTTTTTTGTTGTTATTTAAACTAGCCTAATTAAATACAAACACGCGTTTTATACAGGCGTTTCTAAATCAAGAACTAGTCAACTTACCAAGAGCAAAAAACAAAATCACAGGACGAAGGAGTCGTCCCGTTCCTTTATCCATTTTGTGAAGGCGCGTGTTTTTCCCACGGGATCGCCTTTGTCACTCACACCGGGCAGAGAGTGAGAAATCCTGATCGAGTCTCTCCCACGAGGAGGATTAAAGTTCAGTCCTTCAGTCCTGTAGTCCTGTGAACGACTGGATCTGCGCGAGCTGCATGATAAACCCAGCACTGAGCACTGGGGTTGGCACAGTCGTGTCCGGAAGTGTGTGTGTGTGTGTGTGTGTGTGTGTGAGTGTGTATGTTGGATGAGGGAGGGACTCGCCGCAGGTGAAGTTCCGCCGCACCCGAGCGAGGGCGTGTGCGCGCGCGCGCGCGCGTGCGTGTGTGTGTGTGTGTGTGTGCGTCGTGACGGTGCAGGCACTAATTATCTCCCAGAATAACTCAAGAGTCCAGAGAGACCCCGAAACACACACTGATATCCTCACGTGTTCCCAGAACGCTGCAGAATGAATCATTTATGGCGAGAAATCGTCCTCATTATTATTAGCCTATCTGTCCTTTCATCTCTGAGAGAGAGAGAGAGAGAGAAGAGAGAGAGAGAGAGAGAGAGAGAGAGAGAGAGAGAGAGAGAGAGAGAGAGAGAGAGAGAGAGAGAGATTGTAGCAGATTTGCTCTTAAATCTGAATGAATACATGGTCACAATGTTGCATTGATCATCTTCTTTTGTACAACTCGGCGTTGAGATACTGTTGTAGTTAAAGGAATCTGCTAAATTATTAAATGTAAATGATAATATAATTTGTAACAAAAAAATCCATTAGGAATAGAAGCATGTTCATGAGCGGTCTCATGATTTTGGACCCCATTGTAAATGCAAATGTATATCTGTATACACACACAATCTCATGGCAGTTCTTAACTATTTTACAGTTTGTTGAATTGGTGGCCAATATTTATGAATTCACACAATCTCAGTTGTATGTTTTTGTACAAACTCACAGAGATTCACATCATGACACAGTTACAGTGCAGATCAGGTTATAAACACCCATACATGTGAAATGCTTGTATAAAGATAGACACACTTTACTACAAGATTCAAACGTGTTTGTTTGTGTGTGTTTGTGTAGAGAACAATCTGGGCAGAGGTCTGGTGGTGACTGAGGGTTCAGGGTCAAAGGTCAGAGTACCTTTTGGTAAAGCCACTGTGATTTACACTTGTGTTCAAGCCATTGTGGGACTATTTTTACTTGTT